>JANAVB010016197.1:58689261-58730043 GCA_029216955.1 Iris pallida | reverse complement strand
ACCACAAATTCTATACAGGCAATACAATATTTTAAATATAATCATAATAATAAATAATTTTATATAATAATAACTCAATAGTATTGATAATAAAGCAATAATATAATAACAACGAATCACAATATCCCATAATCGGCACTGCATCTACTTAAAATATGTCTATGGAACCTTTGTGTACACTGGATGCCTACATGGGCTTGGGCTCAGTTCGGATCCAGTCCGAGCTAAAATGGTATAACCGGTTTCTACAAGGTCAATAAATCTAATAATAATAATTAAACTATTTCTAATTGTCATGCTATAACTTGGCCTGGTTTTCCTAGTTAGGACCCACCGATGGCTTGGGACTCTACCATGGCTAAACACTAGTCCAAACTTGCTACTGTACTACCCGTGCCATGATTCATAGTTGTCTTGTATTTTAAAACTCAACTATGGCTAAAATCTTCTACCGTAATACTAACTAATATTTATAAAAAATCCTAAAAAATTCCTATTAAATCAAATAAATAAAAGAAAAAAATAATTCAAAATTTCCGGGAAGGGGAGCTTCACCTCCAGTTCATCTAGGTCCTCCAGTCAGTCGAGCTGCAGCCTGTGGGCAGTCCCTTATCTGGTGTGCGTCTGATCTGCAAAATAAACAGAGCCCGAGCCACTTGCGGCACTCGTCGAAGCGGTGTCCCGGTCTGTAACAGAAATGCAAGTAACTGCCTGCTGCTGTCTCTGATGATGATGTACAGGAGCTCTGGCTGGACGTGATGCTGCTGTACCGGCTGCTGTGGCCTCTCCTGAATCTGAGTCTGGACCCTCTTTGTTGGTGCCTGGAAACTGCTGCTGCCCACGTCCCGATCCCTCTTCAGCTTCGGATCTGCCTCCTTCTCTATAGCCTGAGCAATCTTGAGGATGCTCGCATAGGTCATCGCCTGACTAATCGCTACGCGTGTTACAGCTCCTGGTGAGACCCTTCTTGAATCTCTAACTCTGTCCTCCGGCGCTCTGACTAGGTTCTCCACGAACCTGCTGAGCTAATAAACTCTGAAGTATACTGCGCAACCATCATCGTCCCCTGCTCAGCGTCTCGAACTGCATCCTCAGCTCATCCCGCTCCACCTCTGGGAAAAACTTCTTCTTGAACAGAGTTTTAAAATCTGTCTAAGACATGGGACTCCGCCAACTGGGGCTCCTCCTGATACCACGCTCTGGCCAAATCGAAGAGTCGCATACTCGCCACCTCCACCTTCAGGTTCTCCGGAATCTGTGCCATCTTCAGGTCCTCTCCGCATTCTCCAGCCACTCATCCGCATAGATGATCCCCCCGTTGCCCCAGAAGTCTATCGGGCAGAGGTTTTGGTACTCCTTGGTCGTCCATGGTCTCAGTGCTGCTGGTGCTGTACGTGTGCTGGAGCTGGTGCTACCAGCTCTCTGTCCTGAGTGCATCGATGACGGTCGCTCTGAACTGTGGCCTACTGACTCTAAGCCTCTCTGAACTACACAACTTGGTGATTCTGGGCCTCCATTAACTGCTGGAACATCGCCATCACCTGAGCGCCATCAAACATCATCCTCGAGGGCGTCGGAGGAAAAATAGGAGGCGCGGTTGGAAGCTGCTCTGCCAGAACTCTGGTACGGGCTGTTCCGAACTGCCTGCAACTCTGGGCTGATCTGCGGCCTTCCTCGTAGTGACCATCCTGCATCAAAAAACTTCGTGATTGATAAAAACCTAACCTACCAGAAATATAAATATTTATATAATAACCATATATACCCGATGTACCCGATTTCCTATGCTGTGATTCAAGTTTTCCTAGTGTAAATCAAGTCCCCCAATAGTACACTAATGCCTAAGTACTATTAGGATAGACCTGCATGGGCCACCACTAAAACATGTCACGACCCGCTACCGAATAATCGGACATGAGTCGGACATGCCCAGCCTTCGTCGTTAGACACGACGAAGTAAGCTGTACCAATACTAGGGAAACTAACAAGTAATCATGAAAGTAAGATAACATCACAACATCTATAAACGTATCCCAGAAACAGAGTACAAGTCTAAGTATTTTATTACATTTATCCAGAATATCAAATGTCTGACTAAGTCTCAAAATAGGAAAATGACATGAAGGTAAGGTACTAGGCCTCTGCGGCCTCTAGGTCCAACACAGCTCCAGCTGGCTCAGCAAGAATAGCAACATCCCACCCATAAAGGTATCGCAAATGGCCACCATCTCACCTGCAACTATCCAGTCAGGAGTGGAGCTAAGCACAGTTCTAAGTAATGAAACATGAACATAATATATTAAATGAGTACAGGGGTACAGGAAAAGATATACAAGAATGAACAGGAAAGTACAGGAAAGTAGTATAGGAATGAGTACAGGAACTATAGTACAGGAATGTAAAGTACAGGAACATGTAAAGTACAGGAAATGTAATGTACATGAATGAAACTAATCCTGAAGTACTATATCCTCGTGTTATGAATATTTTACAAATTGATATCCTCTTGTTTATGAATCCTGAAGTACCAGACATGATACTTGCTCCAGGAAAGTATGAGTAATCAAGGAAGCTGGATATCCTCTTGTTTATGAATATTTTACAAATTGATTAAGTTCTACTCATTACTCTCATACCTTAAATTGATCTATTATCAAAACACAATACTAAAGAGTAGATTAATTATTTTTAATAATCAAGCTCTCAAACCTTATTCCTATAATTACTTTAAAAGTTAATTATCATGACTATTAATTTATTACCATAAAATTGGTTAGGGAGCTAAAATAGTCTGATAACTGTATAGATATTGGTATAAAATACTAAATCTGCCTTAGCTGATTAATTGACTTGATTCAACCTTGCCAATCCTAATTATTCAAACTCATTATTCATCCTCCTCAGATTTTATAAGAAACACAACACTAGATTCGAAAGTTATTCAACTTTGAACATTCAACCCTATAAACTGTTTAACCCTATCATTAACTCAGAGAGAAAAGGGAGGAATAGACTTATAAGAATTTCAATTACAAACTGTAATCAAATTACAACACAAAACATTCAAGCAGACACCATTATGCAAAATGGCATTCAGTCCATTTGGACCTCTCTAACTGCAACCAAAACCAATTCTAATACACACAAGTACTGATAGGAATATTACTCCCAAAATTCAACTGTAGGAAAATAACTCAACTTATATACAAGGATTATAAAACTCAAGCCATAGCAGTTTGAAACTTAACAAAACAAGAAAAAAGTATATACATATACAGCCCCACATTTATCCTCAATTGATACACCCATAAATCAAGCTACACACTGTCGGATTCCCCTCCCAGACACGATCAATCCCGGACACGAACAAGCGGGACACGAACAAGCTGCTACCCCTACTCTATTCCTGGCCGAACAATTGAATTACTGCACTGGAGCAAAAACATGATACAAAACAGTGTATACCTGTAAAAGAAGTAGATCCCAATTGTACTGCTATGATGAGTCGGACACGAGTCCCAGAGAATGATTTGGAAACAGAGACTCTGTTTGGACTTAAAACCAAACAGTTTAGCGCATCGACGTTGAGACAAATTGTCATTAGACTGAAATCATTAAGCCAAAGAAATTGTAAAAAGAAGAATCAAAGCTGCTATCAACTTTCCAATTCGAATCAATCTAAAAAAATAAATAAATCCCCAAATAATCCATTCGGCCCGAAGAAGAACAGAACACAAACCAGTCATTAACCCATAAAATTCAAATTGATAGATCGATCTTACTAGATCAAAATGAGATGATCTGAACTTCTCAATTCATCCAAATTTGCAGATCGAGGCTACTACAAACTCTGGATCCAACTCTCGATCTGAAGTTTGATCGAAACAACGAATAATTACGAGATGAAAGAATCGAATCATATTATCACGAGAAGAAGAAAGAGCATCGAGACTGAGCTAACGGTGATCGCCGGGGACACGCTAAAGCCGTGCTGTGCCGACGATGGGTCGGTCCGACCGGTTCAGTCGTCGAGGAAGAAGGGACGCGCCATCGCCTTCATCATCTTCGCCATAGCTTGCTGCTGTTGCGGTCAGGGTCGTCGCCGTCGTCGTCGGGATCGTCATCGTCGCCGTCGAGTTCGCCACTACGCCGAGTTCAGGAAGAAGAGGAACTCAAAGAAAAATATAAGCTGAATGAATAAATTAACCCATCCGTTCCTATTAATAACACTCTCCCCCTTTTTCATTTTAATACCTCCACTCAAGTACCTTTTGCACTTACCCCCTCCCCCTTTTCATTATTTAACTTATAAAACCGTTCACCATACAACTTTACAAAACCCCCTTCCCCTTTTCATTTATTTCAGAAATTAAGTAAAAATCAGTTAGAAAATTTGCAAAGGGTGGGGACCACTAATTTTGTTACAACAAACTTTCAAATTTGAAAATTCTGCTCAATTTAATTTTCTCAAAATAAATCACCAATATTATTATTTAAAACTAACTTATTATTCAAATATTAACAATTATTATTTGAAATCAATTTATTTTCTCAAAACTGGGAAGTGGAGTTACAACTGTATTGGCTCATAGCATGTACACGTAACCTATATGTATACTTGTAGTCCCCAGTTTCAAATGATAGTTGTAATGTTGTATGTCTAGTTCAAATGGTTCAAAACTGCAGATAGCCTGTAGTTAAATTCATAACTTTAATTTTGATGTTGGCTTGCATTGCAATGCTGGGTTATGTGCTTATGTTTTGGTATTCACCTGAGGAGTTGGTTAGTGTATGTTGTGTTCAAGCATGATTAACACTCGATTCGTAAATTGACTGAGTGTGAAGTAATATTAACAAGAACCTGAGATTTAACTAAAGGTTGGTGAATGGTCCCAGGTTTTGTAGAAGTCCCTTACCAGTTGCATACAATATGTATATACACAACTGCATTGCTCACAACTGAACCTATGTCAATGCATTCCATTTCACTATCTGAAATTAACCTGAGTTGGCATTGCATATGCTAGCTATCTTGAACTGAGCTTACATCGATGCATATTCTAATGTGATATTACAACTGAACACTAAACCCCCCTTCCCTGTTAAAAGCTGCACATTACCTACCTCTATTGCCACACAAACATACACCCAATGCTGCCATATCTCCTCGCACACACATACATGGATCTCCCCTTCCCTTACCTCTCTTCTATATAGATATCAATATATGATATATGATGTTGCCTATATACATGTTAATTCACCCTTGCTAATACCTTTCTTTCTTCTATATAAGATGCTAGTAGTAGGGCTATGCACATGAATGCATTGTAATATGCAAGATAATAAATGCATAAATGAATGTCATATATGAATGAATCAATCAATCAAAGGTATAAGTAAAATATAATGCATTGTAATGAATGTTAACATATATAATGTATAAAAGTATGTATGTAAATGTGCTTGAATGTATATATCTATGTAACTATGTATATGCATGATGTAACATATGCCTATATATAAATATATATGTAATGTGGATATGCATTGTATGTATTTATATATAGTATCTATTTTATATTATGCATTATTGTGGTTCACATTGCCTTGTGATTGTGGGTGAGTGCTAGCCTAGGCTTGGTTAGGCCTAGTGAGACTTGTTAGACTTGTTTGGGCTAGGACTTGACCTAGTTGACCTAGTTTGACTAGTATGTTTGACTAGAGTTGACCAAGTGTTGACTTTAGTCTAGTTTGGCCTAGACAGCATGCAGATGCATCGTAGATTACATTTATCATCCCCTATATATATCTTGACTTGTGTTGCTCTAAATAGGAGTCAGATACCTCATCTCGGATAGTATATTCTTATAGCTATTCAGATACCAGGTGAGTACATTCTCTGATCATTTCATAACTTGCTTACGATTATATTCCTACTCTAGTTTACCTTATTTGATGTTGTCACAATATTATCACGGATTGGTACTATATGGATCCCTACATTGAGATGTTATCCCCCTTGGGAGCATCGAATACATCATGTCATGTGTTTCATGTAGATCATGTATTCCTCGCTCTCATGTTATTCATGTTTCTCATGTGCTTCATGCTCGTTCATGCTCGCTCGTGTACTCTCATATGCTTTCATGTTCGGTCATGTTTCTCGTGTATTTCATGTATAACCTATACTTCATGTGTACCTTTCATGGGCTTTCATGTGCACTCAGTTCTGTGCCCTCATATATACTTTGTGTACACCCATCTATGGGCTTTCATATGAAAATTATGTACGTAACATAACTTGTCTGGATCCTTGTGTATTGATTGGGGTATAATGGAGTATAAATAGTCATGTGAACAATTCTAAAGTAGTATAACCATGTGCGCCATTTTAGTATATTCATTTACAAATCCAGCCGTTCACATATCGACGTTGTACTCTAAATCACTAGTCACTGGTAGCTCTCTACTTATAGTAGATATTTTGATTACAGTTCTCTTTCTATTTACATCCTGTACTTTCTTTCAGTTTTATGTATCGTACTCCCTTGCATGTTTATATTTTCTAACCTGTTATGATCTGCGTGAGATGTATTGTGCTCGCTCCCATTCAGACTGGACCTGTTGAAAATTTTGCAGAGGATGATGAGGAACCCTGCACCACTTACTATAGAGCTTGCCTAGATGACACTCGCGACCTGGACCCCTGGAGAGGTTCAGGCAGCTGCTGAGGATGATACCCATCTATAGTTTATATAGTCTAGACTATTCTTTCTTTTCATATTAGTTGTTGTCTTGATTTTAGAGTTGTATATTTATGGAGATGTTGAGACTTGTGTTTATTTCACTTTGTTGTACCTCAGTTAAGGATTTTCTTATCTATTCCATCGTGCTATATTCTACCTTAGATTGTGATTGAGTTGTACCTCTGTGATTGGCCTCCTTTTGGAGAGTATTTTATATTATGTTAGTTACAGTCCATGACCTAGAACAGCGTTCTACTGTCGACACTGCGGCGTAGGCTGGGCGCTGTTACATACTCGTACCCTCACAGTAGGTGCGTGTCTTGACACATTTTTAGTGGTAGCCCATGCAGGTCGAGTTTGTGTAGTGGTATTCAAACTAGAGTATCACTACAACCTGCAGTAGGATTAGGATTATTCTTGAGGTACTCAATCACATTAGGAAAAACTCTTAACTGAATTCCTGTCATCTAAATTTTTGTCGAAGATTGCTTTCTTGAAATAACTGTCCTTCCTTGAATTATTGTTTCTATCTCAGTATTGATTCCTTGTTTGATATGTCTCCAGGATGGTGATTGAGACACGATCGCATTGCTCTGGCCCAGCAGACGCTGGTAAGAGGTCTACCCCCCTCGCCCGATTGTGGACGCTGGGACCACAACACCCCCTATTTTTTCTTACATAGGAGCTTCTGTAGCCTTTGGGAGTGCACCTCCACCTGTTCGGAGGTCTTTTTCTGTCATTTCGGATATGTATCAGCAGCAGTTACCTTCAGGGACAGTGGATGCGGCTCAGATGTTTACCCTTTTCCAGTGATTCCTAGAGACTCAGCAGCATATGCAGCATAGCCAGTCTGCTTATTTCCGACAGAGCATACAAGATACCCACTAGTTGGTCAGAATGACAGTAGAGCTGGTGGCTGCTCAGCCACTGGGAGGTCAGATGCAGCAGTATCAGCCGAGGACTCCAGACATCCAGTCCTTTAAGAAGATGGGACCCCGGGACTTCAAGGGTACAGAGGGCATCATATACGCCGACGATTGGATAGAGCATATTGAGGAGATATTCCGATTAGCACAGATACCAGCTGGATTACAGATCGAGGCAGCAGCCAGTCAGATGTAGGACTTGGCCCGTACCAGGTACTAGACGGACCCGAGGGTTGGTACAGCCGGTCAGACTTGGGCAACCTTTAAGAAACTGTTCAAGAAGAAATTCTTTCCTGATACAGCACTCGGTGCCTTAGAGGCACTGTTCGAGAGTTTGGTTCAAGGGAACCAGACGTTGAGGAGTACGCTAGAGAGTTCTGCCATTTGAGTTGATTCGTTGAGGATCTCACTGAGGCCGGGAAGGCGAGGAGGTTCCACAGGGGTTTGATCAGAAAGATCAGGTCGTATA
The DNA here is from genome assembly GCA_029216955.1 of Iris pallida. Lineage (NCBI taxonomy): Eukaryota > Viridiplantae > Streptophyta > Magnoliopsida > Asparagales > Iridaceae > Iris > Iris pallida. The sequence continues at coordinate 58,721,899 of JANAVB010016197.1, read as the reverse complement.
CCAAGAGCAGCTGCGATGCCACTTTCGAGCAGATTCTGGTAGGAGCCATGGCAGCGGAGGACAATCTTGGGCTAAAAGAGAAGAGGAACGCAAGACACTCAGGTTGCTAGTGGCAGTACGGGCCCGGCCAAGAGGCCCCACTTACAAATTCAGCAGCAGTATCCGCAGCAGATGCCCCACTTACAGATTCAGCAGCAGTATCCACAGCAGATGCCCTACTTACAGATTCAGCAGCAGTCTCAACAGTCGAGGGTCTACTTTCAGCAGCAGCAGTTTTAGGACCGTGTACCCTTTCAGCAGGCACAGCAGCCACACAGGCAGTAGCAGGCTACGGGACAGCAGCTTGTTATTATTTGCCCCTTCTGTAAGAGACTAGGGTACGATTGGGGCGAATGCCTGAAGAGGCTGGCAGATGTTTACTTTACGGAGGATCCGATCATCGGCTGAGAGAGTGTCCGAGTCATTTGGACAGACAGTTCAGGGAGCAGGAGCTAGGGCTCCGGTGGGCCAACAGAAGGGATTATCCTTACCAACTCAGCAGTAGAGGTACAAGCAGTATCAGCAGCAGGCCAGGGAAGGCCAACAGGGGCGAGCTTTTATTAGGACAGTCGAGGATGCATAGGCCATTAGAGATCTTGTTGCAGGTTCCGTTCATTTTTATTCTATTTTCGTAATTGCCTCTTATAACTGTCTTAAAATTCGAATTCCCTCTTTTCCTTGTTGATTGATCAATTTTGTCCTATTGTTCTTATATTATGTTTAATTTTCTTCTGAGATAAATCATATGGGCTAGGTCATCTCAGTTATGGGATCTAGAATCTTCGATAGTCGTATTAGCTGGCATAATGAGGACATATAGTTAGATTTAGGACATATTTCTCGGGTGTGGGAATTTAAAGTTTTCGCTGCCAAGCATGCGGCAATGCAAAAATTTTAAATACCATGATTCTAGAGGTATGTGCCTTAGTCAAGGACTCTGTGATTATCGTAGCCTTGCTCACTAGCATGACAAAAATTCTGAGTATCATGATTTTGGACAGATGTATATGATTATCGAACTGTGATTGAGACTATGATTGTGGGGTGTTTGACCTAGAAGGAGTACTACCATCTTAAATTTCGAGGACGAAATTTTTCTAAGGTGGGTAGACTTGTAACACACAGTTTTCTAAATGAGGATGATTTTAAAATTTTATGATTTTAATTATTTAATTATGATATTTAAATAATAATATGATTTTTATGATTTTTAATTATTTTAAAACTAATTAAAAACTATGACTTGTAATTTGGTGTTTTGCTATTGTAACCCTAGAGACAGCTTGACCTAGAGCAAAGCCATGTGATTAGGGTGTTTCATTTATTATTTTTATCTTGAGGGTTTTTGGTCATTTTAAATTTATTTGAATTTAATAGGATTTATTAGAATTTATTAGAATATATGTGAATTTATTATTAATTAGATAATTGCTTGGTGTCTTGTTAGTCTTTAACCTAGAATGGACCTAACCTAGAAGCTTAGACTTAGCCCATAGGCTAAGTTAGAATGGTTAACTTAAGTTGTGGCTAGAAAATATCTAGTTAGGATCTAAATAGGAGTTTTAGTTAGTGAGACTTGATTTAGTGAAATGGGCCTATAAAATGTTGAACTTGATTAGCCTAGAGAAAGCCCAAAGCCCACTAACTAGAAACCCTAACCCTAGTTTACTATTGTACCCGGCCCCCTAGGGATCCCCCATATAAAGCCTTTCTTCCTTGTACTTACCTCTTTTATTAGTTTTCCAAGTTTTGAAGAAAGAGGTAAAGAGCCATCTTCCCCAATCCATAACTTTCTCATTTCAAGTCCTTTTTGGCTCAAATCTTTTGCATTAGGTTCTAATCAATCTCTACTTAATGTTCATGGAGAGAAATCTCAGGTTTAAATCAATTTGGAGATTTTGGCTAGCAAGAAGATTCCCCCCTTTTTGAAGCTTTTCATTAAAAGTTCAACCAATAGGTAAACCCTCGTAATCACCATTAGATTTCAATTTCTTTACATGAGTGCATAGCCCTAGGAGTCCCCTAGCAGCTAGCATAGGTTTGGTGTCAAGTCGTGTCCATTTCTTGTCCGTATCGGACACGTATCAGTTTATATACCAAGGTGTTTGATGTATTGCCACAAAGAGAATTTCTTGCTTTTTTCTGAAATATTTTTATTAAAAATATTGATTTTATTGTGTTTTTAGTTTTCCCTAACCTGTGAGCCTCTTTTCGAGTCATGTCGTGTCCACACGAGGACACGAACACGCTCGTGCACTGAGCTAGGGTTTTTCCTGCTGCTCGAGTGTCCTATAGGACACGACACAACACCTCTGGACACGATACTTGGCACACACCTCGGGGCAGTATCTGACACCACACGTGTCAAGTTTGAGCTGCCTTCGTGTCGTGTCGAGGGTGCTAGGACTCGTGTACTGGTTTTTTACTGCATTGTTTCAGTCTAGTTTTGCGCTCTGATACGCGCATTTTGACACGACACTTTGTCAGGGTACAGGGTGACATGTAGGTAGCCCAACCCTAGGCGAACCTCTGTGCACAAGCACGAACATGTGTCGCCTTATGTCGAGAGCACGAAGGCTCGACATGGCCCGACCATACTGTGTGTTCCAGTGTGCACGTTTGGGTTCGAATGGATTTTGGGACACTTAGTGTCCAGTTTTGGACACGAGATGAGTTGGTAGACACGTGCACATACTCTAGTATCATTACCAACCAATCACTTGCAACCATTTCATGTTTTGATACATTATTTGCATGTTTCCCTAAATCTCTCATACGAGAAAGGTATCAGAGTTAATCTAAGTATTTTCCCTGTTTAATCCCATTTTAATGTGTTAAACTAGATGTTAACATGTTACTTAGTTGTTGTTTGCATGCTAGATGTAGTGTAGGGTTTAATTCCTTGGTCGTGGTTGAATTCGCGCATGCATTTACATGTTTCCAGTTTTGCAGAATTTTGAATGTTCTAAGTTCCTATTTTTTCTTGTTCCAATGAGATTTCAATCCAGATTTTGATGTATGTTTATGATGTAATGCTGGGTTGTATTTAGGGTTGTATTCACTAAACTGTATAGGCTTATAGCATGTACATGTAGCCTATATATATACTTGTAGTCCCCAGTTTCAAATGATAGTTATAATGTTGCATGTTTAGTTCAAATGGTTCAAAACTGCACATAGCCTGTAGTTAAATTCAGAACTTTAATTTTGATGTTGGCTTGTATTGCAATGCTGGGTTATGTGCATGTGTTTTGGTATTAACCTGAGGAGTTGGTTAGTGTATGTTGTCTTCAAGCATAATTAACACTCGATTTGTAAATTGACTGAGCTGTGAAGTAATTTTAACATGAACCTGAGATTTAACTAAAGGTTGGTGAATGGTCCCAGGTTTTGTAGAAGTCCCTTACCAATTGCATACAATATGTATATACACAACTGCATTGCTCACAACTGAACCTATGTCAATGCATTCCATTTTACTATATGATATTAACCTGAGTTGGCATTGCATATGCTAGCTATCTTGAACTGAGCTTACATTGATACATACTCTAATGTGATATTACAACTGAACACTAAACCCTCTTCCCTGTTAAAAGCTGTACATTACCTACCTCTATTGCCATACAAACACACACCCAATGCTGCCATATCTCCTCACATACACACACACATGGATCTCCCTTCCCTTACCTCTCTCTATATATAGATATCAATATATATGATATATGATGTTGCCTATATACATGTTAATTCACCCTTGCTAATCCCTTCTTTTGTTCCGATATATGAGATGCTAGTATGTAGGGCTATGCACATGAATGCATTGTATTATACAAGATAATAAATGCATGAATGAATATTATATATGAATGAATCGATCAATCAAAGGTATAAGTAAAATATAATGCATTGTAATGAATGTTAACATATATAATGTATAAAAGTATGTATGTAAATGTGCATGAATGTATATATCTATGAAACTATATAAATATGCATGATGTAACATATGCCTATATATAAATATATATGTAATGTGGATATGCATATATGTATGAAAAAAAAATATAGTATCTATTTTATATTATGCATTGTTGTAGTTCACATTGCCTTGTGATTGTGTGTGAGTGCTAGCCTAGGCTTGGTTAGGCCTAGTGAGACTTGTTAGACTTGTTTGGGCTAGGACTTGACCTAGTTGACCTAGTTTGACTAGTATGGTTGACTAGAGTTGTCCAAGTGTTAACTTTAGTCTAGTTTGACCTAGACAGCATGCAGATGCATTATAGATCACGTTTATCATCCCATGTATACATCTTGACTTGTGTTGCTCTAAATAGGAGTCAGCTACCTCGTCTCGGACAGAATATTCTCACAGCTATTCAGATACCAGGCGAGTACATTATCTGATCATTTCATAACTTGCATAATATTATATTCCTGCTCTAGTTTACCTTATTTGATGTTCTCACGATATTATCACGGATTGGTACTATATGGATCCCTACATTGAGATGTTATCCCCCGCGGGAGCATCGGATACATCATGTCGTGTGTTTCATATACATCATGTATTCCTCGCTCTCATGTTATTCATGTTTCTCATGTGCTTCATGCTTGTTCATGCTCGCTCATGTACTCTCATGTGCTCTCATGTTCGGTCATGTTTCTCGTGTATTTCATGTATAACCTATACTTCATGTATACCCTTCATGGGCCTTCATGTGGAATTCATGTGCACTCAGTTCTGAGCCCTCATGTATACTTCATGTACACCCATCTATGGGCTTTCATGTGAAAATCATGTACGTAACATAACTTGTCTGGATCTTTGTGTATTGATTGGGGTATGGGGGAGTATAAATAGTCATGTGAACAATTCCAAAGTAGAATAACCATGTGCGCCTCTTTAGTATATTCATGTGCAAATCCAGCCGTTCACATGTCGACGTTGTACTCTAAATTACTAGTCACTGGTAGCTCTCTACTTATAGTAGATATTTCCATTACGGTTCTCTCTCTATTTACATCATGTACTTTCTTTCAGTTTTATGTATCGTACTCTCTTGCATGTTTATATTTTCTAAACTGTTATGATCTGCGTGAGATGTATTGTGCTCGCTCCTATTTTGACTGGACTTGTTGAAAATTTTACAGAGGATGATGAGGAACCCTGCACCCCTTACTATGGAGCTTTCCTAGATGACACTCGCGACCTGGACCCCTGGAGAGGTTCAGGCAGCTGCTGAGGATGATACCCATGCATAGTTTATATAGTCTAGACTATTCTTTCTTTTCATATTAGTTGTTGTCTTGATTTCAGAGTTGTATATTTATGGAGACGTTGAGACTTGTGTTTATTTCACTTTGTTGTACCTTAGTTGAGGATTTTCTTATCTCATCGTGCTATATTCTACCTTAGATTGTGATTGAGTTGTACCTCTGTGATTGGCCTCCTTTTGAAGAGTATTTCATATTATGTTATTTATAGTTCATGACCTAGAACAGTGTTCTACCACCGACACTATGGCGTAGGATGGTCGTTGTTACGTACTCGTACCCTCACAGTGGGTGCGGGTCGTGACAAGCATTCAAAAAAACCATAATCAAGCTCCTAAAAAAGTTCGTGTCTGCAAACAAGCGTGACTAGAATAAAAAAACTTGGTGAGTGCTTATGGGCGTATCGGACGACAATTAGGACTGCTACAGGAAAGACACCGTTCTTTTCGGTTTACGGGAGCGAGGCAGTCCTCCCATTGGAAACTCAGATCCCCTCCCTTCGAGTGGCCCTCACTTACTGGTTAACGGCGGACAATAATTACCGCCGACGGCTACACGAGTTAGAAGCATTAGATGAGAAGCGTTTACAAGCTCAACAAAGCATAGAGCTCTACCAAGCACGCATCTCTCGGGCTTTCAACAAGAAAGTCAAATAGAGAATATTCCAAGTTGGCGATCTTGTCTTGGCCACTCGCAGACCAATGGTCATGACTCACAAGACCCCTGGCAAATTCCAGCCTAAGTGGGAGGGTTCGTTCATCATCGAGTCCGTATTCTCCAACGGCGCGTACCGTCTCACAAAACAGAATGGAGACTTGCTCATGATGCCCATCAACGGCAAGTTCCTCAAGAAATACTATATATAAACGACATCTTCCAACTACCTCTCAGATCGTGAGTTATATACCCTCTGGTATCGCTGAACTTACGCTCTGACTTCAAATCTTCCAGATTGTTGAGTTATGTACCCTCAGGTACCACTGAACTTACTCTATAACCACTCTGAATGAATTCATATCTCATTTCTTTGTCATATCTATGAACTTCCTGGTCATAGCTTCTCTCCACCAAGAGTTTGTCTCAAAATCTATTACCCGTACCACTAGTGCGCAAAAGGGTAATGGGTCCATAAAAATTATCCTAAACTATTACTCGTACTGTCAGTGCACAAAAGGGGTAATAGGTCCACAAAATTTTCCAACAGGAAAAACAACCACGTCCATATTACCTCTGAGTTATTTTTCCTATCCATCACAAACAAATCACCCAGTGCATAGAACTTCCACATTAATAGCACCTCTGAGTTGTTCTGTGTACCCTATTATGCCTACTCCTACCATGTCCTCATTACCTCTGAGTAGGAAGGGTCTGTTTTGACCAATATTTACCACGTCCTTATTATCTCTGAGTAAATATGTTGGTTTCCTCTCCACTTATTATCCATACTCGCATCGCCAGTACACAAAAAGGGTAATAAGTCCACAAAAGTTATTCTAATCTATTACTCACACCATCGGTGTACCAAAGAGTAGTAGGTCTATAAAATAGCATTCAAATCTTTTTGCTCACATTTCCAGATGCACAAAAGGGCAATAGTTCCACAAAAATCCCCTAGTGGGATGTCCTTTATCAAATACAAATGCTGTATTAGGCCCTCTAGTACAAGCATCACAAAATACCACAGATAAAGTGTGGGGTGAACATACCATGTTTATTCAAAAACAGTTACATTCACAGGACCATACCTCTAGTAAACGATTGCAAAAGAAATAAAATGCAAGCTACAGCTATAGACAATCGGAAATACAAAGGCAGATACGAACATCTAATTACATGTATTTTGGGAAACAACAAGTACATAGTAGCCCATGGATCCCTATTGTCAAGGATCATAGCCGTGCTGAGGTATATACCATTCCCTTAGCCATTTCGCATACAAAAGATCTATTCGACCAGGGTCTTCAGCGGGGACAGGAGGATCAGAACTCCCAATACTACTTCCCTCAGACTTAGGCTCCTCCTTGAGAGGAATCCCCACCCCGATGGACGACAGCTCTTCTTTCACCTCAACTTTGGATATCACCTCCTCTTTAACAAACGCTGACTCTTGTTTGATGAAAGGGGACAGCACCTCTTCCTTCGCAGTAGTCTCAGCCTTTAACACGGATGCTACAAAAAAATCAAAGAAAGCGAGATAGTCGTATAAAGAACTCTATACGGCCTAGCCAATTATGTGGCCCAACCAAAATAGAACGCATACAGCCCCAAAATCCTGAGACCGGCTGCATGAAGTACTCATGCAGCATTTTGACGACTCAGTCATTATCATGAGGCTTAATACTGCTCAGTCATGAAGATCTCATGCAGCCCAATACTCGTGCAGATCAGCCACGAGACAATCATGCGGCCCAGCCATACAGTATTCATGCGGCCCGATCATAAAGTGCTCATGCAGCACCTATACGGCTTGAGGCACTCAAGCGGCTCAAGTTCGAATGAACAGTGGTTATGCGGCTCAGACCATGCAGCCCCATCATACAGAACACATCTGGTCCAGATGAGATGAGAGCACACATCGACCAGGCTTATAACAGAGGCATTATATGACAGGCCCACATAAAAATATGCACAATGACCATTTGAAATTTTAGTCATCGTCTGCTCGCCATCCTTACTCTTAAGAGAAGATTGTACGTCGGAACGAATGGAAGAAATGTCTGCCGCTCTCGACGGAGAAGTAGGTCTCTTCCCTTTGGCCGTCGCACCAATTGACTTAGAAGCTTTTGGAGCCATAACAGAAGGTATGATGAAGTCGAAGGAGGAGAAGGTGAAAGAGGAAAGTCTCTCTCTGGATGACTTCTATTTATAGAGTTGCTGAAAAGAGACTCTTCGATTTTCGAGATCATTATGGATAGGGCGACGTTTGGGGACTCTATCCCTAATGACCGTCGAGCGTCTCTTCGGTTTTCGAGATCATTAAAGATAAAGTTGACATTTTGGGACTTTATCCCCAGTAACCGTCGGCTTCATCTCGAAAATAGATCCACAACCGGATCAGAAAAATTAAAGCAGTGACAGCTGGCAGGCTCTTTGCGGCCCGAAGTGCCCCTACGACTCAAGACTTGTCCTGCGGCTCAGGATTTCCCTGCGACTCAAGATCTCTCTAAAGTTCAAAAATCATCTTGCAGATTGAAGACTCCCTACAGCTTGACATATTTTTATGCTTCTTATTCAAAATATTCCAAATTTATAATTTGAAAACTTTGAAGGGGGTCTTGTAGAAGCATAAAAAATATGGTGTTCATGCAGTTTACAAAATTATCGCACAGCCAAATAGGTCCGCATAAAGGAGAGCCGCCTGACTGTTCAATGACATATGCAGCCCATCGACAAACAGCTGTGGACGGAAGACATGCGGCTAAAAAGAGCAGTTCGACTGATAAAGCTGACAAGTCCTGGCAAAGCATGACAGTTCTGACACTTCAAAAAAAAAGATAAGACGTGAGACGTCGCCCAAAATCAGGGTTCCTACGCCTCCAAGTGGACAAAAGAGTGTCATCTAAGCCTCATGAACCTCATGCGGCTCAGACTTATACGACCCCAAAGTTTCCAAACTTCATACAGCCAAGAGTAACTGTGATCCAAGCCGCATGAGTCTCATGCGACCCCACATGATCGAAGACTGAGAAAACCATACGCAACAGGACACGTGGCAATTTGACCAAGTCCTTAACTACCTAGATTTGCTGCAACAAAATCCCAACAAACCTACAGATAGCACCCCAAGAGCGAGTCTTCGCGTGCTAATCAGCCACGTGGCCGCAAGCCGTCTATGCGGCTCAAAATACATCCTATTATAAATAGCAGGGTGTCACACCCCTGCAAAAGGCTGGCAACCTTCAAGAGGAAAGTAATTTCTTCGTGATCTAGAGACTGCGTCAGATAATCCACGAAATAAGACAGAGTTGATAACACTTTCCCGAGCCTCCACTGTCACCCCCCAGAATCAAAACTAAACAATTGTACTTAGATTGTTTCCTAGGATTTCTTTCTAGGCTTTTCTTTGTACAAGCGAGTTTGAAATCAAGTTCAATGTTCTGTAATACCTGTCTTTGATTTTTATAGCAAACAATTATGGGCCTGGTTTGTAGGCTGGACTGCCATCAGATTGGACTGGGTTTGTGTAGGTCAGTTTGAGGGATGTCGTCGGGTTGTGTATATGGTGGGCCTGGGTTTCAAGCCCAGTTGTTGAATTCAAGTAGTAAGAGGGCTTTAAGCCGATTGGCTTTTGTTTTATGTTTTTCTAGTTTTATGTTTTGATCAATTGAAGGTTAAAATCAATAAGTTTGGGCCACCTGTAGTTGGGTCCATATATTTTCTATGGTATAATTATTAGTAGAATGGTTTCCAATTTAGATTATATTATATTAAGTTAATACTTTTTCTACCATCATTACTAATATGTTGTTGTTTGTTTTGCAAAAAACCTATATAAGTTGCTATGAAAATATTTCTAATATTTAGACTTTGTTTTTAGTTAAGCTATCATTTAATAAATATTTTTGTTAAAATATGGGTTAAGATATTTTTTAAATAATATATAATTGTTATAACATCATTTATAATATTTTGGTAGCAAAATATCTTTGTTGGTTTTCAAACAATAAATAGTATTATCTAAATAATATTTTACTAAGTTTTCTTGCTAAGCAAGGAAGTACATTTAGCTTGTAGAAGTAATATATGGTTAGATTTTTAGCAGTTTTAGCCGACTGTTATTTAGAACCTAACAAACTTGTACCAAAAATCAGGTGGACATACCGATTTATACTTTACTACTCGATCTTCCAAAGCAAGGCAAGTACACCGCCTCGATTTCTTTACTCTGTATTTTTGTCTTGCTTTATGTTCTCATATTGACACGTTGTACACACGATTGTTCATTGTTCATTGTTCATAGTTCAGCGTTCATTGTTCAGTGTTCTTTACATGTATATTACGGTGGAGAAATACTACAGATATGTAACCAATCCTATTTTAGCTCGGTATTGACTAATAGCTTAGGTCTCACATCGTGCACGTGGGACTCTAGGTCGTACCATTATTTATGTGCTCTTGTATCCTGTACTACCCCAACCGGTCACATACTTTGATAGTTATTTCAAATGCATGTTACACTGATAGTATAGTTCATTGTTCAGGATCTGGTACTATAGTTCATCGTTATTCATATACCACAGTTTCAAATTCCTGTCTTGTACCATAGTTCATATTGTGATTCTTTTTCATGCATTTCAGTTTATATTGTTTAGTGCTTCTTGTCGGGGTTGTACTTTGCTTCCTTTCTGACAGAATACGTTGCAGGTGTGCTTGATGATACTATACCACCTTAGTTCAAAGCCCGAAGATGGTGGAGTTGTGTTTCAGGATGGACTTAGAGTTGCAGTGCTCTATATTAGATCATTTTCTAGTTTTATTTAGATTTTGTATCATGTATATTGTATTGAGTATTCATGATTGTATAATTTTATTCTGGATACTGGACCTATCTCCGGATGATATTGTATTTGCTTGGTAGATTATGGAGATCTGTTTTGGGAACGTGTATAGTAGCTATGATGTTTTATGTATCTTATATCTGAGAGTTTTTCTTAGAATTGTAAAGCTTACTTCGTCGTGTCCATCGACGAAGGCTGGGCGTGTCCGACTCGTGTCCGATTATTCGGGAGCGGGTCATGACAGAACCTGTCTACCTTCGTGTCTGAACTTGAAGCTCCCCCATACACATTCATCCTCGTGCAAAACATTACGCACTATACATGACTTCCATGACCCACATATCCCCTTGAACTGTGTGAATGATGATCCTCCCTCCTCAGATTGAGTTTGTTGCAAACCTTGATCTCCTTTCTAGATTTGAACTGCTGAAAATGATGTCGCTCTGTGAAGCTTTGGCAAACCACCCGTCACCAAAATCGGATCTGTAGAGCAACCCCTACCTGGAGACCGACAATCTATCATGGGACCGACAGACTGACCGTAAATCTTTGACTCACCACCATCCGCCGCTTTGTCTCGACGAACCAAATTCTCTGTATCCCTCAAAGCACCTAGAAGCCCCTAATCACCAAGTTTTCGACGATCCATCTCCTATCGAGCACCCCTTGAGCCTCCATCCGGTGTCTCTGGCCTACTTGTACAGCTCAGCGGCTTGAGCCTGTACATGCCACAACACAAATCTTTCCGAGCCAATTATTGGGAACCCTTCGCAAGCATCCAATCTTCGTCTCCAAACAGACTGCGACAGACATCATCTTCTAGCCTCCCTATCGAAACCAAGTTGTAGAACAAACTTGGTATGACGTGAAGATCCTCTTATGTGGAGTGGCGTCATACGATACCCCCGTATCCACGTCCCAATCGTCGTCATGACACATGCAACAAGGTTCCTCTGTATCGGTTGCTGCGATGATGATATCTCTCATTGCTGTGAGATCCACCTGATCATCCTTGCCTTTTGCCTTCTCAGCTTTGAGCTTCATGCAGTTCCCCTTGATATGACCTCTTTCGCCACAGTGATAGCAGCCCTCATTGCCGTCCATAATCGCAAGATTTCGAGAACTCCTCCATGTCTTCGTCTGTGAATTGGGTCTTCCCTTCCCATAGGAAGTCACCAGAGCGGACTCCTGCGACGATTCCACTTGGTTGTGTCGGACCTTCTCATTCAATAAGCTACTTTTAACTACCTCTATCGTGACAACTCCATCAGGCACGGAGTTGCTTACCGACACCACCAACGTCTCCCAGCTTTTCGGCAGCGAACTCAAGAGGAGTAGGGCCTGAAGCTCATCATCAATCACTATCTTCATCGCAGACAAGTGATTGATGATATCCTGAACCTCGTTCAGGTGTTGTGCCACTGGGGCACCCTCCATGTACTTCGAGTTGACTAGTTAGCAAATAAGAAATACCTTATTGCCAGCCGTCTTTTTTTTCTATACAGAATGCAATTTCTTCTATAATTCTTTTGCTGAACTCTTCATGGACACGTGGTGAAATACCGAATCATCCAACCATTCGCGAATGAATCCAACAGCCTTTCGATCCAGACGTTTCCAGTCTTCAGCAACTTTGTCCATTGGCTTTGCGTTGTAGCCCTCTAACGGACCATGCAAGTCCTTGCACTAGAGTAGATCCTCCATCCTTGGCTTCCAAATTGCCCAGTTTCACCCTGTGAGGGTGATCATATGAGTGTTCATCTGCTCATAGACATGGTTGCCAGAACCTCCAAAGCTCTGATACCAGATGTTGGGAATCGGATACGTCCTCCTGCGCTCCGATACCGTGTCTGAGACGTTGCCGCAATAGATACTTAGGCCAACCAACCCCCGTCTAACAGACACTAAGCACAAATAAAGACGAGTATATGGCAGTGACTATGTCACCTAGACAAATCCCAATCTCTATAATTCAGATGAAATTACAAGATTGACAAAAACTAATGTTGAACCTTTTGCCCTAATAGGTTCAACCCCTGCACCACACTCAAGAAGGAAAGAAAGATTACAAGTGAAATCGCTCACCAACCCATAGCAATCTTTCTAACCAAAGTTGATGATCCCTCGATTAGATCTCTTCTTCCTTCTGCCTTGGATGGCGAAGTCTTAAGAGCAAAATGCGGAACTTTCTCTTAGATTTTCTATGGACGAGCACCTCGAATCTCCACTTTTGTTCTGTGCTTTGTGCCTCCACCCTCCCCCCATATATATAGGATGAGAAAAACCTATTTTAGGTTATAATAGGATTTCTTAAATAGGAAGCCATCAAATAAGAATCCTACAACACCTTAAATAGCCCATCAACATCCTATTTTAAATTATAATAGGATCTCTTAAATAGAAAACCCTCAAATAAGAATCATATTATATCTAAAATAGCCCAGCACTAATTATGGACATCGAAATCAAATTAAATCAAATATTTAATCAGATTTGGACTCATAAATATGCTACTATCAAATACAGACTGGACTCCAATAATACTCTCTTCCTCCTTCTACCATCAATAAAGCTCTATCGCTATGTTCTTCTACTTTATTCAATTCCTTCTCTAGGCAAGATCTAAGTTTGGTTCACACTCTCGATGCCCTGTGCAGTGATAAAAAGCCAGTAGCACGGGAGTTTTACCTCTAGGAGGATTCGAGAACAAGTTTGCACATAGACCTCGAGTCAAGCAAGGTTGGAAAGTATAAAATTGAGAAGTTCCATGGGAGGAATAATTTTGGCTTTTGGAATAGCCAGATGAATGATATTCTCATATCTCAAAAGCACCATAAGGCTTTATGAAGAAAGTCCAAGAAGCCTACTGACAAGATCTATGATGATTGCGATGACATGGATCTCAAATTATGTGTCGCTATTCGTCTGTGTTTGGAAATGGATGTCGTGTACTCTATGAAGGTCAAAACCACCACCGTTGGGCTCTGGCTGAAGTTGGAATCATTCTACATAACGCAGACTCTTTCCAACCGACTTTATATATTAAAGTCACTCTACAAACTAGTGATAGAGGACGATTCTTATGAGAATCTTATTGTGACATTACTATACGGGAATGATCCAATTTTCGTAGAAGAGGCTACAAGTGCCTTATTGTTTATGGAGATGCGGAGGTTGGCTTTTAATGGCAGAAATGGTAGAAACCAATCCCGAGGTTTGACAGTAAGAAGAAGGATAAACGATAGAGCTACAGTGTTAGCTTCAAGCATGAAAAGTGAGTCCGATCAGGATGGTGGTATATCTAGCAAATCTTAAACTGTTGAGATTGTGTCGCTCGCGGATGTTTCATATGAAGTGGAGGTTTCTGAAGATGTTCATCAAGCCCCATAAGAACAACCACCAAAGGAAGAGCAACACTAGCTGCAAGATTCCTTGGCCACTATTAGGCCAAGGAGACCGGTCAAGCCAGTGCACATGTATGGATTTCATGAACCGGTAAAGCACTGTGAAAAGTTTAATGTGGTTGTATATGCAGTGTCAGTGGAGGTTGACGAGTCTATCACCTTCAAAAAAGCTATCAAAGATACTAATAACAGGAACTGGTTGGTTGTAAACCCCCTAAATTTCTACTACGATTTTTTTAAAATAAATAATTTGGTATTGATTTTGTACTTCGGATTTGTACGTTGCATACAAGTTTGCATTCGTCGTATTATACGTCGCGTGCGAGTTTGCGTTTCTTATTTTCTCGTCGAGTGCGAATATGTGTGAGGTACATATTTTTATAAAATATTTTTATTTGGGATTTTATTTAAATAGAAGAAGTATGGTTTTCAAACTAGTATGCGATAAATATTTTAATTGATTAAAGTTGTACAAGACGTCGCATCGAGATTTTTCGAAAATGTTATTTTATTTTTTATTTTAGTAGTAATTTAGAAAACGATGATCTTAAAAATATTTGTAAGCAAGGTACAGGAATTCTAATGCATGTATATATTTTAATTGTTAATTTTTGAAATTATTTATTATATTATTTTTGCAAGTTATAATCGAATTTTTGATTTTATTTGGATATATTTAAATAGTTTTGTTTTTAATTAAAAAGTTATTATCTAGTTTTAGATTTGAGAGATTCTATCAAAAATGGTTCAAATTTGTTTTAAAATAAATAATAAAATATCTAATATTGATTTAAGCTAGACCGAAGCCATATCTAATTGTAGCCACCACCTCCTATATAAGGAGAGGCTCCCGGCTCCTCTTCCACAAATTCCTTAATCCAAAATTTTCTACCAAAGTTGTGCACCGTGTCTATGACCACACGTTCTTATTCCAACAGTTTTATATTCATCCATGTCGGGTCCGACACCCCGGACATTCATCCACTGTTATCATCAGCAAACCCCAGCCCATCGGCCGTCACCATTGCCACAAACCCGTCACCACCCAACGACCGAATACCGTCAGCCACCATTGGCCGATCACCACTAGAAACCTCAACACCATTGAAACCACCGTAGCCACCCGTACCATCACCATCACCCGCCAACATCATGGTCGCCACCAGGACCAGTGCCCCCATCACCCGCCAGAAATCCCCAAACCCTACCATGGTCACCACCGCCATCATCAAAATTACATCACCCACAACCCAACCACGGCCATGACCACCATGACCAACGGTCCAACCGCAATCACCAGAAAAAATCACCACCTCCACCACAAGTAAAAAGAGGAAAACCCCACCCACTTACTTGTCGCCACCGACGTGCCTTAGCCGAGCGTCGTCCATCGCGGGCTCCGGGAAGCACATCCCCGTTGCCCCTTCGTTTCCCACCCGTAGTGAGCCTCGCATCGCATCTCTGTCGCCGCTTGCAGGTGCGCCTACCTCCGCCTCCGAAGACGTTACGACTTTCTTCCCCGCTTCCTCCTTCCGCCTCCTCCTGGTAAGTATCGCCTCCCTCTCGCTCCCGCTCTTTTCCATTTTTGATTTTTTTTCTTTTCACCCTTGCTTCTCTCTCTTTCCTTTGAGTCGTCTCCTTAAAAAGAGAACAGCAGTAGTACAACTGCTGTTTGTTGTTTACTTTTTATATTTTTGTTTGTTTGTTTTGTTATTGTGGTTGGTGTTGCTTTGTTTAGTCAACACTAGTTTGACATTATTATTATTATTAATAGTATGTTACTACCAATTATTTTTCTATCATATTATATTATTCTGTTTTATTAAGTAGAAAGATAATAAATATTTTGACAAATGAAAAGTTAGTTTTCTACAAACATTTGTATATTTTACGAACTTATAATCTAGTCTAAAAATCACTTTTATTCATCAATTTATTTTCTAGACATATATCGTACTAATAAAAATGTATTTTTCAAATTATATAAATCTAAAGTATTCAAGAAATATTTTTACTAATAAAAAGTAATTACCAAATTTATATAATGATTTCTAGTATTTACAAATGATTACGAAAGTATATTTTTAGACTAATAAAAACCAGTTTCGAAAATAGTATAAAAATGTTCTAAAAAGTAATTTTCCCCACAAACTCCCTTCCATATTGTCGTTGACCACAACTTATCACATGTGTTTGTTCCCTCGTGAATTCAGACCATGTTTGCATGGACCTCGGCTATTGGACACCTCGGGACTTGTCAGAACATTGCACCACACCAGGCGACACATCAGGCAAGATACCTTGCCTTAATACTGTTTATCATTAGTTGCATGTTTCTTTATTTGATTACTGTATATTTATTTTCTGTTTATTTTCAATTGGATCCATGACTTGCTTTTTTATAGTTTACTTGCTTTACTTTCAGTTATTTTCTTACTTGTCTTTTAATATGCATGTGGACCTAGTCTTAGCGGACTACCTTTGTTATTGACCCCTGGAAGGGTAAAGACAGTTTGATGTATGGGCTACCAAAAACCAAAAGCCGTAGTAACTGCGTACTACGGTAATCGTGTCGCGACGGTAACTAGTCTCGAGCTATGTGGACTGATGGTTCACATAGGCCGCTAGCCTTGAGTTATGCCGGCTGATAGTATTGGTACTTGACGGGTGCATGTTGTGAGTTGTTACCTTATCCTGGGGAAGTCAGCCTTCACCAGCCCATACATCGAGATGTCTTCTAAATTGCGTACTAGAATGGGTAGGAGACCTTAATTAAAGCCATGTCACACCTCATTCTAGTCATGGCATGGGACAATGTCACATCGTGGAATAGTATACTACCCCTTGTCCTTGTTTGGTTGTAGGGGTAGTTTATTGTTTCGATGATGGGATATTGGGCCGTGTTATGGTTGGGACACTTTGTGACGCCCCAAAACCAGAATACTGGAGAGCGGGGGCGTACATAGCCAGCTACGTATATCGAAATAGAATTCAGCTCGCTATACGGTTACGGCTGCCTAGATATGAGGGTTTACTACAAGCCAACAGTCTCTTAAGGTCAAGCCTATTGTCTCAATCTCAAGCAAGTAATATTGTTACAAGATGTTAGACCGCCAAATATACAATAAAAGGTGTCCCAAATATTATATATTCAGCTGATCATGAAGCTAGTCGTACAAAATACGAGGACTAGTAAGAGTTTAGTCATACATGATCAACCCTAGGATTTATTAATCATGTTTACAGCCCGTAGGCAGATAGTAAGTAAATATGCATCGAGCTAACAGGTGCTCGTCGGCTAAATGCCTCAAAAGAATAATTTTACAATAGAATGAGCGAAACAAAATAGAAAACCCACTCGTAGCCCGGTTTCCTTCTAGTCGCCACCATCGGGCTGGAGGTTCTGTAGATCCTCGGGTGCTGCTCCAAAATCTGGCCACACAAAACCAGCTGGGCCAAACCCCAGAAAGTGCAAGTGCCACAAAGGAGGCCACGAAATAAGAACAAAAGCCAGCATATCAGAACATAAGAAAATGGAAGAAAGTACTAGTATATAAGGGTACAACAAGAAAATAAACGACTAGGGACATGGAACCATTCCGGAAGCCAGGTTAAAACCCGTAAACCAAACAAGGACCGGGGTCGTAACCCTTCGCCTGAATAGCACCTTGTCTCTACCCATTTATTGTTAAAGATAAGTAAAACAATCATGTTCAGGAGTACCAGGTACTGGGACTAGACGAGACTTAGACAATACTGGACACCATCCGTTCACAAGCGGCCAAGCAAATACTACAGCTTACTACTTAACTAACTAGGGTTATCACAAGCCTAGTTACTAACAAGATGCAGACGAGGAGTTCCCAGTCCCAAGCCCTGCAGACTATCCAGTTATCCTTCCGCGGGTTGAGAGTATGATTGGGTACATCTCCCTGGAGACGATATACCCTTAGGTGACTTAGAGGGTGCAAAACATTACAATGTGCTGGAAATGTGCTCTACTCGTCGGCAAGCTACAAGTCCATTAAAGCGCCCAGATAACGAGATTGCTTGTGACTGGAAATTCTCCATGTTATAGTTTGATCTAATCATTAGCCTAATCCATATTTAGTGCGAATCCCTGGCCGTGGTAACCAGGGAGTCACGTCCTAGGCATGATGCAAGACAAGATAAGTAGATTTGCACAAACAACAAGAAAGAACACCCACGGTGTCGGGGGCAAGTCAAGTTAAGTTAAGTTAGCTGTCGCAACAGCATCGAGTTATCAGGTTATCAAGTCAAGTCAAGTCAGGAGTGCGCCACGGCGGGCCACTATCAAGTTATCAAGTAAATCAAGTTACAAGTTGCGGGTTACAAGTTTTCATCTCAAGTTATGGCCAGGATCAAGAAAGCTAGCCACAAGTCAATTCCTAGAAAATTCATGTCATGACGTGTCGGGTCAAGTCAATTCGTGCTGTGGGCAAGAAATCTCAGAAGACACAAATCAACAAGAGAAGGCAAAGACCAAGGAAAAACTAAGGGACACCATGGCACAAGGTGTGCTAGGTCAAGAGGCAGCCCAAAGGGCACCGGGCAAGGGCTCGGGCTAGGGGGCGCGGGGGCGCTGCCACTAGGGTGCGCAGGGGGCGCAGCCGCAGGGCGCGCAGACGGGCGGGTCAACAGAGCGCGCAAGTGGTCGCGGAAGCAAACTGCGCGGGGGCACAGTAGGCCGGGCGCGCTAGGCGCGCAGGCGGGATGACGCGCCCGTAAGAGCGCAGCGCGCGCGGGCGGCATGCGCAGAACGCGGCCAGCGCGGGGCTAGGTGCGCTCAAGGGCGCTGCACAAGGCTGGTGGCTGGGCAGCGCGCAAGGGCGCTGCGCAAGGCGGGTGGCTGGAAAGCGCGCAAGGCGCACCAGCACAGGACGGGCACGAGCGCAAGAGCACTGTGCAAGGCGGGTGGCTGAGCAGCGCGCAAGGCACACCAGAGAAGGACGGGCTCGCGCGCAAGGGCGTTACGCAAGGCGGGTGGCTGGGCAGCGCACAAAGCGCGCTAGCGCAGGACTGGCGCGCGCGCAAGGGCACTGCGCAAGGCGGGTGGCTGGGCAGTATGCAAGGCGTGCCAGCGCATGACGGGCGGCGTACACGCAGTTGGCACGTGCCAAGGCACGCCAGCAGGAAGGGTCTTCTTTTTCTTCATTTGTTGAGAAGGAGCTCCAATGGGTTCCAAAACTTCAAAATACCACAACTTGGCCATCACAACTCCAATTCCGGATTTTTAAAGTTCTATCTTGGGTGAAATTTGATTCTTCCCAACATAGGAACACGAAAACCCACAAAAATCCAACTTAAATAGATCAAAACCATGTAAATACGAAAATAGGGGAAACTTAGATCTATGGAATTCCATGGACCAAAATCAAAAATGACAAGTTCTAATGTTGTTTCTAGAGGGCTAATCTATCTAATGGACAAATCAAAATGGGTTCTTGTTTTATGGCAAGGTGCACTTGCCTATGGGTGGGGTGTTGTGTGGAAGAAGGAAGAAGGAAGAAGGAAGAAGATGATGGAAAATTAATGGAAGAGTAATGAGGAGAGAGAATGTTAGGTGGGGATTTTATGAGGGTGGTTGTGGTGGAATGAGGGTGGAGTATAGGTTAAAGTGCTTCATTGGTTTAAAATCAAACCAAGCCAAACCAACCAACTAAAATCGAGCCGAGCCGAAACCCAAAATACGAGAAAACCCAAAATTTCGTAATTCGAGAAAAATAAAAATACATGGCAAAATCCAACTACGAGTATTAATACGAAATACGGAAAACGGAGGTGACAACTCTACCCACCTTAAAAGAATTCTGTTCTCGGAATTTAATCAAGGAGCTAGAGATTGCCACGGCAAGCTACACTAAGCACCAACAACTACACTAAGCAACTCAATCTTACAATCATACATGCAATCAAGGAATGAAAAGCATAAGGCATAAGAAGGACATTATACCTTACGAGTCAAACATGTAGGGATATCGCGATCGGATATCATCCTCACGCTCCCACGTTGACTCACCTAGAGAGTGATGACCCAAGCAATACGGACTAAACTAATAGTCTTGTTCTTGAGTATCTTTTCCCTCCGGTCCAAAATAGACACGGGCTTCTCCTCAAACGAAAGGTTGGTACCAACAACCAGTTCCGAATGGTCTAGGATATGGCTCGGGTCCGGGATGTACCGTCGTAATTGGGACATATGGAATACATCATTCACCTCACTTAGCGACGGCGGAAGAGCGAGATGATAGGATACATCTCCTACTCGCTCCAAGATATCGAACGGCCCTATATACCTAGGACTAAGCTTTTTTTGTACGCCAAAGCAAATGACACCGCGGATAGGCGAGATCCTAAGGAATACATGGTCGCCGATAGCAAACTCTAAGGGTCGCCGATGAGCATTGGTCCAATGCCGCTGGCGATCTTGGGCAACTCGAAGATTATCCCTGACTTTTTTGACTACTTTAACTGTCTGGGCAATCATTTCTGGACCGAGCATCTATCTCTCTCCGACATCGTCCCAAGCTAACGGGGATCTGCACTTCCTGCCATACAGTGCCTTAAACGGGGCCATCTGAATACTGGCCTGGAAACTGTTATTGTACGAGAACTCTACCAGGTGCAGGTGATCTTCCCACGAACCCCCGAAGTCAAGTGTACAAGATCTTAACATATCTTCAAGAGTCTGGATTGTGCGCTCTGACTGGCCATCTGTCTGCGGATGGTAAGCTGAGCTAAACTGAAGGTGAGTCCCCAAACTCTCCTGCAAGCTACGCCAAAAATGTGACATGAATCTTGAATCTCTGTCCGAGGTAATGCTGACTGGCATACCGTGAAGCCTGACAATCTGCCTGAGGTACATCTATGCTAACTGAGCCGTAGACTGCCCAACTTTGAATGGGAAAAAATGAGCCACCTTCGTGAGCCTGTCGACTATAACCCAAATAGCATCTCTGCCAGCTGGGGATTTAGGCAATCCAGTCACAAAATCCATGGTCACATGCTCCCACTTCCATTCTGGAATCGGCAAGGGCTAAAGAAATCCAGCGGACCTCTGATGTTCAGCCTTAACCTGCTGGCAAACCAAACACCGAGAGACAAACCGGGCTATCTCCCTCTTCATGCCATTCTACCAGAAATACTGACGAATATCATGGTACATCTTCATGCCACCGGGATGAATAGAATACTGTGAACTGTGAGCTTATGCCATGACCTCCTGTCTGATATCTCCACTGGGTACACAAAGACGAGTGTCGTGCCGAAGTGTACCATCTTCATGAATGCACAACTCTGGCCTTCTTCCTGCCTCACACTCTGCTCTGAGTCGCTGAAACTTGGAATCTGTAGACTGCGACATCCGGATCCTCTCAACTATGCTGGACTGAACCCGTAGACTGGCCATCAATGCCACGTTCGTAAGAAGAACCACTTTAATTCCCATCTTCTGAAGATCTGCCAATAACTCTGGTTGCGCCGTTAGGAAGTAAACTCCGGCTCTCCTGCTCAACGCATCTGCTACAACGTTGGTCTTCCCTGGATGATACTACAAATCCACATCGTAGTCCACCAATAGCTCAAGCCATCTTCTCTGCCACATATTAAGGTCCTTCTGGGTGAAAACATACTTCAGGCCCTTGTGATCGGTAAATATCTCCACTCTGTCTCCGTACAAGTAGTGCCGCCAAAGCTTCAGTGCAAACACTACTGCTGCCAGTTCCAAGTTGTGGGTTGGGTAATTTTTCTCATGATCACGAAGTTGACGTGATGCATAAGATATTACCTTTCCATGCTGCATCAAGACACACCTCCGGTCCCATTTGGAAGTGTGAGAATGGAAGCCGTTATCAAACCTTGCTTCAACTTCTCAAATGATTCCTGGCACTCTGCTGTCCAAGCAAACTGCGCATCCTTGCGGGTCAACTGGGTCATCGGTGCTGAAATCCTTGCAAAATCTGAAACGAATCGCCGGTAGTAGCCGGCCAATCCAAGGAAGCGGTGAACCTCTGCCACTGAACTAGGTACTGGCCATGACTCGATAGCCACAATCTTCTCGGGATCCACTTCTACTCCTCTTCGAGTAATGATGTGACCCAAGTACGAAATGCGATTGAGCCAGAACTCGTATTTGCTGAACTTGGCATACAACTGATGCTCTCTAAGTGTCTGGAGGACGATTCTGAGATGCTGCTCATGCTCTGCTACGCTCTTGCTGTAGACCAGGATATCATCTAGGAATACGATCACAAACTGATCCAAGTAAGGCATGAAAATGCGATTCATGAGGTCCATAAATACGGCTGGCACATTGGTTGCTCCAAATGGCATAACAAGAAACTTCCAATGTCCATACCTCGATCTAAACGCTTTCTTCGGGATGTCCTGCTCTCTGACTCTGATCTGGTGGTATCCTGACCGCAAGTCTATCTTCGAAAACACTGAAGCCCCTTTGAGTTGATCAAACAAGTCATCTATCCTCGGGAGAGTGTATCTGTTTTTGATTGTCACCGAGTTCAAGGTACTATAATCTACACATAGCCTGGACGTATCATCCTTCTTTTTTACAAGAAGCATCGGGGCTCCCCAAGGCGATCCACTTGCATGAATGAATCCCTTGGTCCTGAGTTCTTTAATCATCTTGTACAAAATCTCTAACTCTGAAGGCGCCATTCTGTAGACTCGCTCTGATACTGGTGCTGTCCCGGGAATCAAGTCTATAGTGAACTCGATCTCCCGTTCTGGCGGCATTCCTGGAAGTTTTTCTTGGAAGACATCTGGAAATTCTTCAACTATCCTGGGTAACTGCACTGCTGCTACTGCCATCCGCAATACTGGGGAAGATGGATCCATTGCGCCTCTGGAAAATGAGAACTCTGGCTCGCCTGGAATGCTAAAAAGAACCCTGCCAATGTGGCAGTCTATCCTAGCATACTGGTTCCTCAACCAATCCATGCCTAAGACTGCATCATAGTCTCCCATAGGGAATTCTATAAATCTAGCGGGGAACTCTCTACCGCTAACTACGATCCGATACGAGGAAAACACTCGATCTACTCCCATAAGACAATTACCAGTAAGTATATTAAGCCTCACTGATAATGACTCGGGCTCCAATCTTATCCGTGTCGCGAATCGTGCAGACATGAATGAATGCGATGCACCAGAATCAAATAATACCGATGCTGGAAAGGAGTTGACGAGAATAGTACCTGCCACTACCTCACCAGGTGCAACTTCTTATTCTATAGTCATTATCATGGCCTGACCCTGTCCTCTAGCTGCGGGTCCCCTCTGCTGGAAACCTCTCTGCCTACTCTGTACTTGAGCCTGGGTATACTGCTGCTGGTTCTGCTGATAAAATGTCTGGGCCTGAGGCAACAATGGCCTCGGGTATTGCTGCTGCTGCATAGTTGCTGGTCCCCTAATCGATGGACTGGTTAGGTTGGAAGAGGATGAACTACCCCTATTCGGGTAGGCTCCTTTCTTGTGATCTGTTGCTCCACAAGCCAGGCACAATCCCTGCGTCCTGCGATAATCTGTCACCATGTGCCCTGGCTTCCCGTAATGAGAACATCCCATCGCGGAAGTCTGCTTCTGCTTCTGCTGCTGTGGGTACGTTGGAGTTGAATGCTGAACCGACGTTACTGAGGCCGCCCGCCTCGGAGTTCCAATGGTCAAACCTCTTGCTGCCGGGGCTGGAGCTGATAATTGTTGCATCTGGCTGTGGGATCGCTTCCTACCTCCGGTCCTATCCACAATCCTCTGAGAGGTGTACTCGTGCCTCCTAGCTGCCCTTAATACTGCATCGAACGTCTGGTGCTCGAACTGCTCAACTGCTAACAAGATCTCCAAATGCAGCCCCTGCTAGAACCGCTGGGCCCTATCAAACTCGGTCGCCACCAGTGTGGGGGCAAACCTACTAAGTCTAGAAAACTCAGATGCATAACCGTCGACCGTTCTGCCTCCTTGCTTCAAGTTGGTAAACCTCGTCTATAGGTCGTACCGAGCTACAACATCGAAATACTTTGCCTGAAATCTCTCTCTAAATACTGTCCAAGCAATGGGTGCCACTAATCCCATGGCTTGTGTCGCCCACCAACTGCGAGCTAAGTCCAGCAACTGTAGGCGTACCACCGCCACCTTCTCATTCTCAGGTGTCTTAGCCGCTTCCAGAACCACTTCAGTATCCTGAAGCCAAGCGTCCGCGGCAATCGCATCTTCCATGCCGTCGAAGAATGGAGGGTTTGGCCGCGCTGTTCCCTAGATGACCGCCTCTGGTCAAAGCATCTGCCACTACCTGGTGCAAGGCGTCTCCTCTACGATCCTGGAAAGCTATCAAGGTCCTGATGAGACCTACCAAGGTGCCATCATCAGGCTCGGCAGGCTGAACGGACTGAACGGGCTGAACTGGGGGCTCTCCTCCAGTAGGTACAACTCTGGAGGCTACTCCGGAATGCTGGGCTTTATCTTCGGGTTACTGCTGGTCCACGGGAAGTGCTCCACCTTGCTGATCGGCGGGGTCAGGTACAGTACCGTTGAAGAAGACGACACAGGGAAACAAAAAGGAAGTACCAAGACAGATCAACGATACAAGCACACGATCAGAGCAAGAATCTGGAGATTCAGAGGATATGAATGGAGATCAAGGACGTGATTGAGACATCTATTAGGTAAACCCTCACATTCTTGAATGCCAAGACCTGCATGGGCCACCACCAGAACCAGAATACTGGAGAGCAGGGGCGTACATAGCCATCTACGTATATCGAAATGGAATTCATCTCGTTATACGGTCACGGCTGTCAAGATATGAGGGTTTAGTATAAGCCAACAGTTTCTTAAGGTCAAGCCTATTGTCTCAATCTCAAGCAAGTAATATAGTTACAAGATGTTAGACCGCCAAATATACAATAAAAGGCGTCCCAAATATTACATATTCAGCTGATCATGAAGCTAGTCGTACAAAATACGAGGACTAGCAAGAGTTTAGTCATACATGATCAACCCTAGGATTTTTTTAATCATGTTTACAGCCTGTAGGCAGACAGTAAGTAAATATGCATCGAGCAAACAGGTGCTCGTCGGTTAAACGCCTCAAAAGAATAATTTACAATAGAGTGAGCAAAGCAAAATAGAAAACCCACTCGTAGCCTAGGTTCCTTCTAGTCGCCACCATCGGACTGGAGGTTCGGTAGATCCTCGGATGCTGCTCCAAAATCTAGCCACACAAAACCAGCTGGGTCAAACCCCAGAAAGAGCAAGTGTCACAAAGGAGGCCACAAAATAAGAACAAAAGCCAGCATATCAGAACATAAGAAAATGGAAGAAAGTACTAGTAAATAAGGGTACAACAAGACAATAAACGACTAGGGACATGGAACCATTCCGGAAGCCAGGTTACAACCCGTAAACCAAACAAGGACCGGGGTCGTAACCCTTCGCCTGAATAGCACCTTGTCTCTACCCATTTATTATTAAAGATAAGTAAAATAATCATGTTCTGGAGTACCCGGTACTGGGACTAGACGAGACTTAGACAATGCTGGACACCATCCATTCACAAGCGGCCAAGCAAATACTACGGCTTACTACTTAACTAACTAGGGTTA
Source organism: Iris pallida (assembly GCA_029216955.1). NCBI lineage: Eukaryota > Viridiplantae > Streptophyta > Magnoliopsida > Asparagales > Iridaceae > Iris > Iris pallida. Next base: position 58,696,045 of record JANAVB010016197.1, on the reverse strand, counting down.
TCACAAGCCTAGTTACTAACAAGATACAGACGAGGAGTTCCCAGTTCCAAGCCCTACAGACTATCCAGTTAACCTTCCGCGGGTTGAGAGTATGATTGGGTACATCTCCCTGGAGACGATATACCCTTAGGTGACTTAGAGGGTGCAACACATGATAGTGTGCTAGAATTGTGCTCTACTCGTCGGCAAGCTACAAGTCCATTAAAGTGTCCAGATAACGAGATTGCTTGTGATTGAAAATTCTTCATGTTCTAGTTTGATCTAATCATTAGCCTAATCCATATTTAGTATGAATCCCTGGCCGTGGTACCCAGGGAGTCACATCCTAGGCATTATGCAAGACAAGACAAGTAGATTTGCACAAGCAACAAGAAAGAACACCCACGGTGTCAGGGGCAAGTCAAGTTAAGTTAAGTTAGCTGTTGCAACAGCATCGAGTTATCAGGTTATCAAGTCAAGTCAAGTCAGGAGTGCGCCACGGCGGGCCACTATCAAGTTATCAAGTAAATCAAGTTACAAGTTGCGGGTTACAAGTTTTTATCTCAGGTTATGGCCAGGATCAAGAAAGCTAGCCACAAGTCAATTCCTAAAAAATTTGTGTCAAGACGTGTCGGGTCAAGTCAATTCGTGTTGTGGGCAAGAAATCTCAGAAAACACAAATCAACAAGAGAAGGCAAAGACCAAGGGAAAACCAAGGAACACCATGGCACAAGGTGTGCTAGGTCAAGAGGCAGTCCAAAGGGCGCCGGGCAAGGGCTCGGGCTAGGGGGCGCGAGGGCACTGCCACTAGGGTGCGCAGGGGGCGCTGCCACTAGGGTGCGCAGGGGGCGCAGCCGCTAGGGCGCGCAGACGGACGTGTCAGCAGAGCGCACAAGGGGTCGCGGGAGCAAACTGCGCAGGGGCACAGCAGGCCGGGCGCGCTAGGCGCACAGGCGGGGATGACGCATGCGCAAGAGCACAGCGCGCGGGGGCGGCGTGCGCAGAACGCGGCCAGCGCGGGGCTAAATGCGCGCAAGGGCGCTGCGCAAGGCGGGTGGCTGGGCAGCTCTCAAAGGCGCTGCGCAAGGCGGGTGGCTGGGCAGCGCGCAAGGCGCGCCAGTGCAGGACGGGCGACGTGCGCACAGTTGGCGCGTGCCAAGGCGCGCCAGCAGGGAGGGTCTTCTTCTTCTCCATTTGTTGAGAAGGAGCTCCAATGGGTTCCAAAACTTCAAAATACCACAACTTGGCCATCACAACTCCAAATCCATATTTTTAAAGTTCTATCTTGGGTGAAATTTGATTCTCCCCAACATAGGAACACCAAAACCCACAAAAATTCAACTTAAATAGATCAAAACCATGTAAATCCGAAAATAGGGGAAACTTAGATCTATGAAAATCTATGGACCAAAATAAAAAATGACAAGTTCTAATGTTGTTTCTAGAGGGCTAATCTATCTAATGGACAAATCAAAATGGGTTCTTATTTTATGGCAAGGTGCACTTGCCTATGGGTGGGGTGTTGTGTGGAAGAAGGAAGAAGATGATGGAAAATTAATGGAAGAGTAATGAGGAGAGAGAATGTTAGGTGGGGATTTAATGAGGGTGGTTGTGGTGGAATGAGGGTGGAGTATAGGTTAAAGTGTTTCATTGACTTAAAATCAAACCAAGCCAAACCAACCAACTAAAACCGAGCCGAGCCGAAACCCAAAATACGAGAAAACCCAAAATTTCGCAAGTCGAAAAAATTAAAAATATATGGCAAAATCCAACTACGAGTATTAATACGAAATACGGAAAACGGGGGTGACACACTTTACCTTTACTTTGTGACTTTATGGCACATTTTATATTCAGTTTATATGGCATGTTCTTTATGTATCTTGTTACGTCCCTCTGAGAACCTGGTAAATTCTCCAGGTATGTTTTGTGACTTTCTGCAGGTGCTTAGCCAAGGTCTTACGTTACTCTCTTCCTTCGAGATGATTGCACTTGGACCGTCTTCGCATCGCTCGACAAATAAATTTGTTATGTATTTCGTTTCCTTTTAGTTGATAGTGGATTTGTCTCCGCCCAACGGTTTGTAAATGACAATTCACGAGTTGATTTATAAATTCTTCCTTCTTTATTTGTGGATGAGATTTTTATTGTGGTTTACTGCATTTTACAACTTATTTATACATACGATGGATCCATATATTGGGATTTACTTTGTATATATGCAGCTGGCATGTCGACGTATTCAGTACTAAGTATTTTGGGACTGGGATGTTATATTGGTAGCTATGCAGGAAGAGATTAAATGTCTCTACAAGAACTGTACATGAGATTTGAGCTATAGGTTGCTAGTGGGTGTACAAGAAGAAGGAAGCTTTTCCAGAGTCAGTGGAGAAGTATTGCTTGGGAGCACTTAGGGACGGGATTGACGAGTGGCTGATTTGGTAATGTTGTGCGATGGAGAAGTATATTGGTTCGAGTTTATGGCAAAACCTTGTCGAAGTGGAGATACGAAAAAAAATCCAAAAATAGGCTAATGGCCATTTTTTACTTTGACCATATATTTGATTGGATTTCTAATATATGGTAAGCCTACATAAGATTGAATTTTCATATATGGACATATGACATGCTATATAAAGGGGTTTAAAGGTTCTTCTTGAGATGACTCATTGTGCTCAACGAAAGTTGCAGAATAAGTTCAACACAATAGAACAAAAGTTGTTGAATAAATTCAACACAAGAGTTTGATATCTCCTTGTGCTCAATGAAAGTTATTGAATAAGTTCAACACAATAGTTTGAAATTTCATTGTACTCAATGAAAGTTATTGAATAAGTTCAACACAAGAGAGCTAAATTTGTTGAATAAGTTCAACAAAAATAGTGTTTTTTCTTCTTCTTCATCTTTGTGATAAAGAGTTCTTGAGAGCAAAGAGAGAAGGGTTGAGAGATCTATTGTAATTTATTTTCTTCTTCATTGTGGAACTGAATCACCATCGTCCGTAGAAGTAGGCATCTTGGCCTGAACACGTATGTTCTCTGATTTTCTGGATTTATTTTTGTTGTGCCCCAACAATAACATACAATTAATTCTCTCAACTAACCATTGCTTAGGCATCTGCAAACTGAAGAACATATATAGGTTAAGACAAATAACAACCGACGCCATGCCAAATCATCTTGCTGCAACTCCGGATGATTCTTCAGCAGGATTTCGGTCATGCATCACATAAATATTACATCAATTGGGAAGCAATTAATTGCATCCTCAATATTATTCATACAACCACCAAAGCAAAGTTCAAAGCAAGCATTAATTTCCTAGCAATCTAATAAGCAAGCAACAACCTTCGTTCAAGCAGTTGGATAGGAAGCCTGCATGGCAATACCACAGAGCCCTTCCTTAGCACCAACATCCCTCTGAATCCTGATATACCCATCCTCCCCCCATGAAGAACCCCAAGAGTTCTTCACTATCCAGTACTTGGTCCCGTCGCTCTCCGTGCCGTAACCGACAACAGCCACAGCATGGTTGAGCTCAGTCCCACAGTAGCCAGTGAAGACGCCACCAGCGTATAGCTGCAGAGCGTAGCTGCTTGCATCTATCGCGACAGAGACCGGCTGCATTGACACAGCTTTAAGGAGCGCCGCTTCATCATTTGCAGGCACTTGCTCGTAGCCGCCGATGGTACTGGTGGTAGCGTGGGAGAAAGATCCTCCATATTTCTCAGAGGCAGAGAGCCCTTCGTTACTGACGACGAACTCGAAGGCTCTGCCCATGTTCCCTCCATGGCATCCTTGGTTGTCGCTGCTGGTGTCCCGATCAATGAGCTCTTGTTCGGATAGCGAGATCAGCTTGCCTGTCCTAACTTGTGTCAGCCCTTCAATTGAAGCCACTGCAGAGAACGCCCAACAAGAACCTTTGTTTGCACAAAATATAGGCTTGTTAGTAACTAAGCGCATAAAAACTACAAAACTGGTTTTTTTTTTTTTTTTTTGAAATAAAACTCACTGTCATTAACATTACGGGTAAGAGTTCATGTCATGAATGACATGGGGAATAATACAAGAGGGAAGATCTTCAAACGAAGATAATAAAGTATTAAAAAAATACAAAACTGGTGTTATATAATCAATAATACAAAACTGGGGAATAATACAAAACTGGTGTTATATAATCAATAATATATACATACATTCGCACGTATGTATTAAAAGCAGACGGTTAATCTAAGACATGCATGCATGCTCTCATCAAACTAGTTGCTCACCACAGTGGCCTTGATGCTTAACAGGGGTGACTGCACCCTTTGCTCGCCAGTCCGTTCTGGAAGGCGTGTCCGTTACATTCGCATACATGAAACCCTTCGCCGCTGTCACGGTGGTCATGAGTGGAGGCCGATATCCGCTGCAGATTTCATTGAACTCCTCGTTGAGGAGGTCAGCGAACTGGTTGGCCCCCAGCTTGAACTTATGCTTACCCGCATTGAACGATTCGATGAGCTCGACGTTGGTTTTAAATATTTCGAAGCGGCGGTCCTTCTCCGCTTCATCCTTGTACACTTGCCCGTGTCGAGCCATCCACTGCTCGTGCCTCTCCTCCATCGACATCTCGGTCAATTTGCGGGACGCCGAGGCCTGAGAAGACCAGATGCCCAAGATGAGCAGGGCCAGGCATAGGCTGCTGCTTGTTGACAAGGCCATGCTAGTGCAGCTGTGAGTAACTGGGTGAGGCTAACACTAATGTGGCAGTGGTTTATATAGAGGTTCGTCAGTGTGTGCTGGCTGCTCAACTACCATTGTGGTTATAGCTATTACTAATGTTAAGATATAATTAAATTCAAGTCAAGATATGACTAGATTCAAATCTATCTTTACTTAACTCCTATACAAATACGATTTTTCTTTCCTCCTATACGGATGCAGGTTCATTCTCCTATATGGATATTGATCTGTTCATCTATGTATATTCAAAGTTAATGACATTTTATATCATTAATTAATAAAAATCAATATTGTTGATTTGTTTCATGGTAACAGAGTCTGGAATTTTTCAACCCAAAGACTGTTTAGAGAGATCCATCAGCTTCATCGTCTTCACTGGCCAAACTCCGGGTCGTTGTCTCTAGGTGTCGCCGTTAATTTTTTCGGTTACAACTGTGGAAATAGACTCGTCGTCGACCGATCATCAAACCGCATCGTACAATTTACATCGTTAGCCCAGAGTCCCGTGTGCTTCACAGCTCTCCAAGTTCTCCAAATATTTCCTAGTTGTGTAGCGATACATCAATTTACAAAAAAAAACCAAAAATAATGTTGATCTTGGAACTGCATCCGGTAAGTATAACTGAGTCTGCTGCCTTATAGAATTATTGATCCAGGTGATTCTGGCATCATCAAAACTCTCTCTGAAGATCAGTGAGATCCCTTACCAGGAGCTTTAGCTATTTTGTTTTTGGAATTCAATGTGATCAACATATGGTGATCAGTGAGGTTCCTTCTTCCACTTCCGAGAAGACTACTCCCACCTCAAGAACTCCTGATCCTCTATGTACCTATTGCGGGAAGTCTGATGGTTCTGCTACCACCTGCTATGCTCATTAGCGATCTGGTCTGATTTGTTCTCTTTTTCATCAGTCTAGTCTTTCAATGGGTGATTATTTTCTATTTCATTCACATTTAAAAACTCAATTCCTCGAGCATATGAAAACAAAGGGTTCCTGTAATGCTTCATTCCCAATATACATAGGACTAGGAATACGTAACATGCCAACCGTATAGATAAGTAGGCTACTCCAATGTATGGATACCACGTTTACATACGTAAGCTGTAAATATAATTTTATCACAAAATAGATTAATCATAGTCACGTGCATACTATATCTCATCAATGTATGAATGTCAAAGAAAATAATGGATGGGTAGAGACAACCGTATAGATAAGTAGGCTACTCAATCAAATGAATCAGCTGAATAGATTAATCATAGTCACAAAATAGATTAATCACAAAATAGATTAATCATAGTCACAAAATAGATTAATCATAGTCACGTGCCAACCGTATAGATAAGTAGGCTACTCAATCAAATGAATCAGCTGAATCAATGTATGAATGTCAAAGAAAATAATGGATAGGTAGAGACAAATCCACTACTAAGCGTCAAATAAAGAAAGAAAGAAATTAACTAAGTAGTCCATCAGCTGAAAGTATCAAAGATCATCGGAAGGTGAGAACTCTTCAATAGAAAAATAAGAATCTAGTCCTGGCCCATATTCTTGCGGAAAGTCCTAATCGTCTACACCTAGAGAGATCACACGTCCTCAGAGGGATGTAATACGATACATATAACATGCAATAATATACTGAATATAAACAATAACTAAAATAAGTCACCTACCCATTCTATGTGAATCATACACTTTTGAAGACAACGTTCCACGCAAGGGCTCCCCGAACAATAACAAAAGAAGTAAAGGGATGGTAGTAAGTAGTGCTCATCCGGTTCACTATCGACCGTAAGTGCAAAAAAGTAAACAGTAGCCCCTATGCTAATAGTTGTCTTCTCCCTCCCTATGATAGTAAACATGTGTCATCTCCACAACAGACAAAAATGCGTCATCTCTACAACATAGTTTTTTCCTATTAACTGTAAAGTCTTCTCATATGCATATCAATTATCAGTTATAACCTATCGCACGGAATGTGTGCACCGATGCGCAAGTCTAAAATTAATATGCGACTCGTGACACACGTGTCAGGGCCAATGGATTCTTCACAAACATAGGACAGTCTCTTAACTCTTT
>JANAVB010016197.1:58329261-58681761 GCA_029216955.1 Iris pallida | reverse complement strand
TATTTGTCCATTTAGGGCTTGTTGGTTCCTGGGAGTGAATCGACATGAAAGAAGATCAAATGTCGCTTTAAAAAAATGGTATTCTGACCACTCTAGCAAAATATTCAACTAACTTGACTCATAAATCATTAAAATAGTATTAACTACTTTCTACTTCTTCAGCAGATCTTTTCTTATTGGATTTCATCGTTGTCAATACTCTTAGCAAGTTCGATTTTTTTTTTTTTGATAATCGTCTGTGGTTAAGTCTTTATTGACTATTTTGATACTCCAACAATCTCAAAAAGAGATTCATGTGATTTGCTAAGTCTCGTCATAATATAATATGGTTGTTCTTACAAGTCTTATGGACACTAGCTTCCACGAGCTTGAAAAGTTTGACGGCGAGCAGTATAATAACTAAAAGAGAAAAATTAGCTTGAATCTTCAACTTGTCAATATGGATTATGTTATGTCTAAAACATAACTATGATTTGGAAGGTGTATAATATTGAAGCTTTTCTACTTTGATTAGTGCACAATAGCAGCAGAAGTGAGATAATAATCTTTGTAAGTTGTTAATTAGGAGGATTCCTAGATGAATCCTATAACAATAAGGAGAAGACTTTAGACATATATGAGTCTCTTCAAAAATAGTACAAGGACAAAATAAAAGTATATCTATAATCTATCTCCTTAAAAAATTCATGTCAATGGAATATAAAGATAAAAAGATTATAATTCCTAGGTGAAGGAGCTCATGAAGATTCAACAGAAGCTAGAGAAAAAGAATATGTCTCTAGTTGAAAAGTTCATAATAGGAGTTATACTCTCCAAATTTCTACAAGCTGGAATCGCTTCACGACAGACATATATTACAAAAGGAAGAAGTGAAGCTAGAAGATCTTATGTGTTTCTTACACATTGAGGATGAAGCAAAAATAAGATCAAAGTTGACACTCTATCCAAACAGTTTGCTATGGAAAACATGATCAATTCTGGAGACTAGAAGCACAAGAAAAAATCTACTTTCAACACTAAGAAATGACTACAAGAACATACGAATGAAGTCAACTTCCTTTAAGGTAAAGCCGAAGGAAGATGTGGTCCTTTAATTGCAACAAAAATGGACACTTTAAAAGAGACAAGTCCAAAACAAAGCACAATGGACACAATTAGGAAGGTAAGCTTAACCTGAGTGTTATGGTCTCACAGGTAGAGACGTCAGCAATAGATATAAACTAGTGGAAAAACATTAGTGCTTAATATCATGTGTATTCCATAAAGGAATTGTTTTCTACTTACGAATCATCATCTGAGAAGGTGACCAAGGAAAACAAAGCTCAAGCTAAAATGAAGGGGTTCGGATGGTGGCGTTGAAGCTGGCTTCAGAAAAGTCATTTACTCTACAAAATATGAATCATGCACAAGCTTGTTTAAAGAACCCGAATTCTTGAAGCCTCAAGTGCAATGGTGGTTTAAGGATGGACATCAACATTGGTCCAAAAGTGATGTCCTACAAAGGTGCTTACTTTGGTAAAGCTTTATGTACTGAAGGAATTTTTAACTTAAGCTTTTTGTTCTTTCTGAATGTATTAATAAAATATTTGTTTATTCTCTTGAGTTATTGAACAATAGGCTAGCTAAGACATATGTTCACTATAAAAGAGTAAACAAAATATCTAGCTCAAATAATGTGATGTTTAGGCTCAAAGAAAAACTGTAAGAAAATCATTTAAGAGAGTGAACCGCACTTAACTTGTGGAGTTAGTACACTCTGACATATGTGACTTCAAGCATTTTACAACAAAAGCTGGGATGAAGTATTTTCCCACCTTCGTCGATAACTTATCAAAGTATATTTTTTTCTACCTTCTCAAGTACGAACATGAAGTGTTCGAGAAGTTCAAAGACTTCAAAACGAAAGCTGAACGACAAACTAGCCAACAACTTAACATACTCATGAGTAATCGAGGTGAAGAATATCTTCCACACGAATTTGCATATTTCTGTAGATAACATGGGATTGTGAACAAGACTAATTATCCTTATTTCTCGTACAAATGGATTGCAAAGAAGAATCGTACACTAACAAAGATGATAAACTCTATGATTGCTGCCATCACAAAATAAAGGGGAGAACAGTTCTATTTACTTTTGCCTTTATGGATTACAAACTAAGAAGTACAATCAGAACCCTAAAAACGAGGGTTCGTAGTACAAGATATGATCTGGAGAAGTATGACGATGGTGATTGAGTGTTTTAGTGTCTCCTTTACTCCATTGACGATCGACTGGCGATGGCATTTCTCTATGATAGTCTCTCTTTTGTGTGTCTTTTGTCTCTATGTCTCTGTTTGTCTCTCTGTGTTGAGGAAAAGCAGGTACGCCTCTATTTATAGCCACCTTGAGGCAGCGATGAGGTACAATCAACTGTGGGATCAACGCAATCTTGGTTGTTACAACTATTTTCTATAGGTGATTAACCGTGAAGCTCGTTCAAGGTGACATATGGCGTTGATTGGAGATCCACTATAGAGATCTTGAAATTGCTATTATGGAAGTTGGAATAAGGCTCTTACCAATTACGACTGCTAATCGAATGGCCCAATGATGGTGACACATGGTTCATACTTTGGTTTGGGAAGATTTCTTGTTAAATAGGGCGGTTACAATGCACACGCAATAAAGGCGAGATCAAATCATCAAGATTATATGCCTAATCGGCTTGACTTGTGCCATATACTGAGATTTAAGAGAATCTCTTGGTTTAATGGGGCGATTAATAACACACACGCTATTAACGTGGGATTTAAATCACCTAGCAATTTAATTGGATGGCCTGGTTGATTGGACACATGGCACATACCAAAATCTGAGAGAATCCATCTTCTGGAGGTAAAGATTTAGCCGCATGGATATTTCCGCATAAGGAATTTCAGGAGTACTGTCACTTGACGACTTTGTCGCATGGGACTTTCGGGAGTACTGCTGCATGAGAAGAGTGTACATGTGGCACTGCACCATTGTCTTTCGTCAACAGGTAGTGACTAGGGTGATGTAGGCCTTATGCAGTCTTTGTGCAGGGCGTTCGAAGCATCAAAGGAAGACGGACCGCCTGGGGAGCCGCATGGAGAACCGCGAGTTGGTGTGTTGCCTCTTAGTCGCATGACCTGATGCGGTTTGGGCTAAGTGGTCTTTAGTAATTTTTCATGCTTCTACAATGATATCAACAACATGACTTCTTAACTTCTTCTGGACAAATGATGCTCTGACAGCTACTTGTATACTCAATAGTGTATCATTCACACAATCATAAGTAACTTCACACTAAATAAACTGATGTTGCATGTCTAGTTCTTTATACTATGAGTTTTTTGCATGCTAATAAAATGAACCATGATAAAAAAGATTAATAGGATTTAAATACATATCACAGGGACTATGGTACTCTGGTTTATGTTGCTATGTGGAGCATAGTGTTGTATGTATCTTGTTATATATCGTATTATTTATAAAGAGATAAAATTTATTTTATCAAAAAAAAAAGATATTGTTGTTGAAATGTAAGTGGTGTGTGTGCATAATATAAAAATGCTTTAAAAATGAAGAACTTAAGATAAAAGCTTACAAGTATTCTTACAGCTATCTTTAAATAAATGCATGCGCTCGGTGGTGGGATCTAACTCTTCAAATGGAAGATATAGAAGTATAAGGCCATCTCCAATGGGGGCTCCTTTCTTCCCTATTTCTCTGTTAGAAACTCACTTTAAGAAAAAAGATCTCCCAATGGAGATTTCTATTCCAACTTCTATCCTACGTAGTAGTGACGTATGATAGAGAGTTTCTACACGTAGAAACCAAAAACCCCACACCATTTATCATTGGGCCCTACATCATTAAATTGATCCTTTTATTTGTTGTCACATAGGATAGAAATGGACAACCATTGGAGAGTATATTTTTATATGTGCAATTTCTATATAGGAACTTTACCAACTAGGATAGAAATTTCTATAAAGTACAATGACATATAGGATAGAAACCCAAATTTAGACACCCTCACTAGAGACAGCCTAAGTGTCTACTAGTAAATCGTGTATAAGTAGTTGCTACTTGGATATCAAGTTAGAGATCAAGTTAAATATTTATTGGGTAAATAACAAAAAATCCTTCCTAGATTGGCCATTTTCGTAAAAAAAGACTCCATGCTCTTAAATTTTCCACTAGTTATTTTTTGTTGCAAAAACCCCCAAATGATAATTTTACCCCTCCTCCTCTTTCCTCGGCCGTTGGTGGAGGGGTTGGGTGGCCGACGATGCCACGGGGAGGGCCGCGGGGCTGGGGCGAGGGCCGAGCGGGGCCGGAGAGGTCGAGGGGGAGGCTCGCGGGGCACGGGCGGGGCTGGGTGCTCACCGCCGGAGGGAGGGCCGGCGGAGGGAGTGTAACACCTAGTTTTCCAAATGGGGGTAATTTTGAAATTTTGTAATTTTTATCTTTTAATAATGATATTTTAAATCATGATGTAATTTTTGGTAATTTTAAATCATTTTAAAACTGTTTTAAATCATGACTTATGATTTTGGTGTTTTGATAGTGTAACACTAGAGACAGCTTAACCTAGAGCCTAGCTATGTGATTAGGATGTTTCATTTATTATTTCAGTTCGAGGGTACTTTTGTCATTTTGAATTTAATTGAATTTAATAAATATTATTTGGATTTTAATGTATTATTAAGAATGGTGTGATTAAAATATTATTTAATTGATTGCCATGTTTTGTGATTAGCCTAACTTGGTTTGGACCTAACCTAGATTAGTCACAGCTAGTCTTAGCTAATCATGGTTAGTGATAGTTAGTATTATTTAGATTTATTAGAATTAATATGATTTTTAGTGATTTTTAGTATAATTGATTTTGAGCCTATAGTTGACTTTGACTAGTGTTGACTAGAAGACTAACCTAGAGATTAACATAGGTTAAGACCACTTGGTTAGGTTAAGTAACCTTGGTTTGACCTAAGTTAGTGAGGTTTAACTCATTGGAACTTGTTTGGAGAGATTAGGAATTGATTAGGCTAGAATGGCTTATGATTTCATAAGTCATGACTAATGACTTAAGCCTTAAAGCCCATAGGCCCACTCCATGTAGTTACCCTAATTCTAATCAGCCCATGGCTGGTTATAATAGTCTCCCCTATCCTATATAATACCCCTCAAAGTTAGGGCTAGCCTCCATTAGAATTTTTGCTAAGTTTTAGAAAGAGGTAAGCCCCCATCTTCAATAAATCATAGAAAATCCATTTTAAATCTTTTTTCACCCAAACCAATTGCATTGGGTTCTAATTTTACTCCTCTTGCTGTTGGTAACTAGTATCCTTAGCTTGGGAGCACATTGGAGAAGTTTGGCCATCAAGAGGAGCACCTTTCTTTGAAGCTTTTTGAGGATTTTGTCACATATAGGTAACTTTCAATTTCCTCCAAAGAATCTTGATTTTATTTCATATTTAGGGAGCCCTAGACCTAACCTAACTATAGGAATAGGAAGCCCCAAATTTTGTGTCTATTTCGTGTCCTAATTGGACACGTATCAGTGTCTAGTTATATGTGTTTGATGAAATACCCCAAAGGGTATTTCGTACGATTTTTGGGATTGTGTTTGAATAGGAAATTAGGGTTTGATGTCGCTTACACATTTTTGGTGATTTTATGGAGTCTTGGTGTCGTGTCAAGTCCACACGGCATGCGAACACGTGGTCGCGCGTACGCGTGCACAGGCACTGTGCATGCCCTGCTGTTCGGGCGCGATTGCAACACGAACACGCGACGTGGACACTTGATACTTGACACACACCAAGGGGCAATATCTGCCACCCCGTGTGTCGAGTTGAACGGGCTCTCGTGTCGTGTCGGACACGCACGAGCGCGTGTACTGATTTGGGCACTGTTTCAGTCGGCTGTCAAACGACCACTGATACACTAGTTTTGTGTCGCGTACACGCGACATGGACACATGGCAGGGTATCCTATCCCTAGCCCTAGTCTAGGTTGACACATGGACACGACCACGTGGCTTGTGTCGCTTTGTGTCGAGTGCATGGACACCGTGAACACGTGCACACTGCTTACTGTTGCCTGTGTCCAGTGTTTCCTGTTTTTGGTTTTATATTGATTGGACATGTTTGTGTCCACTTTTGTGGACACAAATACATCACATAACACGTACACAATGCGTTCTATATTACCAACCACTGTATTGCTATTTTAATTTATTTTCATTGTTCAATTCCCTTTTTCCTATTTAATTCTGATACCTCATTAACTGTCCACATTTTACTGTTCTGTCCAGATTCATATTCGATTTTTGTCATCGATTTTATCCTATTTTAAACTGTTAAGTGCATGTTTTTAAACCTCCAATATGTTCACCTATTTGATTTCTAATGGTATGTCGAATTGGGGACTGTTTGGATGTGGTTTGGGCTCAAATTCTGAGAATGAAGTTAGGGGACTGTTTTGAACTGATTTCTGAGTTTGGTTGGACTGTTGGATTAATTTTTGATATCTGAGTTTGTATGCAAACTAGGATTTGATGGGGGGGGGGGGGGTTCTTCATAAAAATATGGAAATGGAATGTGGGGACTTTTTAATTGGTTTTTATGTGTGTTCATGAGTTTATTTGAACTGTTTGATTTATATTTAAAATTGAGATTGGTATTTGGTTTTGAACTGTTTTGGGATGTGTAAATCTGAGTTTATCTACACTGTTTTCTCACTGTCACACACTCTTGAAATCCCACTCATTATCTCACTGATTTTTACACAATGTCACATTGTTTAATTCTAGAACCTACATTGTTACACTCACATGCCATAGCTAACTATACACACACACACCCCTATATATTTCCCTTCACTGTTACACACTCTCTATCACACATGCACACTCATGTTCACTGTTACACTATTCTATCACACACACCACACTCCTTGACACTCTAGCCTAACACACATGCCTATACACTCTCATGCCTCACTTCACTCACACTTTTCACATACACTCTTGTATTTGACACACACCAAATTCCCATGATACACACACACATACACTTGGACACATAGCCATGTGTCCCCCTCTCTCATTTCATATGTATATATATATATGAATTGAGATATATATATAGGTTCCTATATATATGAGTGGGTGCATATATATATATGTATGATATTGTATATGTGTGAGATACTATAGATAGCTATGCCTTTGTGTGTACCCTATCATATATTAATAGATGTGTAGGTGTGGTATTTATATAGTTAGCCTATATGTAATTTGTGTATTATTTTAGATACAGAATAGCCTTGTGTAGGTGTGTTATAGGTTAGTTTAGACTTGGTTTAGCCTATGGCCTAGTCTCTTAGCCTATGGCCTATGGTTGTGCTTGCTTGCCAGTGTAGAGTCTAGATTAGACTTGTTTAGTCTAGATAGACTTAGAATAGCCTTGTTAGCCTAGTATAGACTAGTTTGACTTAGGTTTGACTTGGTTGATCTAGTTTGACTTCTAGGGTTGACCAGAGTTGACCAAGAGTTGACTTTGGTCTAGATTGACCTAGATTCATGTAGTATGCATTGTAGTGCATCTTATTACTATTCTGGACTTGTTGTGACTTGTGCTGTTCTAATAGGAGCCAGACACCACTCCTCGAACAGTATATATTCTCCAGATTCTCAGGATACAGGCGAGTACATTCTCTGATCATTTTATATCTTGTTTAGGATTATATTTCCTGCTTTAGATTACTTTACATGATGCTGGCAAGTTGGAAACACGGATTAGTACTATATGGATCTGGTTGTGCGATGTTATCCTCCTTAGCGGATACATCGGATATTCGTGTTCGTGTAATTTATCGGGAACATCGTGTATTCTTTGTATTTGTTACATTCGTGTACGAAACATGTGAATCGTGTATAATCATGTATTCACATGACCTTCGTGTACAATAACATAACGTAGCTGGATCCTTGTGTATTGATTGGGGCGGAGGAGTAGAAGTGGTTATGTATTCAATTCAGTAGATTACTCGTGTACAAACCTCTGTAGATTACTCGTGTACAACATCGTGCCATCTACATAACCATCTTGTGCTCTGAATTACTAGCACTGTTAGTTCTCTATATATTGTAGCTATTTACTGTATAGTCTCTCTCTTTTTATCATATTATTTCTTCAGATCCTGTATCTTACTCTCTAGCATGTTTATATTTCCTAACCGGTTATGATTTTGTTGAGATATAATGTACTCGCTCCTGTCCTGACTGGACCTGTTAAAATTTTTATAGTGAATGATGAGGCTCTGGTGTCTACCCCTCTTGGTGCAGCATTAGACATCACTAGTGACTTGGATCTACTAGCAGTTGATGATACTTTCCTAGATTAGGATGTCTTTATCTTTCTATATTCTGTATTGAGTTTTTGATATGTTATTTGGATATGTACTTATTTAGACACTTAGAACTCTGGGTTGTATCTCTGTGTTTTCATTTCTGGATATTTATCTATCTTTTCTTTCATGTACTACCTTAGATGTGATTGAGATATATTCTGTTATGTCACCCCCATTCGGGGAGTATAACTGTTTATTACCCTTATCTATTAGATGTTGTGACCTAGGACAACGTTCTACCGCCGACACTGCGGCGTAGGCTGGACGTACCCACGTCTCGTGCCCTTACTCTAGGGTGCGGGTCGTGACACGTTTTTAGAGGTGGCCCATACAGGTCGAGTTTATGTAGTGGTATTCGAACTAGAGTATCACTACAGCCTGCAGTAGTATTAGGATTTTTTTTGAGGGTACTCAATCACAGTTAGGATTCCTTGAAAGATTCCTGGGACGACCCTTGAGAATCTTATTTAAACTTCAATTTGAAATCCTTTCCCTTGTTTTGTTCGCTCTCGCTCCTTGATTACTGAATTTGATTTTTGTTGGATCGTTGTTAATTTTGATTTTCCTATCGAGATGAATTTTATGGCCTGAGTTACGGTACCTTCTGATAACATATGTTGACAGAATAACGGGGATAATAAACGTCTACTCGGTTATGGAACCTAGAGTTTATCGCAGCTATATTAGCTGGCGTGGCAGAAACATAGAGACCTGACTTCGGATGTACGTATCTTGGTTATGAGATTTAGAATTTCTCGCAGCTATACTAGTCGACATAGCGAGAATTCCAGACGACATGATTATAGAGGTGCATGCCCCTGCTATGGACTCTACCGTTTATCGCAGCCTTGCTTACTAGCGTGGCGAGGATTCTGAGTATTATGATTTTGGACAGACGCATATGATTATCAGATTGTATCTTGGAAAGGTTCTTAAATATATCGTCTCTATCTTCATTCCAGTTATTATAAATTGTTTCCATCATCATTTAACTTAGGAGTAGGAGTATGAGTAGGAGTAGCTTAGCTGTTATTATGAACCTTGTGTAACTTTTTGCTATAAATTTCTTCCCAATACAATGAATCGATGATTTTGCTAGACCGTAACTTGGATTTGATATTATAGCTCTGGTTTCAAAATGGTTCCTTCTTTTAAACAGATAAGCAGAATGGATTTTATCATTATTTTCTTCTTGCCATTATTTCTTGTATTACCTTAAATATATATATAGTGGACACAGATACTTGCCTGACACGTATGCATACTACACTTGTAAAACCCCTAAATTTCTACTTATTTTTTTATTATTAAATTTACATGGATTTAAAATTTTGTATTGTATGCCACGTAGTCGTATTGTACGCCGCACACGAAATTTTATTTTTCGTAGTTGCTCGTCGAGTGCGAATATGTGCGAGCGTACATATTTTAGAAAAACATTTTTCTCTATTTTATTATTTCAAAATATTATATAAATATCCTTGCTATAAAAAGCCTTTTGTTTCTAAAAATTATTAATAGTAAATAATATTTTTGTATACTAGAAAAGCCTAATATTTTTGCATACATACATATATTTCATAATTGTTTATTGGTCTATTTTGAATAAAAGTATAATTTCCGAGATTTATTAATATTAATATTTTATTGTTCAAAAAGATATTTAAAAATATTTATTATTTTCGAAATTATTATTATGGTATTTTTGGAAACCATATTTTGGAATTATTATGGCAATTTAAATCTTGATTTGAATTTACGTATTTATTTAAATAGTTAAATAATTGAAATTTGATTTATTCCATTGATTTTAAACCAAGAATTATTAAATTAGATTTAATTAGATTTGAATTGGATGTAGATTTATTAAATTGATTTAAACTAGTAATTGAATTATCTATTTTGGGGTTTAAATCTAATCCTAATCCTATCTAAGTGGGAATTCCCACATCCTATAAATAGGCAGGTACTCTTCCACATTATTCATCTTCCATAAAATTCTCCACAAATAAATTCCATAGCCAATCAAGTGCCTCGTGTCCATGTTCCACCATCAAATTCTTATTCCAATTCCTTTACACATACATATATTCCCCGTGTCGGACATCCCCCGACATCCATAAATTCCAAATCCTAACCCTAAACCTAACCCGACGTCATCTTCTCCGGCCACACACCCTACCAGCACCATGCAGCCATTCCTCGTCCCCCGCTCGTGTCTAGCCACCGACGGTAACTCAGCCACCACCACAACACATGTCGGCACCTTGTTCCAAATGCAACACCCCAACCACCTTCATCACCCGAGCACCATCATCATCCCACCACCATCCAAAGCCCCCGCGGCCATGACGGCAACAACCCACGCCTGCTCCTTGTCCACCTTGTCCGACCCCTAGGACAACCACAACCTCACCCTCACCAGCTCCTCCCTATTAGACTCTGCCACACTGCCATCACCTACACCACCACCACTGGAACCACCACCATCGGCCAACCAACCGACCCCGACATCACCGGCCACCCCCGCCGTAACTGGCAATCCCAGACCCAAACCCAAAATAAAATAAAATAGAATAATAAGAACCCTAGCCCTAGACGCACCTCCGGAACAGCCCGTCGCCGGCGTGCTCCTTCCGCCGCTCGCAGCTTCGGCAGCATCCGCCATGTCCGGCGAGCACCCATCCACCCGACCTGAGCCCTTCGTCCCTCCGACTTCGCGCCGCCGCGCCACCCTCTCGAAACCCACAGCCGTCACCGTGTGCCGACCGTCCTCACCAGCCAGCGCACCGCCGGCCGGGTCCCCGTGCCCTAGCCGCGCTGCACCGCCGAACCCCATCCCGTCGAACTCCTAAACCCAACCGCCCGGCCGCTCGCCGCCTTCCTTGGCCGCGGCCACCACAGTTCTTCCATCCACCGCCTGCCGTTGACCGCATGTCGTCTCGTCGGCGATCCGCCGGCCGAGCCTCCCAGGTGATCCGCCCGCTACCGCCGTCCTTCGTGCGGACCCACCGACGCGAGCTCCCCGACCACTTCCTCGATTTCTCCTCCCACGCCGGAGCGCCAAACCGCCGGCGACTCCGACCTCTTCCACCGCCGGACCACCGGAAAACCCCCTCTCAAAAACCCTTTCTCCTTCCTCCCGAGTCTTCTCTCATCATCGTGCTCTTCTCTCTCTATCGATCTCCTTCCGCCCCTTCTTTTTTCTTCAGTAGTTCTTCTGGTTTTTTTACATTTGTTGTCTCTCTCTTCCTCGGGGGAGAGAAGACACCAGAAAGTGTTTATTATTTTTTATTATTTTTTTATTATTTTATTATTTTTGTTTTTTTTGTGTGTGTTATTATTTCGAATTTATTTGTTATATTTTTATTTATTTCTATTGTTATTTTTTTGTCAATAATTATTAATTATATTTTTAGTTTTATAATATATGGTAACAAGATTAGTGTTACTAATTGCAATAATGTTATTTTTGGGAGATTCATATAGCCCTAATATTAATATAATTGTAAAAAGAATATATATGTTATGTGATTATTTTAGGGTACTTATATATATTTTTTTCTACAAATTGTGATAAATCGGTTCCTAATATTTTCAAATGTTTTTAAAATTAATTTTACTAATAGTTTTCCACCTATAAATTTTTTTTTTGTCAAACTTAAAGTAATTTTTAACTAATATATTCCTATCAAAAATCTTATTTCCTACAAACGTAGCGTTTTGCCGCAAACGATTATTTTTGACTTTAAGTATTTAAGTATTTTTCCTATAAATATTTTGACTCATGAAAGCTAATTTTTAGGAATTATAAATAATTTCTAAAATTCGTATATATAATAGTTATTTTCTTTGATTTTCTCCTGTCCATATCCAAGTCCTATTGTTCATATTCCTTCGCCCATTTCAAGACTACCTTATGTCCACTCTTACAAAATTAACCCTTCTGGACCCAATGACACGATCCGTACCACCATCCGAGGTTCCCTTGTACAGTTGTTACACCGAAGTTGCAGATCGTGCCACCTTGATCATCGCGGCACACCAGGCGTCCTACCAGGCAAGACACCTTGCCATTCGCTGTTTAATTATTTTAGCTCATATTTCATGCATCAATTATTTTCTTTATGCAAAATAAACTGTGATACATGGCATAACTGTTAGAACTTATTGTTCATTTATATTTTCTGCTGTGTATTATTTTTCTTACAAATTAAACCTAGATTTAAGGGACCACCTTGTGTGTTGCATTCATTGGCCGTGACATATTGTAAACACGAAGTTGTGTGTCGCATGTAGAACAGGAAAGTGCGTGATTGGCTGGCCCCCAGTACGTACAAGCCGTGCGATAGGAATAACCGCTAATAGAGGTTGCATGCTAGTTTGACTTAGCGGTTATAGTGGTTGTGTTGTGGATACAACACAGTAGGCATTGGGCGGGGAGGACAATTCCTTAGCGTATGGGCTTCGATGCACTTCCCTTGTGACCCGAACTCTCCGCTGGAGATACGGGGTTGATGACCCATGATTATTCATGCTCTTCCTGATGGGGCCTCTGGTGCCCAAAGGGGGACTACGCCGATCCTATTCAACCAGGGCCCATGCGTAGGAAGGATTGTTCTTAACTACATTTCACTTAGAACGGTAGGCTATCCTATCCGTTAGGTACGAGTACTTTTGGTTTGGGTACTTGTATCTGACCGTGGCTTGGAACAATAACTTGTCGCGAATTAGTTCGTTACATCTTGTCCTTGTTTGGTTGTAGGTGTGACTTACTACTTCGATGAGAAGGTATTGAACCTTGTTGGGATCCGGATACCATATTGGATTATTAGCATGGAAAGATACGTTACCGTGAATTAGTTTACCATCTTCTGTCCTTGTTTGGTTGGGGAGATGGTACGCTCGTTCAGTATGTGCGTATTGGACCATGTTATAATTCGATTTACTTATTTATTGAGCAATATTTATTCAGTTTTTATGGCATGCTATTATGTGTCTTGTTACGTCCCTCTGAGGACCTGGTTATCTCTCCAGGTGTGTGCTATTGTCTTTCGCAGGTATTCTAGTTCTAGCCGTGATCCGCTCTATTTCTTCGAGGATGATTGTACCTTGGTCGTCTTTGCTTTGCTCGCCAAAACTATTTATTCTATCATGTACTTTTTCTTATTTTGTTGGTAGTAGATTTGTCTCCGCCCAACATATTGTATCAAGACAAATTTATTCGCATTATATGATCTTTTATTCTTTGATTTATGGATGAGATTAGTTAGTTATGGCTCTACTGCATTTTACAGCTTATGTATTTATACGAGGCTTCCATATATTGGAGTATACTTCGTATGAATACAGCTGGCATGTCTACGTTCCTAGTCCTACGTATTTTGGGACTGGGGCGTTACAACACTTGATCACCAACTTATCTAAATGCATGTTAATATGATTGATGTTAAGTTCTCAAAATCCTAGTATTCTAATATAGTACAGTATCAGTGATTAGTTCTCTGTTTCTCCATATTAAATTCGTAATTTAAATTTAAATTTTATGTTATTAGTTTTGCTTACATCACTACACATGTATGTTATATACAGGGTTTCAGTTCTTAAAGAAATTGGTTGAGTTTTGTGTTGAATTGTCAAATCTGAGACTGTGTACATAGTAAACCCTTAACCTTGGATTCTAATTGTTTAGTTCAAATTACAGTTTTAAATTGCAATGTTTTGAGCCGTATACATGGTTGTGTGCAGGTATATAATGTTAGGTTCATACTCTTACATGTTAGGTTGTGGTTGTGGTAAACACTGAGTTGGTTTTGATGTTCGAATTTCTCCAAAATTTGAAAATTGAATACATGTTAACATTTTTATATTGCCTTCAAATGTGTAGTTCAATTTCAGATCTAATATGTAATGTTGAGCTAAACTGAAAGATCGAACCCTTGTTTCAAGTTTAACCCATGTACACTTGACACCCTACACTAATGTTCATAATTGCCATGTAAACCTAACCCTTCATCTCTATGTTATGTTCATGTAGCCATATAGATACTTACATATACGGTTAGCCATACATGTTATGAGTAAATAGCTTGTGCCTTGTAGATTGCTTAAATAATATGCCATGAATAGTGTAACTCGATAGCTATAGTTGAGATCCAAATCCTCCTATACACTTTTATATATATGTCACACAAACCACATAACCCTTACATAATGCTATCTTTTCCCTCTCTAACACTCTCTCCTTCTATATATATTATATTGTGATTGGATTCAATGCTATGACTTTCGTTCCTTAAACTTGTGGTTCTGTTTTTCTAGAATAATACCTCTTGATAGATGATTAGTAGTTGGTTTATTTTATTTTTGATAATTATCGGTTTTCAGATAGGATGGTAGACTGCTGTACAGCCTTAATAATTGTTGTATTTTATCCTTTCCAGTATGGCACCCATGACCCGAGCCTGTCGCCTGAGAGTAGCTGCAGCTACTGATAGTGTGCTTCCACCTCCTATTGCTCAGGAGGTAGTGACCCCTCAGGCTGACCCAAGGGTAGTGGCACCTTCCGCCATCGAGGGGGTATTAGCATCCTCACCAGAGAGTTTCTCTCCACCACCTGTTACTCAGGAGAGAGTGGCAGTTTCATCTAAGACCAAGAGTCCTTCCCCGTCTCATCCTCTGCCTCTAGGAGCAGTACCCCATACCATACCCTCGGCATATTTGTTTCCTGACGGAGCTCAGATATCCAGACTTCTCCAGGATGTGTTGGAGACATAGAGAGTTCAGGCTGAGATCCTGAAGGAGCAGGGCCGTGGGATCCAACTGATGTGGGATTTGGTACATTCAGGGGGAGAGCCTAGTTCTAAGAGGATGAGGAGCAGTGTATACCCAGAGCCCCGTGAGCACCCAGACTATCATCCTAGACCAGCCTATCCAGTCCAGACTCCTATTCAGCAGAGGCCAGCTGAGAGAGTGCCTACCTGCACCTTCTGTAAGAAGCCTGGACATGTGTGGGACATCTGTAGGAAGAGAAGAAGGGTGTGCCTGTTGTGTGGATCGGCTGCACACAGGCTGCGAGACTGTCCTGCTGCACTTATCCCAGCCAAGACTCCTCCTTCGGAAGGGAGTTCCAGCCACCAGACCTAGTTGGAGGTGAGTCTTTGACCTATATCTTAGCCAGTCTTTGAAATTGATGCACCCTACCATATTGTTGTATGTTTTGATACCTTATGATTGCTTTGATCTAGTGTGACTAGTATACCTAGATGAGACTTTCATTACCACCGTATGCCATGATCTTGTATGCCGTCCTTTTAAATTTTATGATTGATTAAGTTTTGAGACTTTGATTGTGGGGGTTTGACCTGGAAGGGCTAGGAATATTTTAATTTTGAGGACGAAATTTTTCTAAGGTGGGTAGGATTGTAACACCCAGTTTTCCAAATGAGGATAATTTTGAAATTTTGTATTTTTTATCTTTTAATAATGATATTTTAAATCATGATGTAAATTTTGGTAATTTTAAATCATTTTAAAACTATTTTAAATCATGACTTATGATTTTGGTATTTTGATAGTGTAACACTAGAGACAGCTTAACCTAGAGCCTAGCCGTGATTAGGATGTTTCATTTATTATTTCCAGTTCGAGGGTACTTTTGTCATTTTGAATTTAATTGAATTTAATAAATATTATTTGGATTTTAATGTATTATTATGAATGGTGTGATTAAAATATTATTTAATTGATTGCTATATTTTGTGATTAGCCTAACTTGGTTTGGACCTAACCTAGATTAGTCACAGCTAGTCTTAGCTAACCATGGTTAGTGATAGTTAGTATTATTTAGATTTATTAGAATTAATATGATTTTTAGTGATTTTTAGTATAATTGATTTTGGGCCTATAGTTGACTTTGACTAGTGTTGACTAGGAGACTAACCTAGAGATTAACCTAGGTTAAGACCACTTGGTTAGGTTAAGTAACCTTGGTTTGACCTAAGTTAGTGAGGTTTAACTCATTGGAACTTGTTTGGAGAGATTAGGAATTGATTAGGCTAGAATGGCTTATGATTTCATAGGTCATGACTAATGACTTAAGCCTTAAAGCCCATAGGCCCACACCATGTAGCTAACCCTAATTCTAATCAGCCCATGGCTGGTCATAATAGTCTCCCGCATCCTATTTAATACCCCTCAAAGTTAGGGCTAGCCTCCATTAGGATTTTTGTCAAGTTTTAGAAAGAGGTAAGCCCCCATCTTCAATAAATCATAGAAAATCCATTTTAAATCCTTTTTCACCCAAACTAATTGCATTGGGTTCTAATTTTACTCCTCTTACTGTTGGTAACTAGTATCCTCAGCTTGGGAGCACATTGGAGGAGTTTGGCCATCAAGAAGAGCACCTCTCTTTGAAGCTTTTTAAGGATTTTGTCACATATAGGTAACTTTCAATTCCCTCCATAGAATCTTGATTTTATTTCATATTTAGGGAGCCCTAGACCTAACCTAACTGTAGGAATAGGAAGCCCCAAATTTCGTGTCCATTTCATGTCCTAATTGGATACGTATCAGTGTCTAGTTGTACGTGTTTGATGAAATGCCCCAAAGGGCATTTCGTGTTATTTTTGGGATTGTGTTTGAATAGGAAATTAGGGTTTGATGTCGCTTACACGTTTCTGGTGATTTTATGGAGTCTTAGTGTTGTGTCGAGTTCACACGGACACGCGAACACGTGGTCGCGCGCACGCGTGCACAGGCACTGTGCATGCCCTGCTGCTCGGGCGCGATTGTGACACGGACACGCGATATGGACACTTAATACTTGACACACACCAAGGGGCAATGTCTGCCACCCCGTGTGTCGAGTTGCACGGGCTCTCGTGTCGTATCGGACACGCACGAGCGCGTGCACTGATTTGTGCACTGTTTCAGTCGGTTGTCAATCGACCACTGATATGCTAGTTTTGTGTTACGTACACGCGACGTGGACACATGGCAGGGTGTTCAATCCCTAGCCTTAGTCTAGGTTGACACGTGGACACGACCACGTGGCTTGTGTCTCTTTGTGTCGAGTGCACGGACACCGTGAACACGTGCACGCTGCTTACTGTTGCCTGTGTCCCGTGTTTCCTGTTTTTGGTTTTATATTGATTAGACACGTTTGTGTCCACTTTTGTGGACACAAACACATCACATAACACGTACACAATGTGTTCCTACATTACCAACCACTGTATTGCTATTTTAATTTATTTTCATTGTTCAATTCCCTTTTTCCTATTTAATTCTGATACCTCATTAACTGTCCACATTTTACTGTTCTGTCCAGATTCATATTCGATTTTTGTCATCAATTTAACCCATTTTAAACTGTTAAGTGCATGTTTTTAAACCTTCAATATGTTCACCTTTTTGATTTCTAATGGTATGTCGAATTAGGGACTGTTTGGATGTGGTTTGGGCTCAAATTCTGAGAATGAAGTTAGGGGACTGTTTTGAACTAATTTCTGAGTTTGGTTGGACTGTTGGATTAATTTTTGATATCTGAGTTTGTATGCAAACTGGGATTTGAAGGGGGGTTCTTCATGAAAAATCTGGAAATAGGATGTGGGGACTTTTTAATTGGTTTTTATGTGTGTTCATGATTTTATTTGAACTGTTTGATTTATATTTAAAACTGAGATTGGTATTTGGTTTTGAACTATTTTGGGATGTGTAAATCTGAGTTTATCTACACTGTTTTCTCACTGTCACACACTCTTGAAATCCCTCTCATTATCTTACTGATTTTTACACAATGTCACATTGTTTAATTCTAGAACCTACATTGTTACACTCACATGCCATAGCTAACTATACAAACACACACACACACCTATATATTTTCCTTCACTGTTACACACTCTCTATCACACATGCACACTCATGTTCACTGTTACACTATCCTATCGCACACACCACACTCCTTGACACTCTAGCCTAACACACGTGCCTATACACTCTCATGCCTCACTTCACTCATACTTTTCACACACACTCTTGTATTTGACACACACCCAATTCCCATGATACACACACACACATACACTTGGACACATAGCCATGTGTCTCCCTCTCTCATTTCATATATATATATATATATATATATATATATATATATATATATATATATATATATATATATATATATATATATATATATGAATTGAGACATATATATAGGTTCCTATATATGAGTGGGTGGATATATATATATGTATGATATTGTATATGTGTGAGATACTATAGATACCTATGCCTTTATGTGTACCCTATCATATATTAATAGATGTGTAGGTGTGGTATTCATATAGTTAGCCTATATGTAATTTGTGTATTATTTTAGATATATAATAGCCTTGTATAGGTGTGTTATAGGTTGTTTTAGACTTGGTTTAGACTTGGTTTAGCCTATGGCCTAGTCTCTTAGCCTATGGCCTATGGTTGTGCCTGCTTGCCAGTGTAGTGTCTAGATTAGACTTGTTTAGTCTAGATAGACTTAGAATAGCCTTGTTCGGCTAGTATAGACGAGTTTGACCTAGGTTTGACTTGGTTGACCTAGTTTGACTTCTAGGGTTGACCAGAGTTGACCAAAAGTTGACTTTGGTCTAGATTGACCTAGATTCATGTAGTATGCATTGTAGTGCATCTTATTACTATTCTGGACTTGTTGTGACTTGTGCTGTTCTAATAGGAGCTAGACACCACTCCTCGGACAGTATATATTCTCCAGATTCTCAGGATACAGGCGAGTACATTCTCTGATCATTTCATATCTTGTTTAGGATTATATTTCCTGCTTTAGATTACTTTACATGATGCTGGCACGTTGGAAACACAGATTAGTACTATATGGATCTGGTTGTGCGATATTATCCCGTTAGCGGATACATCGAATATTCGTGTTCGTGTACTTTATCGGGAACATCGTGTACTCTTTGTATTTGTTACATTCGTGTACGAAACGTGTGAATCGTGTATAATATTGTATTCACATGACCTTCGTCTACAATAACATAACGTAGCTGGATCCTTGTGTATTGATTGGGGCGGGGGAGTAGAAGTGGTTATGTATTCAATTCAGTAGATTACTCGTGTACAAACCTCTATAGATTACTCGTGTACAACATCGTGCCGTCTACATAACCATCTTGTGCTCTGAATCACTAGCACTGTTAGTTCTCTATATATTGTAGCTATTTACTTATAGTCTCTCTCTTTTCATCATATTATTTCTTCAGATCCTGTATCTTACTCCCTAGCATGTTTATATTTCCTAACCAGTTATGATTTTGTTGAGATGTACTGTACTCGCTCCTGTCCTGACCGGACCTGTTAAAAATTTTACAGTGAATGATGAGGCTCTGGTGTCTACCCCTCTTGGTGCAGCATTAGACATCACTAGTGACTTGGATCTACTAGCAGTTGATGATACTTCCCTAGATTAGGATGTCTTTATCTTTCTGGATTCTGTATTGAGTTTCTGAGATGTTATTTGGATATGTACTTATTTAGACACTTAGAACTCTGGGTTGTATCTCTGTGTTTTCATTTCTGGATATTTATCTATCTTTCCTTTCATGTACTACCTTAGATGTGATTGAGATATATTCTGTTATGTCACTCCCATTCGGGGAGTATACCTGTTTATTACCCTTATCTATTAGATGTTGTGACCTAGGACAGCGTTCTACCGCCGACACTGCGGCGTAGGCTGGACGTACCCACGTCTCGTGCCCTTACTCTAAGGTGCGGGTCGTGATAGGGAGGGCGAAGGGTCGGGCAGGGGGAGGGCCGAAGGGGGGGTCGGGCGGGGGGAGGGCAGAGGGCGAGGTCGGGGGGAGGCTCGCGGGGGATAGGTGGGACTAGGGGTTCGCCGTCGGGGGGAGGTCGGCGGGGGGAGGGCAGTGGAGGTCGGGTATGGGGGGCAGGCCGGCGGATGGAGGGCACGGGGTCGGGCGGGGCTGGGGGGTCGCCGCCATCACCGGGAGCGAGAGGGGGGCAGTGCCATTTTCGGGATTACAAATTTTAATTTTGGCTGGAGGGGCCTTATTGAGCGGATTTGTAATCTAAGGAGGGAAAATTGCTAAAAATGACTAATAGGTCTTAATTTGCAAAAGTCGGGTATATAACGAGATTTTTTTTGTTATTTACCCATATTTATTTCGTTAAATTTTGATATTAATTTATCTAAAAAAAGGATTATTTGAGTCTTTTTCTTGTAATCCTACATATTATAAAAGGGTGTTATTAAACGTAGTTCATTTTTTTCCTGTTTATCCTCCTTTTTATTTTTATGAGGTTTGACCAATTTTATATATCTTTAAAAAATTAAACTATCTATTTACCCCCTAACTAAATTAAAAAAATAGACCTACAACTAATTTTTTTAACTTTTTATTAAATATCTAATTAACTTTTTTTCTTTTTTTTAGAGAAAAACACAATTTCTTGTCTTTCTACATTAAACAAATAGAAAAAATCTAAACCTTCTCTTCATCAGATTTTATTAGTAAAATTATCAATAAAAATAAAATATCGAACCGTTCTATTCATAATAAAGATGAAAGATAGTCTCAGAGAAGATGAGCAATGGTTGTTCGAAAATTTGGAAGTTAAAAATATAAAAATATCATGGAACGGTGGTGGCGATAATAAAAAGAATAAGTTAAATATGATAATAAAAATATTTAATTGGTTTAAGAAATTAAGAATACATGGTAAAGAGAAAGAAGGTGAACTGAACAAAATTTATAAGGTAAACTTAACAGAGTCAACGAAAGAGGGAAAGTGAATAAATGTAGGGGTACATTTAACAACACCCTTATAACAATACATAAATGTCAACTTAGATATTCGCTAAGCTATTAAACTACAATAGGTAGTTCTGATGGTAGCTTCATACGGTAGCCTTATTACTGTTTGCTCCATGTGTAGTAGCTTTGTTGTTGTGTTAGAGTTAGCAGTTTTGCTAGCCTCGTTATTGCAAGTTTTTCAATTCATAACTGCCTCTCCGAAACTAACCCATGAACATTTGTTTGTAAGTGGGATGGTCAGTTTTGTAATTGATTAGTAAGTATAGTACCCCGATCTGCAAGATGCTTTATGATGGCTAGTTGGCTCGATGAAGCATTATTGGATATGGGATTATGTGATTGATCGCTTGGAAGGCTATACGATTGTGGCAGGAATCGTCTTATAAATGTGAGTAGTGTTGAACCCTTCGAAGTTTCTTTAGCTTCACGCTTAATAAAAGGATTGTGTGCTATGCTTACTCGTTGAGTTGCTGAATAACACCTTGCATAAAAGTCGAAAAGATAATGAAAGATAATTAATCATATGATCCAAAAACTGTTGCTTATTATTTCATGAATTGCTTGCTCGTGTGCCGTTGCTATAAAATATGTGACAGGTGAAGGAAAAATCCCAGATACTTGGACAGTGAATATATCGAGCCTTAACTCGATGAATAGATGGTAACACAGATAATAAGACCAAAGAACTTGGCAGTGAGTATGCTTGAATTATGTCTGAATGAACATATGGTAATACAGATGCTAAGTCCCAAGAATTAGGCGGTGAGTACATTGAGTTTTGGTTGGAAAGATATATGGTATCAAAGATGTGGAAAAAAGATTAAGTAATCAGCATTCTATTATTCTGTCGCCGATGTAGAATGTTTATTACACTAAGACCCTAGATTGGGCAGATGATAATGTGAGCGTTGGCTCAAGGCAAAATGGCAAGATGATAATACGAATGAGGGTGGTGGCTGATTACTTAGTTTTTCTTATTATACATTATATGTTTTCTTAATAGATAAGTTGCATATATTTGCATGGTCATGGACAACTTCGACAAGGTGGTTCCTCGAACGGTATTCCACGGCCTTGGAAAATGATTCTTCCTAGGGAGAACCTCGTGCTAAAGTAGTAGCACAGTACTGAAGTAGTAGTACAGTGTTGAAGTAGTAGCACGGTGATTCGAAAACCTTCCGGACTTGGCTAGCTACCCGTCGCTGAAGGGCTCCGAGCCGTCTAACCATATGTCCAAGATGGCATGTAGTCAGTGACCTTCATATATATAGGTCTAGTTCTAATGATGTCTTATGCAGGAAAAGTAAGTAATTACTCAATTACAGAAAAGGATGTCGACTGTTGGTAAGTATCACCTAAAAGGGTGATAATTATGATAAAATGATATCTCTCCTAACGATGTCTTCTGGAGGTTGAGTAAGTATTATAAATATAAAGGAATGTCTACACGGCCATGGATAAGAAATCACCAAAAGGTGATACCATATTACTATACATTATGCTGGCTATGAATAAATGTATGCTTTACTTCTGTCGGATATGAACTGCTAGTTGACCCTAAGGTAACGAGAAAGACCACTTTCAATAATGTTCTATAACATGATTACTTAGTGTTGTCTTCTTAGGTGAGTTGGCCCAGCACCGCTTACCAGTACATTGATGATGTACTGCCCACATTGTGGGCAATATTACAGGTGCTTGTGCAATAGGGGAAGTTGTTTGATCAATGCTTGGCATCGATGAATCAGATGGGCGCACAGAAGCTCTTCTTACAAGATGATGTCTTCTGCTATACAGGACCTAATATATGGAATAGAGTAACTCAGTTATACCAGTGAGATTGTAAGCAAAGTCGGCATGTTCGATTTTAAAGCCTAATTGGCAAGTGTATATTCAGTTGGCAATTCAAGAGTCTTGTATTCTGTTGTAACTCTGTTTTCAGCTACAAGTCTTGTAATCTATTACAATTATCAATAAAGAGATATATTTCTTCATATCTTGTTGTGACTTCAGTTTATCTGCTTGATTTCGCTATGCTGTCGTTGTTTTCTGAGAAATACTAGAAACTGTAATAGTTTTGCCTTGTACAAGTGCAATCTAAACTTGTACGACAACACGCCCAGTGGCTAGTATTCGATCCTCTAGGATCGGGGCATGACGTAATGGTATCAGAGCATGGCTTTACGTCCTTGGATTCTTATTCGATTTGTTTCGAATCAAAGTTGCTCTTATAATGATTCAAAGCTGCTTTCGCGATGACTCAAAGTTGCTTCCACGATTACTCAAAGTTGCTTTCGCAATGAAATCAAAGTTGCCTCTACGATGACTCAAAGTGCTTCTACGATTATTCAGTATTGTTTCTAAATTATTCTAAGTTGCTCACGTGAATGAAAGTCTATTGATTCTCCTGACCGCTCACTGGGTGTTCCATACAATAAGTCTAAAATATGTGTGCTTTAATAAATTCTTAAGAGATACCAAAACGAATAACAATGATGCGATGCGATAATAAGTTGGTATGTGTGCTTGGTGTCTTAGGTGTGTGATTCATATAAGTCGATTGTTATGTGGCAATCGACAGTGGGTGATGGCATGGTATGTTGGAACATGAATTGTTCATGACTTCAGTGAATGGGAATCGACAGAAATCTTTGAGTTGGCTTATGTGTGTTGACTTGGTTATGTTCAGATGCGGATGCGAGAGAATTAGTTGGTATTTTGTGGTTGGCATAGCCACAGTGGGATGTACAGTCCAGAATGGACGTTGGTTTGTGTTTGCCATTAAAATCTTTTTATTGCAATTTTAATTACAAACAGAACAGTGTTACAATGTAGGACTTAGATGTTGTCCTAGGAGAACACTTTTGTTTATCTGGGTCCCTGTGTCGATGGAGCGAGTGGTATTGCGTTGACTCCGTTGACGATCTGATGACGGTTCTCGGTTCTCTGAAGGTCTGAGTTGCTCTGGGTGCTGGAGTTGGCGGAGAAGAAGAAGACATTGAGTGTCTTCGTATATGTCCTTCTCTCTATGTGTGTGTTTGTCTGTATATTACGTGGTTCGTAAGAAGGAAATAATCCCTATATTTATAGTTTATAGGCTGGCTGCTCATGCACGCATATGTAGGATGCGCCTATACGTGGGGATGCCACATGGTTGAACCTACGGGAGGCGCATGGATGATGCACCATCATTTATGGGTTGAATCCTTCATGCTGTATTTATGGGCTGGCACGTAGCAGGAGAGAGGATCTTTCAGTTGTTGAGATCTTGGGTGATTAGCACCCCTTCATAGGCTGAATTGAGTCAAAGGACACGTGTCGTAGGTCCATGGCTCAAAGATCTTAGATTTGGTGGAGAGTGATCTGATAGGATGCACCTGGGATTGGGCGCATGAGAAGACATTGGCTCGTGATCTTCAGGAGACTAGAATCGGTCCGGGTATACGACTTTTGAGGCACATGCGAGTCTGCAGGCACATGGCTGCTGAGGCGCATGCGAGTGGTTGGTCGGCTATGTGGGTTGTAACCGTCGGAGAAAAGTAATTATGATGCTAATGTCAGCAACGCTTCGTCTTCTTAAAACGCTGCTAACTGTCCAGTCCTCGGGGGACGTGCTGCCAACTCTGTCACTTTAGCATTAATTGCTCGATGGGTGACGAGCCGAAGTGGGCGCATGGGTCCATGTTGATTAGGATGCATGGATCTGTGCTTTGTTGGGCGCATCCATACAGGGCGCTTGGTACTGACGGGCGCATCAGTACGATGCGCGATATCTGACCGGCGCATCCGTTTGCACGATGCATCTTTATTGGTCCATCTTTTGAGTTCTTTAAGTGCTTTAAATAGCCGTTTTGATTTAGCCGAATTCGAAGCGTCAAGTTCATCACCATAAATGCAAATTTATTGTACGGGATTCGGAGAGCCCGCCACTTGGCACATGGGTTTGATTTGCCCGGCCTATAAATAGTGGTAAGGAGAGACTTTGCTTCTCGTTCTCTCACGTATTCCCGAATGAACTTATTTGCTCGAGCACATTTTGTTGACAAGATGCTCTCGAGGGTGAAGATACGATGACTTGTCTTCGTTCATGCACTTGAAGGTGACTGTTACATCCAAAAGTCAGAGTCGAGGGCTTCTGAGGTAGGCAGAAGGTGCCTGTTGCATCCAAAGATCGAGATGCTCGAGCCCTGTCTCCGTTATACTGGAAGAGCTGCAGATCAAAATTGTGGTGCTCCCATCTTCCTTAGGCTTTGGAGAGCTCTTCCTCCTGCAAAGAGTAGGGTATTGCCTATTCTGGTTGTGTTGAAAGTTGCTCTTTTAGCCGCGGATCTTGCGGTGCTCTCCTCTTCCTTTGGAGAGCTCTTCCTCCGGCTAGAGTGGGGTTGATCGCCCACCCTGGTTCTGCTCAATAAATGCTTCATTAGTCGAAGCACTTGATCGGGTCGAAGTAGAGCGTATATGCTGAGACTTTATGATGCGCATAACTGAGACTGAGATGCTGATATCATGCGCCTAACTGAGATGCTGAAGAGACACGCCTGACTGAGATGCTGAAGTGATGCGCCTGACTGATAATACACCTGGCGGGAGGTGCATGGCAGTTCGCTACGCCTGGCTGTAGTCTTAGGATCTTTCTTTTTGTAGAAATTCTCCTTTATAAAGCCCTTTTTAGATATGTAATAGACTTTTATATGAAATAAAAATCTTCTTTTGATGTCTATGCTTTTGCTGTCTTGCTGTGCTAAGTACTTCGTTTGAGCTCCCTGGTGCATGTTCTGAGTAGTATTTTGGCGTATAGGAATTCTGGCACATAGATGTGCCCTAAAATTCTATGCTTCT
This sequence comes from Iris pallida, assembly GCA_029216955.1. Classification (NCBI taxonomy): domain Eukaryota; kingdom Viridiplantae; phylum Streptophyta; class Magnoliopsida; order Asparagales; family Iridaceae; genus Iris; species Iris pallida. The sequence continues at coordinate 58,655,638 of JANAVB010016197.1, read as the reverse complement.
ACAAGACCCCCTTCAAAGTTTTCAAAACTTTTCGTCAAGTTTTGGAATACTTTGAATAAGAAGCATGGTGATGTCTTCAACGGGGCGCATGACTGTTCGGGCGCATGATTACTCCGCGCATCAGTGATGGGGCGCATGCTCCTCTCAGTTAATGCAAATGATAACGCTTCGAAATAATCAAAAAGATTAATGATAATCTTTTTGAATTTATTTGCAGTTATCATTTTACAGAACCCCAAGCGGTGGCTGACGTCACTCTTCATCGGTTTTTGCGTATGCCCAAGCCTATAAATAGGCCTCTAATGGAGAGAGAGAGAAAGAGAGAGAGTTCTTCTTCTATTTTATTTTCTTCTTCTGTTAGAGTTCTTCTTTCAAAAAACCGTAACTTCTTTTTCTTTCACGAGATGGCCCCCAAAACTCCTCGTAGTGGTGCTGGCAAAGGGAAGAAGCCTGCAGAGTTCGTCGAGGAGGACACTCCCATCGCCATTGAGACTTCGGCCGATGTTCGGCCTGCGGTGAAGGGTGGGTATGATTTTCCAATTTTTTAGACGAGCCTGGAGTATGCGGATGAGTTGCATCATGTTGTTGTGCCCTAACTCTTTATCGCTGACGTACAAGGACTTCTGTCCTAATGATGCGCTGAGGCTATTCCGCCGACGTGCATGGGTTTAGGCCCTGATTATGCGTCGAGGTTTTATTGCTGACGCGCATAGGTTTACACTCTGATGATGTGTGAAAGCTTCACTGCTGACGCGCATGGATTTAAATCCTGATGATGCGCCGAAGCTTTACTGCTGACGTGCATGGATTTAGACCCTGATGATGTGCCGAAGCTTCACTGCTGATGCGCATGGGTTTAGACCCTCATGATGCGTCGAAGCTTCACTGCTGACGCGCATGGGTTTAGACCCTGATGATGCGCCGAAGCTTCACTGCCGATGCGCATGTGTTTGGACCCTGATGATGCGTCGAAGCTTCACTGCTGACGCGCATGGGTTTAGACCCTGATGCTGCACCAGGCTGCCTGGCACACCCAATACTTCGTCTTCTTAAAGTCTCTATATTGCCTGACTTTTGTCTTTGCTGTGTCAGTGTCGATGACTATCCCTTTGCTGAAGGAAGTCCTTCTGGATGCTTCTCTTTGCCAAAATGGGAGTTGATTTCGACGAGGAGGTTATTAACCCCGCGAAGACTGCTATCCTACTGAATCAACCTTCTGAGAGAATATTGCAAATCCGGGATCAGTCGCATGTTTTTCTCCAGAGTATGATGGAGAGCGACAAACTAAAATCCGTTGAGTCCGAGGATGCGACTTTCTTAAAATCTGACTTTCTATTTGGTGACCGCTAGACCTCCACCGAGATGAAGGTACTGAAGATCAAGGAAGACTGGTTCTTTTCTGCAAAGGGCATGGTTCTGTACATGCGGTAGCTTGAACGCCAATTGCCGCTGACGGCCTTCTACCGTTTGTCTTCCAAGAGAAGGTTGCTATGGGAACTTACTCCTTCTCAAGGGGGCAGTGGGGGGTACCCTTTCGATTGATGTTACTTCGAATCAAAGGGATACCTTAGCCGCCTCGCGAGCTGGGACTTCGTTTAGTTGCCGAACTTTGCACCCTGGGAGCCTTTATAGTGATGTCCCTAATGACACCTTTGCCTTTGGTGCTACGACCTTTGCAAATCGGATGATAACATCGAAGGTTATGTATCCGAAAGGAGGCTTTAGGGTTGAGGGCTGGTGTCACCACGTGTCGAAGTAGGATGAGCTGACCCTTTGGATTTTGTCGAAGTTCAAGGCTGAGCTTAAAGAGATTGGGCTGACAGCCGCTATCTGTGTTACACAGGCAGGCATGGACCTCAACAAGCATATGTTCCTTGCACTCCTAAAAATGTTCAATACCCAGAATGACACCTTTTTTACTCCAGTGGGGGAGTTGGGATTGGCTCTTCATGAGATGTACGAGGTGTCCAAGCTTCCATGGGGGTCGAAACCGTATGAGGAATATTTTCCAACAAATGAAGATATCCTTGTTCTGGAAGAGAAGGACTCGGAGATGATGGCTATTTTCAAGGAGGTGGCGAGCCATCATTATCTGATGCAACGGAAGGACAAAGGCAAGTCACAGCCTCATGTGACTACTTGGAGGGATTACGTCTTCAAGCAGGACCTGGCGGACCCTTCGAAGATTCAGTTTACGACTCCGCAGGGAATGAAACCCGCAGAAGTAACCTCCAAAATGAGCCGACTAGGCAAGAAGGTTCCTTGTTCGAATGAGGGTGGCGAGGACGTATACAGTTGTTTCTGGCATTGTGTGCACCGGATGTCGTCCAAGGCAGTGTTGACTGCCTATTTGATGATATGGCTCCGGGACTGTGTGTTCTCAGGTGGGTTTGGCTCTGTGGAGAGGGTGACCCGAAACCTCATTTTGCCAGCTGTGAAACTGGTTTTTGGTCGCCCTTTGGCTCTCCTCCCCGTGATGGTGTGTAACCTGCTGCAGGGTTTGAGAGATTTTGCTGACGACGTGGTCGATAAGAGGGGCAGGAAAGACAACTTCCCCCGAGCTGAGCTACCATTCCATTATTTGATGGGATAGTTAATTCTGCATCACCTGAACGTGATGGGTCCGGGTCCTGAAGACGATCACGTTGAAGGTGACGCCTATATCCGTCGCTTCTATAAGAGGAAATGGCTGTACACCGGCGTCCCCGTCTGTAGGAGAGTCTTATCTTATCTGCAGGGGTGGAAGATCGTCAAAGTCAGTCCCATCTTCAAAGATTTCAAGGCTGACCAAGATTTGGAAGATTTCGGTGAGGATGCAATCACTCTGCCGACATAGGGGTTTCGATGGTTGCAGAGCATTCGGCCTTCCCATTTGGTCTACCGCAACCAGAATAAGTGTTATCTGGAGCCGTATTTGCCGAGCCGGTTTGCTCGCCAGTTTTGTTACACCCAGCTAATGTTACGGAACCCCAGTAACAGTTTGGGGTTTGCTGGAAGTTTTCTGGATGGAGCCTGGGGTTGGCAATATTACAATACCGGGTGCACTGGGGTTCGTTTCAATACACCAGTTTGTAACCCTCGGCGCAGATCCTGTATTCGGCCGTTAAGCTGTACTGTGCCATGAATACTGTGCATCCTGAATATGACAGGAAGACTAGTTTCATCGTTGGTACTCAGTTAGAAGCCACGAAGAGCATGCTGGCGACGGCCCGGTCATATCATCCACCAGAGTTGGCGGGATATCGGGCTGCTGCTGCAGCATCAACGGGAGGCACTCGGGAAGAGCCCCCGGCTGGAAAAAGGCGGGCTGACTCAGAAGCCGGTTCGTCTGCACCAAAAAGGCCGAGAAAAACGACGACTCTGAAGGTAGGAGCTACGGGAGTGCCACCTGTAAAGCCAATGGAATCAGTTCCCGCTGAGGTAAAGACGTCCCCCATAGTCTGGTTCATTCTGCTATTTTTGTGACATATGCCTCCTTTTGTAGGAACCGCTGAAGAAGAAATCTCGGGTTTCGAAATCTGGTGTCAGTAGACCGAAGGAGGTGGCGAGCTCGTCTGACGAGCGCATTCCTCCGATTGTAGCATCTCCCGTGCAGGAGAATCTTGACAATGTCGTTCCTGCGAAGATTTTAGTATCTTCAGATTATGTTGGAAGGGAAGCTGAGGATGCAGCAGTTTCTGGGAGAGTTCAAGCTACCGCAGGGACCTCTGACATCGAGGACCCAGCAGATACGGAGCATCCGTATGAGGAAGTGGAGTAGAGTTTGTCCTCTTCTGATGACGTTGCTCCAGAGATGCGTAAGCCTGTTGCGGGGGCAACAGACATGGTTGAAACAGAGAAGAGGGCTGATTCCCCTCCTTGTCATGATGAAGGAAGGTCGGCTGCAGCATTGCCGAGCCCTACCACAGATCCAGCAGCGGAGGCTGAGCTGGCGGTCGACCGAAAGGTAGCGACAGATTCTATCCCTACGTAGGGATTCGATGTGGGAGACGAGACCCGTCTGCCGAGCCAGGCTCCAAGGGAGTCGAGTTAGGAAACAAATGCTGATCTCGTTGCTTTGCGAGAGGGGGAAGGTCCCGTGCGGCCTGCTGATAGTGTGTTGGAGACGGAGGAGACAACACCAGATGTCGGTGGTTCCTCCGAGCTTGAGAAAGGCAAGGGTTTGCTGGAACCCCATGTTTCTCCTTCCACTTGGGGGACGATAACAACACCCCCTTCGGCTCCTTCCGCTCCCTTGGTTTCTCGGGCGGGCGACAAAGTTCAAGTCCCTGTCGAGGGAGAGTCTGTCGATGCCGAAGTTTTAGTCTCACAGATTGAAGTCAGTGGGCCTTCTTGAGACCCGTCGTCCATCACCGTAGTACCTACAACTCCTGCCATGATGCCTCAAATGCTGGCTGATACAGATGAGTACGTTCAGTTTATTATTGAAGCAGTGTGCAAGATGCTGCAGAAGGGCGTATCAACGGTGCTAAATACGAATGGGAGTTTTACGACGGCGAAAGCCATGGCGCTCTCTTACATTGGTTTGATATGTTCGCATCATAGCCACGATCATATGGCTGAGATTCTGGAGGCGCCAATGGCAGAACTCGACCAGCGTCTTTCTGAACTGTAGGGTGTTCAGCGGAATAACTTTTCTACTCTGATAGAAGCAGAACAGAAGAAGTTGATGGCTGAGGTCGAGTCATCTTATCAGGCCACGGTGGCCATGTGGGACGACGAGGTGGCCGCTGCTGAGGTTGCAACAGAGAGATTATCTCAATCCACACAGAAGCAGGTAGAGCTGCGAGCCTCATTGGAGGCTAGTATAGCGGAGGTTACTGCCAGAATTCGCCTCTTAGAAGACCAGAGGGCCAAACTTTTGTTAGATCTTGAACGGGCCCAGACAGAGCACATCTTATCCAAGGAGGAAGAGGCAGTTGTTACTCGCCATATTCTTTCTCTGACTCACCAACGGCAGGAGTTGGACGCCAAGTATGAGAACGATACTGCTCCCAAGGCTGTGGAGATAATGCAGCAGGAAGCTGAACGCCGGGTCCTGGCGACTACAGAGACCCGAGCTGCAGGCTTGAGGCATCGGATTAAAGAGCTGTCCGCCAATCCCAATGATGCCTAGGGATTTGTAGTCTTCTCTTTTTTCTTTTTTCTTTTTTTGTTATATGCTGGAGATGTAATCCTTTACTTTTTAGATAAAAAATAAAGAATTTTGTGGTATGTTCATCTTTTGTTGTTATGAACTTGTGATTTGTGTGGACCTATTATCTTTTGCGCACCTTAGTTGTTAGGTACAGATAATAAGTTTGAGAGAACCGACATGTTTGCTCAGAGGTAATTTGGACATGGCAAATATGGGGTTCAAATGATGGAATCTTCCTACTCAGAGGTGTTATGGACGTGGTAGGAATGACTCTGGAGAGATACGCCAAACTACTCAGAGTTAATATGGACATGGAAGTTCTCCGATCAATGTAAGGCAATGCAGGGGTTGTCTGTACGGGATGTTTACTCAGAGGTAATATGGACGTAGTAAACATGATGGGTAGCGTAAGGAGCGTAAGATTTCGCTTTACAGGGCGTAGAGGAGCAACTCAGAGGTAATGTGGACGTGGTTGTTCTTCTGCTGGGGATAGAATGCAATAGGACAACTGGGTTCCGAAAGCATAGGATTTTTGTGAAAGAAGGGGGTGTATGTGAGCTCTGATGATCTGGTCCACTGATCCCCTTGCTAGGTAGAAATAAAAGTATACCTCTGAATGATGTCAAGAGTAGCACTTCTTTAGGAACTTGCCGTTGATGGGCATCATGAACAAGTCCCCGTTTGATCGGGCGAGGCGGTAAGCACCGTTTGAGTATACCGTCTCTATGATGAAAGGTCCCTCCCATTTGGGCTCGAACTTTTTTGGTATTTTGTGAGTCAACACCATTGGCCTCCAGACTGCCAGGACCAGGTCGCCTATTTAGAAACTCCTCTGCTTGACCTTCTTGTTGAAAGCCTGTGATATACGGGTTTGATAGAGTTCAATGCGCTGCTGAGCTAGGAGACATTTTTCGTCAAGTGCCTCCAGATCTCGCAGACAGCGACATTGATTGTCCTCTTCTGTTAGTTGATTTGTGATCGCTACGCGGAGTGAGGGTATCTGTATCTCAAGAGGCAGTACCGCTTCGCTCCCCTAGACTAAGAAAAATGGTGTGTTTCCTATCGAAGTCCGTACCGTTGTGCATTAGCCCAAAGGTATTCGTCGAGCTTTTTGTCCCAGTCGCGTTTGTTGGATAATACGAATTTTTTGAGTAGCCGGACGATAGTCTTGTTAAACGCCTCGGCCAATCCGTTTGCTGCCAGATTGTTGGTGGTTGATGCCACATTCTGAATAGGATTCTTGTCACAGAATCTGCTGAAAATGTGGCTGATGAACTGTGGACCGTTGTCATGGATAATCCTACGGGGTACCCTGAAACGGTAGTTGACATGATGCTTGATAAAGCTGATCACCCTAGAGCTTTTCACTTCTGCCAGTGGGAATGCTTCTGTCCATTTGGAGAAGTAGTCGATGATGGCTAGGATGAAGCGGTGTCCCCTCGATGAAGGAGGGGTGATAGGTCCCACAATGTCCATACCCCAAGCTTCAAAGGGCCAAGAGGCGACCGTAGGATATAGTGGTTCTGATGGCGTATGGATGAAGTCTGCGTGAAGTGGGCAAGCATAGAACTTTTTAGCATAGTCGATGGCATTAGCTGCCATGGTTGGCCAGTAGTAACCCATGCATCGCAGTCGATCCTGCAACTTAGGCCCAGGTTGATGTGCCCCGCAAGTTCCGTCATGAGCTTCTCGAAGGGCTTCGGCTACTTCTTCGTTGGATAGGCATCGAAGGAGAAGTCCATCATAGGAGCGTCGGTACAACATTTTAGTAGCTGTATTATAATAGAATAGAAGGGAACGTCTCCTGACTGAGACGGCTTCTTTCGGGTCTTCTGGAAGAATTTCGTAGACGGCGAAGTCGATGAACGGGAACCTCCAGTCTTGGATATTAACGCCAGTACTTGTTGTCATGGCATGGGCGATTTGTGTGTATAGGTTGTTTTTAGGACAGACCAAGTCTCGACCAACTACCGTGACGTAGTGTTGAGTCCTGAGGGGTGCTGCTAGTGAAGCTGCGTGGCCGGCCAGAGCGCCAGCCTCCAGTTTTTGTAAATGAGGTACGTGTTCTATGAAGAACTTGGTGAAGGTTGAAATAATCTTTAATACAACTTCATGGTAAGGAACCAGGTCTTCATGGTGAACTTCGTATTGCCCTCGGATCTGGTTAAAGACGAGTTTTGAGTCGCCGTAAGCTTCCAGATGATCCACCCCAGCTGTTGTGCCAACTGGAGTCCCATGATGAGAGCGTTATACTCGGCAACATTGTTGGAGCACGACTTCAAAAAGGGAGTAAGCACGCTGGATGATCAGCTGATCGGAGGAGACTAAGACTATCCCCACTACGGCGATAATTTGGCCTTTGGGGCCTGTTCTTGAAGCACCATAAAAAAAAACTTGCCGGACGGAGCTTTCTTCGATGACGTTTGATTCTTGGACTTCATCCGGGATGTCTTCATAGAGTCTAGAGGACTCTGGGATGGGGTGTGCGGCTAAAAAGTCGGCTAGAGCTTGACCATTGACGGCTTTTTGTGGAACGAACACTATGTTGTATGACTTCAGCAGGATTGTCCATATAGCTAGCCGGGAGTTCAATGATCCTGGCTTCGTCATGAGAACCCTGAGTAGATTGACTCGGAAGATGACATGAATTGTCTGGCCCGAGACATAATGGCGAGTCTTCTCGATGACGAACACCAAAGCCAAACACTCATTTTCAACGGGATTGTACCGGCGTTCGACCCCGATGATTGCCTACTGAGGTAGTAGATAGCTTGCTCGTAGCCTGTATCGCTATTCTGAGCCAGCAAGGCACCGAGGGAATGATCCATGGCACGGACGTAAAGAAGAAATGGTTTGCCTGCGATGGGTGCCATCAGGACTGGCAGGCTCGTCAAGTAAGCTTTGATATAGTCGAAAGCTTTCTGGCATTCTTCTGTCCAGATGTAGGAGACTCCCTTCTTTATGAGCTGGGTGAAGGGTTGATATTTCCCGGAAAGGTTTGCTATAATCCTTTGGATGTAGACAAGACGCCCCTGCAGGCCTCGAAGTTTTCGGAGATTCTTCGGAGGCTCCATGTCAAGGATGGCTTTGTTCTTCTCGGGATCGACATGAATACCTTTCGCCGTGATAATGAAGCCCAAGAACTTTCTACTAGAAATCCCAAGGAAGGATTTAGCGGGGTTCATCTTGAGTTGATGCGCTCGTATGAGATCGAAGACTATCTTTAGGTCTTGTAGGTGATCACCTTTAAGACGACTATTGACAGCGATATCATCAATATAGCATTCGACTATTTTACGCAGATGTTCACGAAAGATGGTACTCATAGCTCGTTAGTATGTAACACCAGCATTCTTCAAGCCGAAGGGCATCACTGTGTAGCAGAAAACCCCTTTCGGTGTCCTGAATGAAGTGTGTTTTGCATCATCGGAAAACATTTAGATTTGGTTGTAGCCCGAATACCCTTTCATGAAAGACATGCGTTCGAAGGCACATGTATTGTCGATCATTACATCGGTGATCGGAAGCGGGAATTCATCTTTCAGGCAAGCAGCATTGAGATCTCTAAAGTCGATGCAGACCCGTATCTTCCCATTCTTTTTGGTGACAGGGACAACGTTGGCCACCCAATCCGGGTGTTGCTCTTCACGGATAAACTCGCTGGTCAGGAGTTTGTCTACCTCTTGATCGATAGCGTCCATGACGTCAGGACGAAAATGTCGTTTTTGCTGCTTTATAGGCTTGGCATCAGGTAAGATGTTAAGCCTATGCATTGCGATCTGGGGATCAAGTCCTAGCTTATCTTCGTAGCTCTAGGCGAAGACGTCGATATATTCTTTGGCCAATTGGACCAAAGATTCCCGGTTTGGTCCCTTTAGACTATTACTGATAAAGATGGATTTAGAAGAAGATCCATCCCCAAGGTCGATCTGCTCGACATCGTCTTCGATAGGTGGTTCACGCAAAACCAGACTCCCACTGCACTCCTAGGCGTTGAGCCCAAGGTTCTTCCTCAAAGAATTCCAATATTTGGTCTTCGCCTTCATCATCTTGAGATTGTGCAGATGCCATGTTGACTGATAGCACCTTCCTGAAGACTGAGCCGATACTGGTATCGAAATCCCAAGTTGATGCTTCGGATGAATGAGAGTGTTCTACTTCATCTGCCTCCGAACTTTCTTGAGTTGCCGGTAGCGTGACATAGCCCACCCTCCGTCGAGTACGATGATAGTAGTCCTGCGGCTTTCCTTTCGGTGTTGGGAGCCGGAGAAGAAGACGTCGACCCTTGCTGTAGTTCAGGCCTTTGTTGCTTTTTAGATCGTAACCCATCTTTTGGATGAGGTACTTTGCCTTGTCCGTGTACCGATAGACTTGTATTCTGCCGGTATCTGATTCTTGCTCGAGTGGCAGGAGGTCTTGATCACGCTCGACTTTATCGAAGATGATGGATTCTTCGTCTCGATTCCGCGGTGGGACTACGAAACGGACCCCTTGGGACGGAACTACTCAATTTACATGATTGACGGTCGTTATTTGTGTTTGCAACGACCGTAGAGCGTTATCTAATGTATACATGGCTTTCCAATGTGAAAGACTAGAATAATTAAAAGACACTCTATTATTGATAAAACACGAGATTTTGTCCCACGGGATTACATTATCCAGAGAGGGTGTATCTATATCAGCAGAGATGTACTCTCCTAACTCTTCATCTGTGAGCACTGGAGCCGGTTCAGGAGAGTCCACTGCAGACATGACCTTGGGATCCGAGAGGGCTGTGTGGGCCTTCTCTTGCAGCTTGGATGAGACGGATGATTACGGAGGCTTGCCTTTAAGATGCACCTTCAGAGGTGCCTCGACCGTGCCTTCGATGACAGGTGCCTTCCCCTGTAGTTTTGCCACCAGGGGAGTCGACGCTTGAGGTGGCTTTTCCTTGAGCCGCATCTTCAAGGAAGCTTCAGTGGGTGTTCTACCTAGAGAAGTCGGTGCTTTTCCAGGTAGCTTGATGGTCATGGGAGGCAGCATCTGAGGCAGTTTTCCTTTGAGTCGAATTTTCAAAGGAGCGTCGGGAATCATCTCTGGCTCCACGTCCGGCTCCGCTGCCATTTCTGCTTCATCGTCAGCATCATTGGCTTCCCCTTCGTCGGACGACTTATACAAGGTAGAATCGGTGAAGTAGGCTTCGACCCCCTCGAAAGGGTCATTGTCCGCAAACTCTGTCCAAATGATGTCGTTGGTGGACACGTACTTCATACATTGGTGGAGTGTAGATGGCACCACCATGTACTCTTGCAGCCACAGACGACCCAGTAGAAGGTTGTAGTTGATGTCGACGTCCACGACATAGCAAATGTCACGACTCGCACCCACTTTTTGAGATACGAGTACGTGGCTAAGTCCAGCCTACGCCGCAGCATCGGCGGTAGTACGCTGTCTGGGCTCAATATAAATCTCAAATACAACAAATATCTCTATTTTTTGCTCATTCACAATAATTATTTTAATTAAAATTCCAATAATACATTCAAATTTGCATACAGATACAAACCCGCTACAAGTGACTATTCTATCTAGAATCTATGATTGGCCTCCAAGATAGCTCTAACTCCACCCGAAGGAACCCAAAGCAAGAGAGCAAGTCATCGAAAATAGTCATCAAGAATCTGTCAACTGAAAAATAGTTATCCAGTCAGGATTGGAGCAAGATCACCATAACACTACATTACACAATATATTATACAAGCATGAAGGAACGATTAAAAGGAATTTAACTGAAGATAAGTATAGGCATGACATTGTATGATACGAAAGTACCTTTGAGACATGATAACAATATGAAGGTAGACTTGACATACCACTAAGACATTATGACAATAAGAAGGTAGACTTGACAAAAGAAAAACAATAGACAATAGAGTAACAATAATTAAGTCACGTGTACTGTGTGTTTTAGAATACCAACTTTCAGCATGTAGACGGCTTGGGATATCTGTCAGTCATATGTGTGGTGCATGACTGATATTATGCAATCAATGTATAGGGGGTCTGTATTCAATTCGTTGACCACATGCTTACTCGTTGTATTCTCCTGCCCGACTCACTCACAATACATGTCCACTACAATAAATATTAGCAATATGATAAACTGTAAACAATAGGAAACAATGAGTAAGGTGTGAACATGTATGTATATCCAACTGATTCTAACTCTCGTGCACAATAGTAATCATGAACAATCATGAACCATAAGGAAGTAATAGTGAAAAGACGACATGAAACATGCAGTATAAAAATAAAGGAAACATAGGTCATAGTAATACATGCCTCGATTTGTTCGGAGTTGACTGGCGCGATATGATCATGTTGACATAGAAATAGTCTAAGAAGTCAAAACTACGCAGGATGATTTTAGATGATGAGACGGGCCTCTAAAATAAAAACAAAAAAAAAATATTTTGGAAAATTGTTGAGAAAAATTTATGATGTGTACTTTTTCATCAGTGATCCGAAACTTCAAACGGATCGTGATTCCGATTTCTGGTTCTCCTGGAATCTCGAAAATACCGAAACGTGTCAAATTTTGGACAACTGAAACTCCACGAATTTTCCAAAAAATTAGGTTAAAATTATTTGAAAATAAATTTTATATTCAAAAATATACCTCGAGATGGTTACAACAAAAAAAATTGGATGTCAAACGGAGTCCGAAGTTGGAAGATATGGCCCTTCGAAGTTGGTAAAACATTTGAAAAGGAAGGCTAAATTTATGACGAATTTGGGATAATTATGACGAAAAAAGAGAGAAATTTTAGAAAAGAAGGTATGAGAGATGATTTTATTTTATAGGTTCAATATATATAGATAATGGAAAGCAATTAGTGAATTAGGATATGATTAGAACTCAATCAATAAAGATATGATTAGGATTACCAACTAATTTGGATAGGAATATGATTAGTTCAAATAAGAAATAATCTGTCTAATACTAGATATGATTCAAATAGGATTAGAATTTCTAACGGACAAGTCTCCCCATAAATTTAAATCAAATAAATTTTTTAAATCTAAATCATATGAATTCAAATCCAAATCTAAATCCAAATCAAATTCAACATAATAACTTTAAGATAAATTTAATGTTTATCAAAGCAATTTATATCATATAATAGATAAATCGTTAAATCAAATAATATTTCAAATCTAGATTAGATGATTCTTAATGCCACAATTAGTCACCAAAAGTATTTTAAATAATGTTTGATGTTATCAAATAAGGTAAAATATATTTTATAAATCTAAATCTTATTCAAAATAAGTTACTAAATCTTTTTATTGCTCCAAAAATAATCATAATTTTCAAACTATTTTTGAAACCGATATTTTTTGAAAATCCAAACATAATAATAAATAACTTTATAATTTCAATAATAAAATTTCAAGAACAAATATTTATTAAAACTAAATAGTACTTTCAAACCGTTAATTACAAACTATATTTTAAAATACAGAAAAATAATAAATATCTTTTACAAAGTTTTAAAAATAAATTACTTTCAAACACAATAATATAAAATAATTTTTTTGAGAAACAGGGGTTACAGCAAGTCACCTCGGTTCGGAGGTTACCGATATGACATTTCAGCCGTATTTTGCCTAGCGGTTCACTTTTGCTAGCATTGAAACCGCTGATTGTAGTGTTGGAAGGCGCCAGACGTTACATCGGAATCCCCGGTGCCGAGAGCAGCATCTTAGGGATGATGCTGAGGGAAGAACCTGGATCGATCTGAATCCGCTTCACCTTGACGGAACCGACATACCATGTATAATACAGTGGCCTATTATGTCAGTTGTGCTTGAGTAGCATGTCTTGTTGGATAAAGGTTATGTTGGGGATAACCTCATCCACCCAATGGCAGTGCACACATGTGGTCGGGGTATCCTCAGGCTGCTTGACCTGACTGATGAAGGACTCAGCTTCCTTCAAGGCTTCACAGAGAGCTTCGCGGGTATCTTTGGAGAGACGAAGAAGCTCGAACAGAGATAGACGGACAGGAGTACCGACAAGTTGTGCCAGTATGTCGAAGTTGTGGGGCTTAGCTAGCCCCGAAGCATTTTTCTTTCGCAAAGGCCTGTCGAAACAGGCCTCTACATGCTTCTATTTATTGGCTGCTGGAGGCCTGGATGGGCCCTCTTCCTGGGTAGCAGGGACGGTGCAGGGAGGCACCACCTCGACGGCAGCTTCGTCTGGTTGGGCGTTCTGATATGAACGTGTCTGTACAGGAAGTGCCTCTTTCGCAAAGGAAGAGACCATGTGGCAAGACTTGATCTTTATGCCCTTAGTTTTGGAGGCAGAGCGTACCTCCGGTTGAGTAAATTCGGAGACGAGGTCAGGGTGAACCCATAAGACCTCTTTCCGAGATGTGGTGACTGGGATGAGTCCACTCACATTGTCACGAGTAGGTGGTAAGTTGACCACCTCCATTATCGCCTTTGGGATGGAGACGACGCCATCTTGTGCTATGGTTGGCGACAAGGGTCCAAATTGGAGTGATACCAGGTTGGCCGAGACCGTCTTCTCCTCGTAATCAACAGAGATGACATCCGCATTGATCTTGTGCTGGATGTAGTTCTTGAGGACGTAGCAGTCCTTAGTTGGATGTTCGATAAACCGATGGTAGTGACAGTACCTCGGATCGTCCACTCTCTCAACCTCGTCGGGACGCTTCTGGTCCAGCAACTTAATCTTGTCACCCTGCTTCAATATCTCGAAGAGTTGCAAGGTATCTTCATCGTTGAAGGAATAAACCTCCTTTGGCCTTGGTACAAGTGGAGGATTCTGAGTAGGTACTGGTACACCATTGGAGGCATTGACAGTCAATGCCTGCTTCTCCTTCGTATCTCGTCCAGGGTTATTGGCTGCAGGCTGTTTTCCTTTATCCTCAAAGGTAGGAAAACTGACTCCCAGAAGATGAGCATTGGATGCCTTCTTTTTCGCTGCTTCGGCCTCGATGATCAATGAACTCCAGTCGGGAGGAGGAGTGGAGTTGAGCCAGAGCTTGATCGCAGGCAGCATGTTCATGTTGCAGGAGGAGAGGAGTGCATGCTCTAGCATGCCCGGAGGCAGTCTGAAGTAGGCTTGTCAGAACTGTTCGATGAACGCTTGAACTGTTTCCTTCTCCTTCTGACGTATCTCTATGAGGGACGCCATTATCATGTCCTTCCCTCCGTCGTAGAAACGATCGAGGAAGAGATGCGTTAAGTCATCGAAGGAAGATATGGAGTTGTCAGGGAGACTGCAGTACCAGTCGTAAGCCACTCCTTTCAACGCCCCGACAAATATGCTGGTGAGTAGCGCATCTTCCTTTGGAAGATGTCCCGTTTGAGAATGAAAGTACGTCAGATAGCGGTATGGAGAGTCCTTCCTGTCGTATGGCGTCAGTGTTTGTGATTTATATTTGGGAGGATAAACTACTTTGTTCCATTCGAGGGGGTATGGTTGTGGGATTCCTATCTTCTGGGGCTCCTCCTGTCTGTTCTTGGACTCAAAACGTTCACGCAAGTCCCTGATCATCTCAACCACGCCTTCCATGGAGCTGGGTGTCGGAAAAGGTGGTACAGCCTGGAGCTGAGCATTTGACGATTCCGACGTCCGAGGTGCTTCGCGGCGATCTGTATCCAAGGATACCCGTTGAAGGGGTACACTTGATTCTCCATTGGCCCCTGGGTCAGGACCGGTTGAAGGTGCCCTCGCCAAAGCTGACCATATCTTAAATACTGCTTGAGTCAGTATTTGCATGGAGGCAGAGAGGATTTTGAGTCCTCCCTCCAAGGTATCCATGCACTGGACGAGGTCTGCTGGCGGCGCATCTGACTCTATATCACCCCAGTCATGTATACTGTTATGACGTGGCTGGAAGTGGATGGATCGGTTGAAGCCTCACTCTCCTGTAGAGGAGTCGCTTCTCTTTGAGCTTCGTCTTGACTACCTCTACCTATGTTCGGGGGGATATCTTCGTCTTCCGGATGATGATCGGCAAGGACTTGGCTACCCCCAGCTATGCTCCGAAGGACATCTTCATCTTCAGAAGGAGGATCAACAAGAGCTTGACTACCCCCAGCTTCCTCCAAGATCTTCTTTTTCTTCCAAGTGCCTTCAAACACTCCAGAGGATGGGACAGTTGTCTTAGTTTTCCTCGGCTGGCTCTTGGATGAGGACGAGACCGAGGAGTTGCCAGTCGCCTTTCAGATTGACGAGGAGTTAGAGATTACGTTGCAAGAAGCAACCTTCAGTCTTGGTTTCTCTTCAATCGATATCTTCTTGCCGATGCGACGTTGGAGGGGTGTTGATGATTGCAGCCACTGGAACACAGACTGCCTTGGTGGTGGGACTGCTGTTTTACAACAACAGTTGATGGTGACTACAGCATAGGTGTGCCCTGTGAGTGGCACATTGTGCTTATCAGTCAACTCTCCTGATCGGCGCTTATAACTGATCATATTATGCAAATAATTGGTGGAGAGTGCCACCTTCACACCCCCATCAGGCGTATGGCAAGGCAAAGCACCGGGGTGGTCAAGTGAGAGTGCCACCTTCATACCCCCATAAGGCGCATGGCAAGGCCAAGCGCCGGGGTGGTCAGGTGAATGCTGCGCCCCCCGAACCAACGCAGAAGATTCGCTCCGATCAGTAGTGAGGGTACAATATTTATAGTGACTTGAACCAGCCACAGACGCACATCCTATGTAGGTGCTGGGGTTCAAGACCACAGAGTTTGCCTTGTTCAACTTGGTTGAGAACGCAGTAGATGCGCCCAAGTGATACAAGGACTTTGAAGGTCGACTCATTTCTGGAGCAGAAGCACCCGAGCCAACCTTGTAAAGCTTACCATCAGCAGCACGTATGATTGTGAGCGCATGCTTCCGGTTTGCCGCTGGCATAGCACGTTTGAAGCGCATGGCCCGTGCTGCCTTGGACTTCTTCGTACCAGCCCGCTGGGTTGCATAGTACTCAGAGTCCAAACTCTCCTTGCCACGACAACGAGTGAGTCGGTTAAAGACAGAGGCCTTCTGTGGCGCATCGTAGTTACTGCACAGGACGTTAGCTACGCCCCTGCTCCATCGACGCATCTACCTTGTCTGAGAAGGAGATGGCTGGGGAATGTGGTCAGCACCACGTTTTCCCGAGAGATGCGCTATACCGGTGGGCGCATCCTAGCCGTTGAGGACGTCAGCGAGAAGGGTGGATGGCATCGGCACATCTCCTTCAGTGGTGGTGCCAAGAGCCTCGACGTTGTGCACCCAGAGTTGGCGAGTCTTCTTCGGCTTTGGCAGCCTCTTCGAAGGACTCGCACTGCCTTCAGAGATAAACTCCTCATATGCCTGTTGATTGAGGCGTACGACCAACATCTTGTGGGAGGAGCCTACCTTTACGTCGTCGAATTGCGACACAGCTTTCTCGGTAAAGGAGAAAGAGGTCCCCCGCAGAGTCGCCAGCTTGTTTACCATTAAAATCTTTTTATTGTAATTTCAATTACAAACAGAACAGTGTTACAATGTAGGACTTAAATATAGTCCTAGGAGAACACTTTTGTTTATCTAGGTCCCTGTGTCGATGGAGCGAGTGGTAATGCGTTGACTCCGTTGACGATCTGACGACGGTTCTCGGTTCTCTGAAGGTCTGAGTTGCTCTGGGTGCTGGAGTTGGCGGAGAAGAAGAAGACGTTGAGTGTCTTCGTATATGTCCTTCTCCCTGTGTGTGTGTTCGTCTGTATATTACGTGGTTCGTAAGAAGGAAATGATCCCTCTATTTATAGTTTGCAGGCTGGCTGCTCATGCGCACATATGTAGGATGCGCCTATACATGGGGATGCCACATGGTTGAAGTTGCGGGAGGTGCATGGATGATGCACCATCATTTGTGGGTTGAATCCTTCATGCTGTATTTGTAGGCTGGCACGTAGCAGGAGAGAGGATCTTTCAGTTGCTGAGATCTTGGGTGATTAGTACCCCTTTATAGGCTGAATTGAGTCAAAGGATACGTATCGTAGGTCCATGGCTCAAAGATCTCAGATTTGGTGGAGAGTGATCGGATAGGATATGCCTGGGATTGGCGCATTAAAAGACATTGGCTCGTGATCTTCAGGAGACTAGAACCGGTCCGGACGCACGGCTTTTGAGACGCATGCGAGTCTTCAGGCCCATGGCTGCTGAGGCGCATGCGAGTGGTTGGTTGGCCACATGGGTTGTAACCGTTGAAGGAAAAGAATTATGATGCTGATGTCAGTGACGCTTCGTCTTCTGAAAAAGCTGCTAACTATCCAGTCCTCGGGGGACGTGCTGCCAACTCTGTCACTTGAGCATTAATTACTCGATAGGTGATGAGCCGAAGTGGGCGCATAGGTCCATGCTGATTAGGATGCTTGGATCTGTGTTTTGTTGGGCGCATCCATACAGGGTGCTTGGTACCGATGGGCGCATCTGTGCGATACGCGGTATCTGACTGGCGCATCCGTTTGCACGATGCGTCTTTATTGGTCCATCTTTTGAGTTCTTTAAGTGCTTTAAATAGCCGTTTTGACTTAGACGAATTCGAAGCGTCAGGTTCATCACCATAAATGCAAATTTATTGCACGAGATTCGGAGAGCCCGCCAATTGGCGCATGGGTTTGATTTTTCCGGCCTATAAATAGTGGTAAGGAGAGAGTTTGCTTCTCGTTCTCTCATATCTTTTCGAATAAACTTTTTTGCTCGAGCGCATTCTGTTGACAAGATGCTCCCGAGGGTGAAGATGCGACGACTTGTCCTCGTTCATGCACTTGAAGGTGACTGTTACATCCAAAAGTCGGAGTCGAGGGCTTCTGAGGCAGGCGGAAGGTGTCTGTTGCATCCAAAGATCGGGATGCTCGAGCCCTATCCCCGTTATGCTGGAAGAGCCACAGATCGAAATTGTGGTGCTCCCATCTTCCTTAGGCTTTGGAGAGCTCTTCCTTCTGCAAGAGTGGGGTGTTGCCTTTTTTGGTTGTGTTGAAAGCTGCTCCTTTAGCTGCAGATCTTGTGAAGCTCTCCTCTTCCTTTGGAGAGCTCTTCCTTCGGCTAGAGTGGGGTTGATCGTCCACCCTCGTTCTGCTCAATAAATGCTTCATTAGTCGAAGCACTTGATCGGGTCAAAGTAGAGCGCATATGCTGAGACTTCATGATACGCATAACTGAGACTGAGACGCTGACGTCATGCGCCTAACTGAGATGCTGAAGAGATACGCCTGACTGAGACGCTGAAGTGATGCGCCTGACTGATAATGCTCCTGGTAGGAGGCGCATGGCAGTTTGCTGCGCCTGGCTGTAGTCTTAGGATCTATCTTTTTATAGAAATTCTCCTTTGTAAAGCCATTTTTAGATATATAATTGACTTTTATATGAAATAAAAATCTTCTTTTGATGTCTATGCTTTTCCTGTCTTGCTGTGCCAAGTACTTCGTTTGAGTTCCCTGGCGCATGTTCTGATAGTATTTAGGCGCATAGGAATTCAGGCACATAGATGCGCCCTGAAATTCCATGCTTCTACAGTTTGGTGAGAAAGAGGAATATTTTTATCGGGAATGGCTTAAGCTCTGAGTGGTATATAGCTCCACCCTCATGGCGATAAGATTATCCTTGACCGTGGTTATAATATAGTAATTGCTTTATCTATAAGATATTTGGTAGTATCGAGTCTTAGCTGGATTATGATTGATACATGACCGCTAGACGTGTCCCTTGATAATTAAAGTTCGAATAAGTCACTACGAGATTTTGTTGAATTCAGATGAACCGTTGCTAGACTCTGACGGTTAGCATTATGTTGGGTAATTAGAATTGAGAATATAAAAAGAATGCCTTGGTTGGGAATGGTACGAATTATAGATTCAGTTGATGACTTGAATCAGTTGGGTAAAAGAATTGTAGGCTTAGTAATGATTGTGGGGTGTTGCTATCAAAAGATTTAAAAGAATAATATGGATCAAATATAGAATGATGTTGGAATTGAGTAAATAAAATTTCATGTTGGACATCAATAAGTTGATGTGATGTTAGGCGCTTATCGAAATATTATGAATGATTTAGAAGATCCAGAAAGTTGCATCAGTGACCGAAAAAATAGAGAAAGGATTTGAGGAAATAGATGGCTATGCACGTTGTGCAGTTGTACTTGACAAAATTTGACATATCCCTAATTAACAAGTTATGACCCTTGATTATTTTGAGGCATAGAGAAATGATCACTTTTCCCTTGATGTATTCCTTATGAGACTCTGATGGCTAGAATACAAATAAGTATCAAGGTACAGTGATATGGAATAGACCATTTCGGTGAATGATGTTGTTGCATGAATGATGTATTTTGGTGGAATATAGAATTTGTTGGATTTAGACCTAGCTGAATGAGTTATGTCATATCCAATAGATGACCGAGATACGGATGCTAGATGATAGGAAACATAGTGATTGGATCAGTGCATAAATAGGAAAATCTTCTTATGGAATCATAAGGAGATGATACAAAAACGAAAATTGATGGCTAACATAAATTGCTAAGAGATGATCGTATTGGTGATAGCAAAAATTCATAAAGGATGCCTTTGAAAGAAATATGATTATATAGTTGCCTTATTTTGTTGGTTAAAGAGTACAGTCCATACAGATGGTCTAAAATATGGAAATTGAATATGTCGCAAAGAGACCGAAGGAAAGAGATGGTAAATGATAAACCATTGGGGTAGCAATGTTGGAATATAACTCGGAATAGTTGGCCTGATTGGATAGAAATAATTTGAGTACGATATGAGAATACAAGTCGGATTGAGCAGATGATGTTACGTCTATACTTGTGGAAATTAAAGATTTGAATGTCCGATTGATAAAGTTTTAGATGATAGCTTCGGGATTGACCCATTAGAATTGTTGGATGGATTTTGTCGGTTGTGGATAAGTCTAGAATGACTTCGTTGGATATAACCCAAGGATGAGTACGTGTAGAAAGATTTGACCCTAGAGTGTCAGTTGGATGCCTAGAGTGTCGGTTGGTTGCCTAAGTTTTGGATTTGTTGGCTATGATATTTAGTTACTCGGTCTGGGAATAAGTTCATGAGATTAGGGTGGTATCCCATGTCCCTTGGATTGGTCGGGTTATAGATTGTCCCTGAGATAAGATAGAGTCCCTATGATAAGGATTGGTTGTCTCTAAAACAAGAGATATGTGTCCACCTATAGCTATCCATCTCAGATGAGTTAGCTAGTTGTCTGGTTTAGCTTAGAATAGCTGACCGTAAATATTTGTCTGAAGGCTAAGTTGACTGTTGGAGACTCTTCGGATGTCCCTATTGATGTTACGTGGGTATAGTCAGAATGAGTAAGATATGTCGGGAAGTAAATTTTGGAATGGAATGAAGATTGGAAATTTGATGTTATAACGTTGGATAGAATGACGAATCATGTTGGTTTCAGAACTTGGTTGTCTTTACTTGGAATGTCAGAAAATTGTTAGAGCTGGTTGGATTGGATTTGATTGGTTGGTTGAATCATATTGAGATGCTTAAAATAACGATAGTTTCCTTGAGATAGTCGAAAAATTGGTGGATAATCAAATCAAAATTGAGAATAAGTGTAACAACGGAATAGGATAGTCTATGTAGTCGAGATCGATGAGAGCAAATGCAATTTTAGAAATGACCCACGGTATTAATACTACAAGAAATGATAGTTGCACATGCGAGATGATAATATGTTGACTTGATAAATGTGAGAAATTCTTGAGTACATGGGAAGTTTTGGCTAAAGTCGAATGTTGGTACAACTTGGGAGATGGATCATATCAAAAAAGTTACGAGTTGCAAATAAAGTGTTTGGTTGCGAACGATAATGGATACATGAGTAATCGATGTGAATCGTGATGTCGATGAAATATGGCTATTGACTTTATCAGTATTGGATTCGTTGGCAAACTTGATATAACTAAGTCTGATTACTTTGGGAATATTTTAGGTCAATTGTGGGAAAAAATTTTAAGTTAAAATTTGTAACGTTCATTGTGTTATTAGTTGGTTGGAGAATTGAATAAGTGAATTGCGGCTATACGATATGCTCAAGAGGAATTACTAACATTGGGAATGAATTTATACTTGTAGCTCATTCATTTTCTCTATCTCTGAACTTGGTATAAATGCATAAATTTCTAGGACACCTAAAATATGTGTATGATTCCAACTAAGTGGTACACTAAATTCAAACGAAACCACGGGAAGGATTATCATGTGCTAAAGAATTGCACGAGTGTTGGAGGAAAGAAAAAGGATGGTAAACTATTTGAAATCAAATTTGAATGCTGTGGCGAGATGGTACATCATTTGGAATCAATTGAGATATACGGAGAAATGTTATATAGTACAAGTTGATCATTGAGAAGTTTTATAAATTCGGTTGAAGTTTTGGGGATGAGTTTTGTTTTATGTTTCTGTAATGCGTGTGGTTCGTATTACGTATTTTTAGAATGCGTGTACGTATTTTACCTTGTATTGCATGATTCCTTGCTTAGCTTTTCTTCATGGCTTGGTTTATTCTGGAGATTGGTTCGGCTTGGCTTGGTTTACTTGGTTCATCATGAACCAAGGTGAACCCCTATCTACCACCACCATCCCCATTTATTAACCCATTCTTCTTTCTCTCTCTTCATTAACCTCTTCTTCTTCCATTTACTTCTTCACCTACCATAGAGAGAGAGTGAGGTCTAGGCAAGTGCAACTTGCTTCATGGAGGAACTCCAATTATATTGCTTCATTTTCTTCCTTACAGTATTTTAACTTACTTTAGTACTTGGCATTTCTACGTTCCATGGCTAGATTCTTGTAGATCTAAGTTTACTTTATTTTCGAAATTCTAGGGTTTTGATCTACTTAATCTTGTTATTTCTAAGTTTTGATGGTTCCATGTTGAAGAGAATTTTGTTCTGCCCCATTTCGACCTATGGAAGTTCGAATTTGAACTCTGGATGAAGGTTTCATGGAGCTTGGAAGCATGGGTTCTTGGCGTTCTTCTTCTCGAAAATTTGGAGAAGAAGAACAGTACTTAACTTGACCGCATGAACATTTTATGCGGCAAGTGTTCATCCAGCCGCATGCATAAACTAAGTCGCATGAGACCCTCACACTCCTAGCCGTATGGACTTCTCCCCACTTAGCCGCATACACCCCCTAGCTTCTGCAGCCGCATGGGCGTCAGTCCCGTCAGCCGCATGAATCCGAATTCCGCTAGCCGTATAAGGGCTGAACCCAGCCAGCCGCATGTGCACCCATCACTCCCTAGCCGCATGCGTCCTTGCCTCTCTTAACCGCATGGACTTGCTTCTCGTCAGCCGCATGAAGCCCACTCTTCCGCCGGCCGCATGAGACCCAACTCCTTGGGACCGTATGTGCTCTTGCCTCCCTAACCGCATGCGCTCTTGCCTCCCTAGCCGCATGCCCCTGTCCTTACCCAGTTGTATGCGTTCTCCTTATTGGCCGCATGAGTTCTAGTGACCCTGAGCCGCAGGGCTCCTTCCTGTGCCTTGCCCCGCTATTTAATTATTACTATTATTGTTAATTCATGCCTTGTAACCTTAGCCTAACTTGGATTCCCAGATTGAATGCTTGTACTATACTGTTCTGCACATGTACCCTGAATACGACAGCGACCCGTAGTGGTGCACTCCTGACAACTGACCTGACATGATATGATAGTAGCCCGTTGTGGCGCACTCCTGACAAGTAAACCTGACCTGATATCTTGATAAGCTACTGCGTCGGCTCCATGACATGACCTGTATAAATAGCGTAGACACCGTGGGCGATTGTGCTTGTACAAATAAACCAGTCTTGTCTTGCATCATGTCTAGGACAGGGACTCTTGACTACCACGGTCAAGAGTACCTACTAAAATGGGCTAAGGCTAATAACTAGAATTACACATCAGTCACAAAGAGATTTCCCAGCTACAGGCAATTCCGTTACCTGGGCGCTCCTGGGATCTGTAGCCTGCCGTCGAGTAGAGCACATTTCCAGCACACTGTCATGTGTTGCACCCTTCAAGCTACTTAAGGGTACATGTATTTCCTGGACGATGTACCCACCTAAATTCAACCCTAATCTTTCATCCTGGGTAACCTGGATGGTCTGCAGGGCTTGTGGCTGTGGAATAATCTCACTGTATCTTGTTAGTAATTAGGCTTGTGACAACCCTAGTTAGTTAAAGTATCAAGCCGTAATTCTTGTTTGGCCGTGAAATGATTGGATGGATTCTAACCAGTCTAGTCTTGCCCTGATCCTGTTCCAGATTACTGCATGACCAGAATGCTTATATTTATTTTTCCGATAAATGGTGAGAATTCCAAGTTCCGTTCAGACGAAGGTTTACAACCCCAGTCCTTGTTTGGTTTACGGGTTGTAACCTGGTTATCTGAATAGTCCCATGGTTATCTCATCGTATATCACCCGGTTATGCTTTTTTTTAAACTTCTGTCTTATTTATTACCCTATTGTTATTTTGTACTAATTGTTGGTTTTAGTTCCTAAGTGAAGCCTCCTTTGTGGCACTTGCTCTTTCTGGGGTCTGACCCAGATGGTTTTGTGTGGCCAAATTTCGGAGCAGCTTCAGAGGATCTACTGACCTTCCATCCCAATAGTGACCACCAGGCGTAACCAGGGTAACGAGTGGGTTTATTTTTGAGCTCCCACTTTATTATAAAAATATTCTTTTGAGGCATTTAGCCGACGAGCACCTGTTTAGCTCGATTGTACTTTTACTTATTGTCTGCCTACGGGCTGTAACATGATTAACAGATCCTAGGGTTGATCATGTATGACTAAACACTTGCTAGTCCTAACATTCTGTAACGACTAGCTTCATGATCAGCTGAATATGTAATATTTGGGACGTCTATTATTGTATATTTAATGATCATACATCTTGTGACTTGCACCTGCTTGCTTGTGATTGAGACACTAGGCTCGTTCATGACCACAGGAGACTGTTGGCTTATAGTAAACCCTCATGTATCTAGATAGCCGTGACCGTATAGCGAGATAGATCCCATTTCATATACATAGCTGGCTATGTCTGCCCCCGCTCTCCAGTATTCTGGTTCTGGGGCGTGACATGGTTTAAGTGGTGCCCATACAGGTCTTGTAAATCAAGATGTGTGATGGTTTACCGAATAGATGTCTCAATCAGTATTCGCCCTTGATCTCTATTCATATCCTCTGAGTCTCTGGATTCTTGTCCTGATCACACGCTTGTATCGTTGATCTGTCCTGGTCCTTCCTTATTGTTCTCTATGTCATCTTCTTCAGCGGTATTATTCATGGTCCTACCGATCAGCAAGGCGGAGCACCTCCCGTGGACCAGCAGCAACCCGGGGATCAAGCCCAGCACTCCGGAGTAGCCTCCAGAGTCATGCCTATTGAGGGAGAGCCACCAGTTCAGCCTGTCCAGCCTATAGAGCCTGATGATGGCACTTTGGTGGGTCTTATCAGGTCATTAATAGCTTTCCAAGATCGTCATAGAGACGCCTTGCAACAGGCAGTGGCAGATGCTTTGACCAGAGGCGGTCATCCAGGGAACAGTACGGCCAACAGCTTCAAGCGCTTGAACCCTCCATTCTTTGACGGTAGTGAAGATGCTATCGCAGCAGATGCCTGGCTTCAGGATACTGAAGTGATTCTCGAAGCAGCCAGGACTCCAGAGAATGAGAAGGTGGCCGTTCTGTGCCTGTAGTTGTTAGATCTTGCCCGTAGCTGGTGGGCAGCTCAGGCCGTTGGATTAGCAGCACCCATTTCTTGGACGGTATTCAAAGAGAGATTCCAGACCAAGTATTTTGATGCTGTAGCTCGGTACGATCTACAGACGAGGTTCACCAATTTGAAGCAGATGGACAGGACGGTCGACGGATATGCGACCGAGTTTTTCAGACTTAGTCGGTTTGCTCCCACCTTGGTGGCAACCGAGTATGATAGAGCCCAGCGGTTCCAGTAGGGACTTTACCTGGAGATTTTGTTAGCAGTCGAGCAGTTTGAGCATCAGACTTTTGATGAGGTCTTGAGAGCAGCCCGGAGGCATGAGTATACCTTCCAGAGGATTATGGATAGGGTCGGAGGTCGGAAGAGATCTCACGGCCAGATGAATCTGTCTTCAACACCAGCCCCGGCAGCCAGGGCCTTGACTATTGGAGCTCCGAGGCGAGCGACCTTAGTGACGTCGGTTCAGTACTCCACTCTGACGTACCCTCAGCAGCAGAAGCAGAAGCAGTCTTCCGCAGTAGGATGTTCTCATTGTGGGAAGCCAGGCCATGTAGTGGCAGAGTATCGTAGGGCGTAGAGATTGTGTCTGGCTTGTGGAGCAGCAGACCATAGGGTTGGATCCTGTCCAAACAGGGGTGGTTCATCGTCGTCCAACCTTTCTAGCTCTTCGGTGAGAGGACCAGCACTGGTCCAGCAGCAGCAGCAGCAGTATCCATTGCCGAGGCCCTTACCACCTCAGATCCAAGTATTCCAGCAGAACCCCCAGCAGTATGCACAAACCCAAGCCCAGAGTCAGAGCAGGCAGCAAGGATTTCATCAGAGGGGACCAGTACCCCGAGGGCCTGGTCAGGCTATGGCGATGACCGTGGAGGAAGAATTTGCACCAGGAGAGGTAGTGGCAGGTACTATTCTCGTCAACTCCTTTCCAGCTTCAATTTTATTTGATTCTGGTGCATTGCATTCATTTATGTCTGCACGATTCGCGACAGGGATAGGATTGGAGCCCGAGTCATTATCAGTAAGGCTCAATATACTTACTGTTAACGGACTTGTGGGAGTCGATAGAGTGTTTTCCTCGTGTCAGATCATAGTTAGCAGTAGAGAGTTCCCCACTAGGTTGATAGAGTTCCCGATGGCCGATTATGATGTGGTCTTAGGAATGGATTGGTTGAGGAACCAGTATGCTAGAATAGACTGCCACATTGGCAGGGTTGTTTTTAGCATTCCAGGTGAGCCAGAATTTTCCTTCTCTCGAGGCGAGGTTGAGTCTTCTCCTCCGATATTGCGAATGGCAGTAGCAGCAGTTCAGTTGCCCAGGGTAGTCGATGAGTTCCCAGATATTTTCCCAGAAGAGCTTCCAGGTATGCCACCAGAGCGGGAGATCGAGTTCACTATAGACTTGATTCCCGGGATAGCCCCAGTGTCCGAGAGAGTCTACAGGATGGCGTCGTCAAAATTGGAGATATTGTACAGGATAATTGAGGAACTCAGAACCAAGGGATTCATTCGTGCTAGTGGATCGTCTTGGGGAGCCCCGATGCTTCTTGTGAAAAAGAAGGATGGTACGTCTAGGTAATGTGTTGATTATCGTACCTTGAACTCAGTGACAATCAAGAACAGATACCCTCTCCCGAGGATAGATGACTTGTTTGATCAACTCAAGGGGCATCAGTATTCTTGAAGATCGACTTACGCTCAGGATATCATCAGATCAGAGTCAGAGAGCAGGACATCCCGAAGACAGCTTTTATATCGAGATATGGACATTGGGAGTTCCTTGTTATGCCTTTTGGAGCGGCCAATGCGCCGGCAGTATTTATGGACCTCATGAATCGCATCTTCATGCCTTACTTGGATCAGTTTGTGATTGTGTTCTTGGATGACATCCTGGTCTACAGCAAGAGTGAGGCAGAGCATGAGCAGCATCTTCGTGTGGTTCTTCAGATTCTCAGGAAGCACCAGCTGTATGCCAAGTTCAGAAAATACGAGTTCTGGCTCGATCGTATTTCGTACTTGGGTCACATCATCACTCGAGGAGGAGTAGAAGTGGATCACCAGAAGATTGTGGCTATTAAGTCATGGCCAATACCCAGCACCGTTGTAAAAGTTCGTACTTTTCTTGGATTGGCCGGCTATTACCGGCGATATGTTTCAGACTTTGCTTGGATATCAGCGCCATTGACGCAGTTGATTCGCAAGGATGTGCAGTTTGCTTGGATAGCAGAGTGTCAGAGTTCTTTTGAACAGTTGAAGCGAGGCCTGATAACAGCTCCTATTCTCACGCTTTCCGATAGAACCGGCGGATTCTCAGTGTATTGTGATGCTTCGGACAGAGGATTAGGATGTGTTCTGACGCAACATGGGAAGGTAATAGCTTATGCGTCACGACAACTTTGTGATCATGAGAGGAATTACCCAACCTATGACTTGGAGCTAGCAGAAGTAGTATTTGCACTTAAGTTATGGAGGCACTATTTGTATGGAGATAGGGTGGAGATTTTCACCGACCACAAGAGCCTGAAGTATGTTTTCACCCAGAAAGATCTTAACATGCGTCAAAGGAGATGGCTAGAGCTGCTTGTGGATTATGATGTCAACCTACAGTATCATCCTGGGAAGGCCAACGTTGTTGCTGATGCTTTGAACAGGAGAGCCGGAGTTTATTTCCTAACAGCACAACCAGAGTTGTTAGCCGATCTTCAGAAGATGGGTATAGAAGTTGTTCTCCCTTCCAGTGTCGCATTGATGGCCAGTATGCAAGTTCAGTCCACTATAGTCGACAGGATCCGGATGGCGCAGTCAACAGATTCCAAGCTTCAGCGACTCAGAGCAGAGTGCGAGGCAGGACGAAGACCAGAGTTATGCATTCATGAGGATGGTACACTTCGACATGGTAAGCGTCTTTGTGTACCCAGTGAAGATATCAGACAGGAGATCATGTCAGGGGCGCACAGTTCTCAGTATTCCATCCATTCTGGCAGTACAAAGATGTACCGTGATATCCGTCAGCACTTCTGGTGGAATGGCATGAAGCGGGAGATAGCTCAGTTTGTCTCTCGGTGTTTGGTCTGCCAACAAGTTAAGGCCCAACATCAGAGACCGCCTGGACTTCTTCAGCCCTTGTCGATTCCAGAATGGAAGTGGGAGCTTGTAACCATAGATTTTATGACTGGATTACCTAGATCCCCAGCTGGTAGAGATGCTATCTGGATTATTGTTGATCGGCTCACGAAGGTGGCTCACTTTCTTCCATTTAGAGTTGGTCAGTCGACGGCTCAGCTAGCGGAGATGTATCTCAGGCAGATCGTCCGATTTTACGGTATTCCAGTCAGTATCACCTCGGACCGGGATTCAAGATTTACGTCGCACTTTAGGCATAGCTTGCAAGAGAGTTTGGGGACTCATCTCTAGTTCAGTTCAGCTTATCACCCGCAGACAGATTGCTAGTCGGAGCGCACAATCCAGACTCTTGAAGACATGTTGAGATCTTGCACACTTGACTTCGGTGGTTCATGGGAAGATCACTTGTACCTGGTGGAATTCTCGTACAATAACAGTTTCCAGGCCAGTATCCAGATAGCACCATTTGAGGCACTGTATGGCAGGAAGTACAGATCCCCATTAGCTTGGGATGATGTCGAAAAGAGGCAAATGCTCGGTCCAAAAATGATCGCTCAGACAGTTGAGGTGGTCAGGAGAGTCTGAGATCATCTTCGAGTTGCCCAGGATCGCCAGCGTCATTGGACCGATTCTCATCGGCGTCCTCTCGAGTTTTCGGTCGGCGGTCATGTATTCCTGAGGATTTTGCCTAACCGTGGCGTCATTCGTTTCGGCGTACGGGGAAAGCTTAGTCCTAGGTACATAGGACCGTTCGATATTCTGGAGCGAGTAGGTGATATATCCTATCGTCTCGCTCTTCTGCCATCGCTAAGCGAGGTGCATGACGTATTCCACGTATCCCAATTACGACGGTATATTCCAGACTCGAGCCATATCCTGGATCATTCAGAATTGGCTGTTGGTACCAACCTTTCGTATGAGGAGAGGCCCGTGTCTATATTGGACCGAAGAGAGAAGACGCTCAAGAATAAGACTATCAAGTTAGTCCGAGTTGCTTGGGGTCATCACTCTTTGGGTGAGTCAACGTGGGAGCGTGAGGATGATATCCGATCGCGATATCCTGACATGTTTGACTCGTGAGGTATAATGTCCTCCATGCCTCATACCTTCGATTCCTTGCTTGCGTGATTGATTGATTGTCTAGTATAGCTTGCTTGTTATTAGTATAGCTTGTCATTGCCCCTCTAGCCTCTTGATTAAATTCCGAGAACAGAATTCTTTTAAGGTAGGTAGAGTTGTAAAGCCTGTGGTTCGTATTACGTATTTTTGGAATACGTGTACGTATTTTACCTTGTATTACATGATTCCTTGCTTAGCTTTTCTTCATGGCTTGGTTTATTCTGGAGATTGGTTCGGCTTGGCTTGGTTTACTTGGTTCATCATGAACCAAGGTGAACCCCTACCTACTACCACCATCCCTATTTATTAACCCATTCTTTTTTCTCTCTCTTCGTTTACCTCTTCTTCTTCTTCCATTTACTTCTTCAACTACCAGAGAGAGAGTGAGGTCTAGGCAAGTGCAACTTGCATCATTGAGAAACTTTAATTTTATTGCTTCATTTTCTTCCTTACAGTATTTTAACTTACTTTAGTACTTGGCATTTCCACTTTCCATGGCTAGATTCTTGTAGATCTAAGTTTACTTTATTTTTGAAATTCTTGGGTTTTGATCTACTTAATCTTGTTATTTCTAAGTTTTGATGGTTCCATGTTGTAGAGAATTTTGTTCTGCCCTATTTTGACCTATAGAAGTTCGGATTTGGACTCTGGATGAAGGTTTCATGGAGCTCGGAAGCATGGGTTCTTGGCGTTCTTCTTCTCGGAAATTTGGAGAATAAGAACAGTACTTAACTTGACCGCATGAATATTTCATGCGACAAGTATTCATCCAGCCGCATGGATAAACTAAGCCGCATGAGACCCTCGCACTCCTAGCCGCATGGCCTTCTCTCCACTTAGCTGTATACACCCCCTAGCATCTGCAGCCGCATGGGCGTCAGTCCCGTCAGCCGCATGAATCCGAATTCCGCTATCC
Organism: Iris pallida; assembly: GCA_029216955.1. Lineage (NCBI taxonomy): Eukaryota > Viridiplantae > Streptophyta > Magnoliopsida > Asparagales > Iridaceae > Iris > Iris pallida. The sequence goes on along the minus strand of JANAVB010016197.1, from coordinate 58,625,544 downwards.
GCATAAGGGCTGAACCCAGCCAGCCGTATGTGCACCCATCACTCCCTAGCCGCATGCACCCTTGCCTCTCTTAACCGCATGAACTTGCTTCCCGTCAGCCGCATGAAGCCCACTCTTCCGCCGGCCGCATGAGACCCAACTCCTTGGGACTGCATGCGCTCTTGCCTCCCTAACCGTATGCGCTCTTGCCTTCCTAGCCACATGTGCCCTTGCCTCCCTAGCCGCATGCGCCCTTGTCTTTCTAGCCGCATACCCCTGTCCTTATCCAGTTGTATGCACTCTCCTTATTGATCGTATGACTTCTAGTGACCCTGAGCCGCTGGGCTCCATCCTGTGCCTTGTCCCGCTATTTAATTATTACTATTATTGTTAATTCATGTCTTGTAACCTTAGCCTAACTTGAATTCCCCGATTGAATGCTTGCACTATACTGTTCTGTACATGTACCCTGAACACGACAGTGACCCGTAGTGGTACACTCCTGACAAGTGACCTGACATGACCTGATAGTGGCACGTCATGACGCAGTCCTGACAAGTAAACCTGACCTGATATCTTGATAAGCTGTTGCGACGGCTCCATAACATGATCTGTATAAATAGCGTGGACACCGTGGGCGATTGTGCTTGTACAAATAAACCAGTCTTGTCTTGCATCATGTCTAGGACAGGGACTCCTGAGTACCATGGTCAGGAGTACCTACTAAAATGGGCTAAGGTTAATAACTAGAATTACACAGTAGTCATGAAGAGATTTTCCAGCTACAGGCAATCTCGTTACCTGGGTGCTCCTGGGATCTGTAGCCTACCGTCGAGTAGGACACATTTCCATCACACTGTCATGTGTTGCACTCTTCAAGCTACTTAAGGGTAGATGCATTTCCTGGAAGATGTACCCACCTGAATTCAACCCTAATCTTTCATCCTGGATAACCTGGATGGTCTGCAGGGCTTGTGGCTGTGGAATAATCTCACTGCATCTTGTTAGTAGTTAGGCTTGTGACAACCCTAGTTAGTTAAAATATCAAGCCGTAGTTCTTGTTTGGCCATGAAATGATGGGATGGAGTCTAACCAGTCTAGTCTTGCCCTGATCCTGTTCCAGATTACTGCATGACCAGAATGCTTATATTTATTTTACCGATAAATGGTGAGAATTCCAAGTTCCGTTCAGATGAAGGGTTACAACCCCGGTCCTTGTTTGGTTTACGGGTTGTAACCTGGTTATCTGAATAGTCCTATGGTTATCTCATCGTATATCACCCGGTTATGCTTTTTCTTGAACTCTTGTCTTATTTATTACCTTATTGTTATTTTGTGCTAATTGCTGGTTTTAGTTCCTAAGTGAAGCCTCCTTTGTGGCACTTGCTCTTTCTGGGGTCTGACCCAGCTGATTTTGTGTGGCCAGATTTCGGAGCAGCTCCAGAGGATCTACCGACCTTCCAGCCCGATGGTGACCACCAGGCGTAACCAGGGCAACGAGTGGGTTTATTTTTGAGCTCCCACTTTATTGTAAAAATATTCTTTTGAGGCATTTAGCTGACGAGCACCTGTTTAGCTCGATTGTACTTTTACTTATTGTCTGCCTATGGGCTGTAACATGATTAACAGATCCTAGGGTTGATCATGTATGACTAAACTATTGCTAGTCCTAATATTTTGTAACGACTAGCTTCATGATCAGCTGAATATGTAATATTTGGGACGTCTTATTATTGTATATTTAATGATCATACATCTTGTGACTTGCACCTGCTTGCTTGTGATTGAGACACTAGGCTCATTCATGACCATAGGAGACTGTTGGCTTGTAGTAAACCCTCATGTATCTAGACAACCGTAACCGTATAGCAAGATGGATCCTATTTCATATACGTAGCTGGCTATGTCTGCCCCCACTCTCCAGTATTCTGGTTCTGGGGCATGACAGTTTCGAGGATAAAACTTTTTCTGAGTGGTATATATTGTAGTGTCCCAACCCGCAAGATGCATTATTATGGCTAGTTGGCTCAAGGAAGCATTGTTGGACATGGGATTATGCAAAGGGTCGCTTGGAAAGCTATGCGATCGTGGCGGGAATCATCTTATAAATGTGAGTAGTGTTGAACCCTTCGAAGATCGTTTAGTTTCACGCTTAATAAAAGGACTGTGTACCATGTTTACTCGTTGAGTTGCTGAATAACACCATGCATAAAAGTCAAAAAGATAATGAAAGATAATTAATCACATGACCCAAAAACTGTTGTATATCATTTCATGAATTGTGTGCTCGTGTGCTATTGCTATGAAATACGTGACAGGTGAAGGAAAAATCCCAACTTTTTGGACGGTGAATATATCGAGCCTTAGCTTGATGAATAGATGGTAACACAGATAATAAGACCCAAAAATTGGGCAGTGAGTATGCTTGAATTATGTTCGAATGAACGTATGGTAATACAGATGCTAAGTCTCAAGAATTGGACAGTAAGTGCATTGAGTTTTTGTTGGAAATATGTATGGTATCAAAGAGGTAGAAAAAAGATTGAGTAATTAGCATTGTATTATCCAGTCGCTGGTGTAGGATGTTGATTACACTAAGATCATGGATTGGGCAGATGATAATGTGAGCGTTGGTTCAAAACAGGATGGTAAGATGGAAATACGAATGAGGGTGGTGGCTGATTACTTAGTTTTTCTAATCATGCATTATATGTTTTCTTAATAGATAAGTTATATATATTTGCATGGTCATGGACAACTTGTCGACAAGGTGGTTCCTCGAACAGGTATTCTAAGGCCTTGGGAACTGATTCTGCCTAGGGAGAACCTCGTGCTGAAGTAATAGTACAGTGCTGAAGTAGTAGCACGGTGATTCGAAAACCTTCCGGATTTGGCTAGCTACCCGCCGCTGAAGGGGAGCCGTCTAACCATATGTCCAAGATGGTGTGTAGTCAGTGACCTTCATATAGATCGGTCCAGTGCTAATGATGTTGTATACAGAAAGAGTAAGTTATTACTCAATTACAGGAAAGGATGTCGGCTGTTGGTAAGTATCACCTAAAAGGGTAATAATTATGATAAAATAATATTATTCCTAACAATGTCTTGTGCAGGATGAGTAAGTACTATAGATATACAGGGATGGCTATACGACCGTGGGTAATAAATCACCAAAGGGTGGTACCATATTACTTTACATTATGTTGGCTATGAATAAATGCATGATTTACTTCTGTCGGAAATGAACTGCTAATTGACCCTAAGGCAACAAGAAATACCACTTCTAATAATATTCTATAACATGATTACTTAGTGTTGTCTTCCTAGGTGAGTTGGGCCAGCACCGCTCACCGGTACATTAATGATGTTTTGTCCACGTTGTGGGCAATATTACAGGTGATTGTGCAATGAGGGAAGTCGTTTGATCAATGCTTGGTATCGACGAATCGGAAGGACGCACAGAAGCTTTTCTTACCAGATGATGTCTTCATCTATATGGCACATAAGGTATGGAACATAGTAATTCAGTTATAGCAGTGAGATTGTAAGCAAATTCGGCATATTCGATTGTAAAGCCTAAATCGCAAATGTATATTCAGTTGGCTATTCAAGAGTCTTGTAATCTGTTGTCACTCTGTATTCAGCTGCAAATCTTGTAATTTATTACAATTATCAATAAAGAGATATATTTCTTCATATCTTGTTGTGACTTTAATTTATCTGTTTGATTTTGCTGCACTGTCGTTGTTTTCTGAGAAATACCAGAAAATATAATAGTTTTGCCTTGTACGAGTGCAATCTAGATTTCTACGACATCACGTCCAGTGGCTAGTTTTTGATCCTCCGGGATTAGGACGTGATAGTAAGTGGCTCTTCTATATAAGGAGAGAACCAACAATTGGTGATAAGGAACCTAACAAGTGAGAAAAAAAAAGAAGAAAAAAAAGGAGAGATTACTCTCTAGGACCTTCCAATGTTGTTTGCAACAACGCTCAAGTGCTAGTCTAAGTGCTCCATTTCTAGTCTAAGTGCTCCATTAGCGCAACAATGCTAGCTCCACGAAGGGAGATGTTCAGGAAAGCATTCAGGAAGGTTGATTGCGATATTAGTCCAATAAGGGCATATTGGTTCCTGGGAGTGAATCGACACGAAAGACGGTCAAATCTCGCTTTGAAAAAAATGGTATTCTGACCATCCTAGCAGGCTATTCAACTAACTTGACAAACAAATCATTAAAATAGTATTAACTATTACTTTTCTTATTGGATTTCATCGTTGTCAATACTCGTAGCAAGTTTGACTTTTTGTTTGATAATCGTTTGTGGTTAAGTTTTTATTTACTATTTCGATACTCCAACAATCTCAAAAAGATATTCATGTGATTTACTAAGTCAGCAAGAATCTCATCATAATATATAATGGATGTTCGTACAAGTCTTATGGACACTTGCTTCCACGAGCTTGAAAAGTTTGACGGCGAGCAGTATAACAACTAGAAGAGAAAAATTAGCACGAATCTTCAACTTGTCAATATGGATTACGTTCTGTCTAAAATAGAACTATGATTTGAAAGGTGAATAATATTGAAGATTTTTCTACTTTCATTAGTGCATAATAGCAGTAGAAGTGAGATAATAACCTATATAAGTTGTTAATTAAGAGGATTCCTGGTTGAATCCTATAACAAGAATGAGAAGACTTGTGACATATATGACTCTTCAAATATAGTACAAGGATACGATAAAAATATCTCTAAGATCTGTCTTCTTAAAAGAATTCATGTCAATTGAATATAAAGATAAAAAGATTATAATTCCGAGGTGAAGGAGCTTATAAAAATTCAACAGAAGCTAGAAGAAAAGAATATGCCTCTAGTTGAAAAGTTCATAATAGGAGTTATTCTCTCCAAAATTTCTACAAGCTGGAATCACTTCACGACTGACATGTATTGCAAGAAGGAAGAAGTGAAGCTAGAAGATCTTATGTGTTTCATATGCATTGAGGATGACGCCAAAAATAAGATCAAAGTAGACACTTTATCCAAATAGTTTGTTATGGAAAACATAATCAATTCTGGAGATTAGAAGGACAAGAAGAATTCTACTTTTAAAAGTGAAAAAGACTTCAAGAACATACAAATAAAGTCAACTTCCTTCCAGAAAAGGACTTCAGCGGGCTCGCAACCGTGCTGAAATGTCATCGTCTAACCAAGGCTATAGTCCAGGATGGCTTGTTATGTCAGTGACCTTTACATTACCTTATTGATGATATCTATTAAACAAGGAAGAACATGGTAAGTTTTATTATACAACGACACGCTCAGTCGTGGTTAAGTTGTAACATAGTTTGTGTTATTGTGCCTATTACATGTTTATATGCAATTCACTAGGATGGCTACAAAGATCACTAAAAATATTGCATGCTTCAACATAACTTCTTGAACCAAACGAGAGCGTGGAATATTAATTAGTCACCTACCAATAAAAGATAATGTACTGATCCTCGCTCTGCACAGATACTACAAACCAGGAGGAGCGTGCCATATAACAAGGCAATGCTCAGGTGTTTTGAAGCCTTGCACGTGCTCGAAGGCTTGAATATACACCTTTGAAGACTATGCATCAGTCCAAGGAAAATGGCTTGACTCCCCTCGATAGAAGGTGTTTTTGAATGTTTTGGTTGTATAAAGGGGATGTAATATATGGAACGACTATCTCATCTCAGCATTCATTTTGTATTTGAGTCGAGTTATAAGCCCGTGCGGCAATTATTGTAATAGAGTCTTGTAAATAATGTTCGTTATCAATGAAGTAAAGTTTCCTTCTATTTCAAATGTGTTTTTCAATTTCTCTATGTACTCTATTTTTGTTGTATTTCAGATAACCTTATGACACTGCCTTGTGCGAGTGCAACTTAAGCTCGCACGACATCACGCCTAGGAAATGACTATCGATTCTACGTAATCGGGGCATGATATGGTCTACTTCAATTGCAACAAAAATTGATACTTTAAGAGAGACAACAAGTCCAAACCAAAGCACAAGGGACACAAGGAAGGTAAGCTTAACCTGAGTGTTATGGTCTCATAGGTAGGGACGTTGGCAATAGATACAGACTAGTAGAAAAATGCTGGTGCTTAATGTCATGTGTATTCCATGAAGGAATTGTTTTCTACTTACAAATCTTCTTCTAAGAAGGCGAGCAAGGCAAACAAAACTCAAGCTAAATGTAGGGTTTAGGATAGTGGTGTTGAAGCTGACTTCAGAAAAGCACTTATAGTATAAAATATGAATCATGCACAAGCTTGTTTAAAGAACCTGATTTCTTGAAGCCTCATGTGCAATGGTGGTTTGAGTATGGACATCAAAGTTGGTACAACAGTGATGTCCTATAATGGTGCTTACTTTGGTAAAGCTTTATGTACATGAGTAATTTTTAACTTCAGCTTGTTGTTCTTTCTGAATGAATTAATAAAATATTTTCTTTTGTTTATTTGCTTGAGTTATGGCACAATATGCTAAGGCATGTTCACTATAAAAGAGTAAACAAAATATCTAGCTCAAACAAAGTGAAGTTCATGTCACGACCCATACCCACTATGATGGTACGAGAGCGTAACAACGCCCAGCCTACGCCGCAGTGTCGGCGGTAGAACGCTGTTCTAGGTCATGAACTATAACTAACATAATATGAATACTCTTCATAAGGAGGCCAACACAGAGGTACAACTCAATCACAATCTAAGGTAGAATGTAGCATGATGGAAAATAGATAAGAAATCCTCAACTGAGGTACAGCAGAAAGAAATAACAAAGTCTCAACATCTCTAAAATATACAACTCTGAAAATAAGACAACAGCTAAACATGAAAAGAAAGGACAGTCTAAGCTATCTACACTATACAAGGTATCATCCTGAGCAGCTGCCTGAACCTCCCCAGGGGTCCAGGTCGCGAGTGTCAACTAGACAAACTCCAAGTAAGGGTGCAAGATTCCTCATCATCCTCTGTAAAATTTTTAACAGGTCCAGTCTGGACGGGAGCGAGCACAAAAGGTCTCACGCAGTTCATATCATGTTAGGAAATATAAAGCATGCAATAGAGTAAGGTACATGAAACGCTGAAAGAAAGAAGTATGTGAAAAACAGTAGAGATTTGATAATAGGAAATATCTAAATATGATAAGTAAGAACTGTAAGCCTACTGTGATTTAGAGTACAATATGGTTATGTAAACGGTCTAGGAAAATGCAATGGTAACTCCATTGTACGTGGGTGTACAATAGACATATACAATAGTTATACAATCTTGTACAATAGGATTTGAGTATATAACCGATTCTACTCCCCCTCCCCAATCAATACACAAGGATCCACTCCAGTTACGTTATCTTGCACAATAGTGTACAATGTTATACAATGGATGTACAATATTATACAATAGATGTACAATATTATACAATAGTTGTACAATGTTATACAATAGTGTACAATGGTCTATCCCTGGGACTCATGTGATACTGAGAGTACAATATGCACAAGGAGTATACAAGGATATATGTATTCAATAAATACAATATGGAAGTGAAATGCACATGACAATATGTATCTAGTGAATACAAGGGGATAACATCCCAAAAGGAGATCCATATAGTACCAATCCGTGATAACAATCGTGTCATCATCAAGTACAGTAATCTAGAGCAAGAATGTAAATCCAGACAAGTATGAAACGGTCAGAGAATGTACTCGCCTGGTATCTGAATGTCTGAAGTAAATGTACTGTCCGATATGAGGTACCTGACTCCTAGTTAGAGCAACACAAGTCAAGATGTATACATGGGATGATAAATGTAATCTACGATGCGTCTGTATGCTGTTTAGGTCAAAATAGACTAAAGTCAACACTTGGTCAACTCCACTCAACTACACCAGTCAACTAGGTCAACTAGGCCACTCCTAACCCCAGCAAGTCTAATAAGTCTCACTAGGCCTAACCAAGCCTAGTCTAGCAATCACACACCAATCACAAGGCTATACAAGCCAACACAAGTCACACATCAAGATACATCACTATCATGTATATTCGATATTATATATATATAAGAGAAAAGAACTAACATTTAAAGCTATGTGTGTGTGTGTGAACATGGAGGTGTACATGAAAAGAGAAACCAACACTAGTTATGAGTTTACACTACACATGGCACAAAGCTAACCCATCTACATTACACATGTATTATACTTAACATGCATGGCTACAAGTATACATCTATATACATTAGAGTAGAGACTATTTAAGTTATAACTAACATGCATCTATACTTTACGTAAATCTATATATATTATAGCAATCATTTAGAGAAAGGTTACATGGCATGGTGGTTGATATAGAGTGGGGTGTCCTTGTGCAGAGGGTGAAGTTTATTCTCAGTTTAGTTCCATATTTACATATAAACTAAAGTGAGATATTCCATAAACTGGTGTAACTAACCACATAAAATGAACCATGTTATCTGAAATCTGCCATTAAACCAACATCCCATATGCATACAGCTCATGCATCATCTAATACTGAAATTAACTAACATTTCGAATTAAGGGGTTGAAGGTTAACATTACATTCATAGACATTCCACTATATTGAAAACTAAAATTGGCTTGGCAATAGAAAAAGGAAGGTATATATGCTTACATGGACAGTTCAGTGTTCGAACAACCTAAAATGAACTAACATTCAATCTAAATATCAGCTATGCATTAGTTCTATGTCTACATATGAATTCTGATATTGTATTTACAATATTCATATATTATGCATTCATATGTATCATTACATATATACCTTGCATTTATATCTAGCATTCATTATATACTTTCATGCATGCATTGTATATCATTCTTTCATTCATGCATTTATGTATTGCTTACATACATTACATTAATTGCATTCCTACATGCTTGCATTCAACCATATAAATACATTAATGTAAAGAGGATATATATCATATATATATATCATTTCATTCATCTAACATATCATGCATTACATCTATTATTACATTACATTCATGCTTGCATTCATTCATCATTCATTTATTCTCTTGTACCACTATATGCACCATACATTACATACTATGGAACCTACATATTCATCACAAGCCATACTTATACATGCTTACATTAGATAGGATACTTACACCTTATACATCATTTATTTAACCATTTACTGATGCTTGCATTCTCTATTTAATTACATAATGTATATACATTAACATGGATTAAAATCAAATAGAACATTATATTACACACAAGGGTGCACAAGATGCATATGCCGAATAGTAACTCCTACTAATAATCAATACTGTACCATCTTAGCATGAATTAAAATTTAGGATTAAAGTGTGTTCTAGATCTATGTGTTAGCTTTCCGAAACTTCAAACGGATCGCGTTTTCGTTTCTGGAAACTCCTGGAATCGCGAAAACACCGAGAACGCATTTGTCTTTCGTATAGCTGACACTCAAATAATTCTCCAGAACGTTACAGAAAGAATTAGGCCTATTAATACATGTTTTTGGAAAGCTAACTTCAATACGCTTCTTTTAAAAAAAACGGAAGATTAAACCGAACTTTGAGCTAAAAGTTATGACATTTCTAATTTAGGGCTGAAATTAAAAACGTGGATAAAAATCATGACGGATTTAGGTAGTTTGAGACAAAAGAACACAAGTATATAACATAATATATCAAGAACTCATTCTCTACACTAATATATATATATGAGACACTATAGAACACATCTCCAATACAAAAATATGAGATTAAACATGTAATAATTCATTCATACATAACAACAACACATAGTGTGTCCAAATTTGGGATTTTCCCACATGGACACAACCACAACACAAAGGACACTCCTATGACCTCCAAATGGACACGAAATGGACATAAATGGAGATACAACCATGGGGGTCATTCATATGGGTTCAAAATAGACCTATATGTATGAGGAAATGAAAAGGAGAAGGGATTTATACCTCCCGGTAGATCGAATCAAAGAAAAGCCTTCCCGGAGCGACACCGACACGTAGAGATTCCAAAAGGACACGAACGAGCTCCGAATCCTCCCAAACTTGGGTAGCTTCCTCCTTGGCTAGAATGGAGAAGGAAAGAAGAAGATTTGGTGGTAAAATGGAAGGATTTGGTGGAGAAATTGCTAGGGATTGCACTCTAGGAATTTGGGGAAGAACAAGAGAGAGAGTGTGGATGAGAATAATGAAATGAACTTGAGCTTATCCTCTCCCAAAGTGGCTGGCCATATGGGGCTATTTGTCCTATTATGGTAAGGTCCAAAATGCCCCCACTAACCTATTCTATGAGTATTAGGAAAGGGCTAATTGGTTGGGGCTAAATTAGTCATTCTAAAGTCTCTAATCACACTAACCTTATCCATAATAATTAGTCTAACCTCTAACTAAAATATTTCTATCATGTGGATTAAAATTAATATCATGTGGGCCATGTCTAACTAGTGTGTGGGTCCCACTAGAGTCAACACTACCCCTCGGGTCCTCGTTTCAAGTCGAATTGAGCTGAAATTCGAACCCAACTCAAATAATCCCAAAACAATATCATAAATAATAAAATAAATTTCAAAAATATTTCAAAAATACAAAATGACAAAAATACCCCTGTTCCTGAAAACTGGGGGTGACAAATTCCTCGAAATTAAAACCAAACAATAGTAAAATGTCAAAATCACAAGTCATAATTTTAAATAGTTTAAAAATGATTAAAAATCACCAAAAATCATAATATGAAATAATTATCAATAAATAATAATTATAATTACAAAGTTTCAAAATTACCCTCATCTGAAAAACTGGGTGTTACAATCCTACCCACCTTATAAAAATTTTGTCCTCGAAATTAAGATGATCGCACCCCCTTCTAGGTCAAACATAGTCAAGGGTCAATCACTAGTCAATTTCTCAACATCCAAGTACTTGGTCATCAACTGGTCAACTTCTTAGGGTTTTACCTATGCTAGCTATTTAGGTGTTGGCAACTAGAATTTAGCAAAAGAGAAATTCTATAATAGACTAGCTCTTAACTTCCCAATCCTATCAAGTCACCTATAACTAAATACCTACAAGCTAAGCACATGAATACCAAATACCACATATATATATGCTCAAAAACAACAACCCATCACATATATCCTAATTATATCATCTATATATATACATGACTGATCAACCAAGGGTTAAGGCAGACTAAACTTATAAGGGTCTGAAACAATGCTTAGAACTAGGCTAAGGATGAATGGTCTAAATCAAGGGGACATGGTATCTAGTGAAGGGTCTGCATACTGCCTATAAAGGTGATCAACACAAAGGAACTCAACACGAAGGGAACTTAACTAAAATGGAAAACTGAACCAAGTATAGGCTAAACAACATGTTTATAACCCTATACAACAATGGCCTATAGATACCAACTAACCTATATCCCATATGCCAATATCATCTGTAATCTATCTATGCAAATAGACCTCTCGATCTTAGGTGAAACTACAACTATACTCAAAGGCAGGCTCTGGTCATGGGTGCCTCATTAGAAAAGGTAAGGGAAAGTAGTAATAATCATCAAGGATGTAAGGCATACTAACATCCTATGTGTAACTGGTTGGTATTATAGATAACAGAAGAATTATCTGCAATGGGTTACTATTCTAACACCAATGCTAACTATCACCTCTAGGGTACAGACACTCTACAAGTCATCATACCATTACACTATGAAGGAACTACCTATGAATAAGCTCTACAAAACTAAATATCCCTACTCCTAAGTCATTTATAACAATCAAAAGGGTATGATGTTTAAACCTTCTCAAGATACAATCTGTTAATCATATGCGTCTGTCCAAAATCATGTTGTCCAGAGTCTTCATCATGCTAGTGAGCAAGGCTACGATAATCACAGAGTCCTTGACTAAGGAACGTACCTCTAGGTTCATGGTATTTAAAATTTTTGCACTGCCGCATGCGACGGCGAAAACCTTAAATTCCTATACCCGAGAATACATCCAAAATCTGACTACATGTCCTCACTATGCCAACTAACACGACTATCGAGGATTCTAGATCCCATGATTTAGGAGACCTAGCCCATATGATTTTCTCAGAAGAAAAAAAACAAACACAACAAAAGAGTAACATGACAAAAATAAATCAATCAACAAGGAACAGATGGAATCGGATTTCAAAGTAATTATAAAAGACAATTACGGGAATGGAATTGAGAAGAACGGAACTTGCAGCAAGATCTCCAACGGTCTGTGCATCCTCAACTGTCATAACGATAGCTCGCCCTGCTGGTTTCCTCCAGCCTGATGCTGATACTGCACAAATCTCTGCTGCTGATGCTGCATGAATCGCTGCTGCTGAGAGAAACCGAAAATAAAGGAAAAGTCTCTGTACAGACGGAGGTGCACCTCCAATGTAGCAGAAATGCCAACCTGAGTCGGCACAACAGAAGCTGCGGTCTCGAGGCCCTGATGAACAGGACGAGAGGTGGCCAGCCTCTCGATAGTATCCCCCGAACCGAAGCGATGAGATCGTGTCTTCATAACCATCATGAAGACAGATCAAAACAAGAAGCAATTTCTGAGAATGAAGCAAAAATTCAAGGAGAACAGTTTATATTCAAGAGAAGTCAATAAGCAACAATTTTTAGACAAAAGGAATAGGATTAAGAGTTTTTCCTAATGTGATTGAGTACCTCCAAAAATATCCTAATCCTACTGCAGGCTGTAGTGATACTCTAGTTCGAATACCACCACATAAATTCGACCTGCATGGGCCACCACTAAAAACGTGTCACGACCCGCATCGATTGTGAGGGTACGAGAGCGTAACAACGCCCAGCCTACACCGCAGTGTCGGCGGTAGAACGCTGTTCTAGGTCATGAACTATAACTAACATAATATGAATACTCTCCATAAGGAGGCCAACACAGAGGTACAACTCAATCACAATCTAAGGTAGAATGTAGCATGATGGAAAATAGATAAGAAATCCTCAACTGAGGTACAGCAGAAAGAAATAACAAAGTCTTAACATCTCTAAAATATACAACTCTGAAAATAAGACAACAGCTAAACATGAAAAGAAAGGATAGTCTAAGCTATCTACACTATACAAGGTATCATCCTGAGCAGCTGCCTAAACCTCCCCAGAGGTCCAGGTCGCGAGTGTCAACTAGACAAACTCCAAGTAAGGGTGCAGGATTCCTCATCATCCTCTGTAAAATTTTCAACAGGTCCAGTCAGGACGGGAGCGAGCACAAAACATCTCACGCAGTTCATATCATGTTAGGAAATATAAAGCATGCAATAGAGTAAGGTACATGAAACGCTGAAAGAAAAAAGTATATAAAAAACAGTAGAGATTTGATAACAGGAAATATCTAAATATGATAAGTAAGAACTGTAAGCCTACTGTGATTTAGAGTATAATATGGTTATGTAAACGGTCTAGGAAAATGCAATGGTAACTCCATTGTACGTGGGTGTACAATAGACATATACAATAGTTATACAATCTTGTACAATAGGATTTGAGTATATAACCAATTCTACTCCTCCTCCCCAATCAATACACAAGGATCCACTCCAGTTACGTTATCTTACACAATAGTGTACAATGTTATACAATGGATGTACAATATTATACAATAGATGTACAATATTATACAATAGTTGTATAATGTTATACAATAGTGTACAATGGTCTATCCCTGGGACTCATATGATACTGAGAGTACAATATACACAAGGAGTATACAAGGATATAGGTATTCAATAAATACAATATGGAAGTAAAATGCACATCATAATATGTATCTAGTGAATACAAGGGGATAACATCCCAAAAGGAGATCCATGTAGTACCAATCCGTGATAACAATCGTGTCAGCATAAAGTACAGTAAACTAGAGCAAGAATGTAAATCCAGACAAGTATGAAACGGTCAGAGAATGTACTCGCCTGGTATCTGAATGTCTGAAGTAAATGTACTATCCGATATGAGGTACCTGACTCCTAGTTAGAGCAACACAAGTCAAGATGTATACATGGGATGATAAATGTAATCTACGATGCGTCTGTATGCTGTCTAGGTCAAAATAGACTAAAGTCAACACTTGGTCAACTCCAGTCAACTACACCAGTCAACTAGGTCAACTAGGCCACTCCTAACCCCAGCAAGTCTAATAAGTCTTACTAGGCCTAACCAAGCCTAGTCTAGCAATCACACACCAATCACAAGGCTACACAAGCCAATCTAATCATACTCTCAGGATGCAAAGTTCTTTATGGATCAGTTTGCTAGAGACAACAAGGTGATTCTCAAAGAACTACCAGAGAATATAACAAATGAAAAGGAAGATAATGCTTCTAAACGAGTTAAGAAATGCCAAAGAAGGTAAAACTTTAGATGAGATGATTTCACTAGAAGATGTTATTACATAAGCAGAACTTGTTGAGCCATATTCAAAGCAAATAAAGGGAGCAGAAGGACTTCAGAGATGACGTAGTCACCTATCACATGGAAGCATATCCTCTTACCTTTAATGAGACGATGAGGACCAGAGATGTTGTCTTCTGGAAAGAAGTAGTCAATAATGAGAACATCCAATAATATTTTGTGTTTGTCAATCTACTTGAAGGTGCAAAATACATTGGATGCAAGTGGATCTTCAAGAAGAAAATTAGGACATATAGAATTTTGTACAATTTTAGGACCATGGGCAAAAAAATTCTCAAAAACATAAGATCGACTATTTCGATACATATGCTCCACTCTGGGACGATAGAATTTTGTAAAAAAATTTATAAGTTTATGTCTCATTTTGGACAGAGGCGTTGTATTGGCTTCTTGGTTTGTTTGTGATGATTGGAATTTTGTTCTGTGAGATATCGGGAGATTTGAACGGTGATGCAAACTGGCTTATTTCGGTCGGATTGGATGGTTTATAGAGTGTGATTCGTTTGTATAGTTATACCGATTAAAAACTTTGTGCATCACATCAAATCGTCTGTCTAAGACATGGTTCGGTATCTGCTTGGTCGAGGCAAATAGACATTTCTTTATGGTGGGTACTTTGATTCTTCATTCCATTACCTTCATACTAAATAAATTGATGTTGCATGTCCAGTTCTTTATATATTGAGTTTGTTGCATGCTGATAAAAAGAACCATGATAAAAGAGTTAATAGGATTGTGGTTATATACATATCACAGGGATTATAGTACTCTAGTTTATGTTACTATGCGAAGCATAGTGTTGTATATTTTTGGTTGTATATAGTATTATGTAGAGATGAAATGTATTTATCAAAAAAAGATAATGTTGTTGAAATGTAAGGTGATGTGTGTGTATAATATTAAAATGGTTTAAAAATAAAGAACTCAAGGTATATGGAACTAATGCTTACAAGTATTCTTGCAGCTATCTTTAAAAGAAAATGCATGAGCTTGGTGGTGGGAACTAACTCTTCAAATGGAAGATGTAGAAGTATGTCGACTAGTAAATCGTGTATAAGTAGTTGGTACTCGGATATCAAGTTAGAGATCAAGTCAAATATTTATTTGGTTAAATTTTCATATTAATTTATCTAAAAAAATTAGGATTATATTAATCTTTTAATTTCTTGTAATCCTACCCATTATAAAAATACATAAATACCTACTTAGGGATACGCTTATATTAATCTACAATTATATTGCCTACCATAATTGTTTGTGCTGCTGCTGCTCTTTTGTTTCAAAAACAAAATCCCTCATGTATGGATAGCCCCACATCGGTTGTGCATTTTTGTGAATAGTGCATATATCTCTTTACTCCCTTTTGCTTCATTAAAGTCTTGTGTGGGTAGCCTTATGGGCCACACGTGCGCCGTCATCGTAGCACAATCCGGTTCGGCTCAGTTCAGTTCGGCACGCATAACCGGTTCGGCACGCGTAACCGGCTCCTCATTAAATTTTTTGAAACGTTGGACACATTTAAATTCGGTCCAGGTTCTTTGAACCATGTTTTTTCCATTTGGTTTTCTCTTTGTAACGTCAGAATTTATTTTTTTTGTAACGTCTGTATTCAATTGTCTTTATTCTCTGTCCATTGGAAAACTCTCAGAATGCATATAAATTAAGGCATTCTTCTCTTCTCATGTGCACTGGAAAAAAATAGTAAGCGAACACTCTACGAAAATTCTCTTCAAAAAATGTTTTGTTCGTCAAGTTCTTACTCTGGCCAGAGCTAAGTCAGGGTCACTCTTTTCGAGTTGTGTGCGACGAGGAGATACTGATAAAGTGGAGGTTTTACCACTAGGAGCTTTCGGAACAAGTCTGCACATAGGTCCAAATCAACTCTTAAAATAGTGCTTCATGCGCGAATTCTGCGGAGGGCGGTAACATTAATTTTTTATTTTTTATTTTGATCATATATTATTACAGAAAAAGGCAATTATTTTCGTCAATATAAAATTTGATTTTTTTAAGCAAATTTATTTAACAAATTTTGTTCTGCTAAATTTGTTTAACAAAATTTTCTGTTCTGTTAAGAATAAGTACATTTTCTTCTGGACAATTGCTATTGTTAAGTTAAAAAAATTGCTATAGTTAAGTTATTGCTAAACAATTGCTCATTTTACGTTATTGCTAGACAATTGTTGTTATTAAATTATTGCTACACAATTGTTACTGTTAGGTTAAAAAATTGCAACATTTGCTTCACAAATTATTTCTTAATAAATATTCATTAAATTATGGCTAGAATATTTTTCTTATATAGTTGTCCTCATATAAGTAGCATATTGTTCAACAAATCTTGGTTAGATATTGTTAAAGAAATTGTTTAATATTTGTCATACTAGTAACAAATTTATTATCATTGGTTAATTAACATTTGTTACTTCATAGGACCAAGATTGCTATCATCATTTGTGATTTTAGAAATTGTCACTTTCCATAAGCAATATAAAAGTAGAGATTTATTAAATTAGTACATTTATGATATTACCAATTTGGTTTATTCAATATTTAAATTTAGGAAAAGGAAAATTAATTTTTTTATCTTGTAAATCCCGTTAATTCTAAAATTTTAAAAGTAGAGATTTGTTTGGGTATAAGTCGAACGGGTACTTCTGTCAGCCGGACATAAATAGCTCTAAGTGACACGAGATTTAATTTTACCATGTGGACTTTCGCTAGCTGGGAACCGGCCCCTACAGCTAACCCAAGCTTATCAAAACTGGAAAAACTGAACTTTCAAAGGTTGATTATCAAGATCATTCAAACTATTATTCCTAAACAATATTCATCTTTATTGAATAAATATAAATTTCTGCAGACTTCTAAAAATTACAACTATCAAAGAAGAGGCCTTCACTGCCAAACCATCTAAGTTCAATGGCACTTACTTCAAAAGGTGGCAGAGCCAGATGAAGTTTTGGCTTACCACCTTAGGATTGATCTCTGCTATTGATGGTCCACGTCCATCACAAATGATTCGAATGATACTGAGTCTAACATAGTGGTTACCAAGTTGTCCTCTTCCTCCAAACCTAAGACCCCAAAGGAAATAGACTACCATTGTTTTCATAGAATCTTAAGCGCTTTGTCTGAGTCTCTTTATGACATATTTTTTGAATATAAAAGACTAAAGAACTATGGAATGCTTTAGAAGATGAATATGATTGTGATGATGCTGGAATTGAAAGATTCAATTTCTCCACATTCAACAGATATGTCATTGTAGATAATAAATCTATAAATGACCAAACCCATGAATTCTAGTACTACGTTAGGCATATTCAAGCTAAAGGTACATTCTTCTCTACTGAGCATGAAATAGCTTGATAGACAAACTCCCTCCTTCTTTGTCTGATATTGCCAAAGATCTTACCCATTTACAAGAAGATCTTACATATTCTCAAGTTTTAAAGAGACTTAGAACAAATTAGGTAAAAATCCAAAGTTATGTCTGATTCCAAAGCTAAGGTAAACCTTGTAGAAGCCCATGGCAAACCCAAGCCAAATCACCATCTCAAACCCAAGAAGAACTCCTTCAACAGGAAGCGAAACTTATAGCCACATAACCAAAATGATCATAACTAGCAATCTCTTAAACCTAGAAACTTTGGTCAGACTCAGTATCAGAAGAGATTTTTTGTGTGTGGTAAAACAAACCATATGGCCTTCAACAGCTTCTATAGGAAGAAAGAAGTTGTCAAGACCTCCTTCAAAGGGAGAGGCTTAAACAAGCCAGAGGCTAACATGATTCTGAATGAATTTTCTAGTTCCTTCAGGTCTGTAAGCTATGAACCTGTAGTAAATTTTTCTTACCATTCTGATGATTGGTAGTTGGATTCTGGAGCTAATGTTCACATTCATTTTTCTTACCTCTCTATGATGTGCTTCATGCATGTGTCATCGGTTAGGAGAAATATAGTTAGTGGGTCTCTACTTGTAGCCTCGGGATACAAGATTGTAATGGAGCCTAATAAAGTATTTTTTTCTAAGAATGAACTTTTTGTAGAAAAAGGATTTATAAAGGACGAACTCTTTATTTTGAGTACAATGAATAAACTATCAAATCATTCTTTTGTTGTCGCTAATGTTGAATCCTCAAATGTTTGTCATGGCGGACTAGGTAATGTGAAAATGATCTTTTAAAAGGATGATGAACTTAGATCTTATTTCTAAGACTCCAATAGATAATAAACACAAATGTGAGATTTGTGTTCAAGGCAAACACACTAGACTACCTTTCAAATCTGTCCAAAGGGATTTTGAACTTCTAGAACTTATCCATAATGATGTTTGTGATTCCAATAGGGTTTTGACCCGAGGGAAAGAAAATACTTTGTCACTTTTATAGATGATCATTCAAAGTATTGTTACACCTACCTTCTTAAAACCAAAGATGAAGTTCTAGACAGACTTAAGGTCTATAAATCTGAAGCTGAGAACCAGTTAGATAAAAGAATTAAAATTCTTAGATCATATCGTGGTGGAGAGTATACCTCAAATAAAATAAATAACTTCTGTAAAGAACATGGGATTATTCATGAGGTTACCGCTCCTTATTCACCATAGTCTAATGGAGTTGCTGAAAGAAAGAATCGTACTCTATTAGACATGGTAAATGCAACGCTTCTTAGTTCAGGTGTTCATGATAATCTGTAGGGAAGAAGCCTTATTGTCGATCTGTTATATCCTTAATTGGATATCCAGTAAGTCTAATGATAAGACACCATATGACTTATAGAAAGGGCGAACTCCTAGGATTAATTACCTCAAAATTTATGGATGTCTAGCTAAGGTAGGAATTCCTGAACCTAAAAAGAAAAAAATTGAACCTAAGACTGTAGATGCTATGTTCATAAGTTATGCCCTAGATAGTAATTCCAACGGATTTCTTGTAATCATTCTGAAGTAAATAAAATCTCTAATAATACAATTATAGAATCTAGAGATGTAGTTTACTTTAAGAATATATTTTCCTTTAAGGATAGAACTTCATCATCTTCCTCCAACCCTTCTCTTACTCCATCTACTAGTTCTCATGTCCAAATATCAAGTCCTTAACCATAACAAGATATAGAACCTAGAAGGAGTAAAAGAGAAAGGATTGAAAAGAATTTAGGAGAAGGATTCTTTACTTTTTTTTATAAAGGGTTATCCCTTAACTTATGAAGAAGCCATATCTTCTCATAATGATCCTTTCTGGAAAGAAGCTATTAACAATGAGTACAACTCCATTATGGAGAATAGCACTTGGCTTTTAACACACCTACCCTTAGATAGTAAATCCATTAGTTGTAAGTGGATCGTCAAAAAAGAAACTTAGAGCCGATGGTACAATAGAGAAATACAAAGCTAGATTAGTACCACAAGGTTTTACCCAGAAAAAAGGATTAGACTATTTTGATACCTACTCTCAATAGCTAGAATCACTTCTATTAGAAGCCTTCTAGCTTTAGCTTCCATTCATAATATGTTAATCCATCAAATGGATGTAAATACATCATTTCTAAATGAAGATTTAGGAGAAGAAATATATATAGAGCAACCTAAAGGTTTCATTGCTAAAGGATAAGAAAAAAGGTTTGTAGATTAGTAAAATCACTTTATGGCCTAACGCAAGGTCACAAGCAATGATACAACAAATTTGACAAAGTCATTTTAGAATTGCCAAACGAATATGACAAATGTTTGTATTCTAAAAATACAAATGGAAGTTGTGTCATCTTATGCTTGTATGTTGATTATATCCTTATTCTAGGATCTTCACTAGAATTGATAAATAACACTAAGAATTATTTATCTAACCAGTTTGACATGAAAGATCTAGGTGAAGCCAACTTGATACTAGGAATGCAAGTGTCCAAATGCAAAGAGAGCTATACTCTATTTTTAGCACATTCAATTGAGAAAATGCTAAGAAAGTTTTGAGTATTTTGGCAAAAAATGTGCTCTTACTCCTTATGACAGTAATATTGTTCTCAAGAAGAATGAAGGATCACATATGGAACAACATAGATATTTACAGATGATAGGGTCCCTTATGAACATAACAAACATGACTAAATCTGATATTACATTTGCTACTAGAAGACTAAGTAGATACACCCAAACCAGTCACATTGGACTGCACTGGACAGAGTATTTAAATATCTTAAGGGCACTCAAGATTATAAACTGCATTATACTAGACACCCTGATATCATAGAAGGTTACTCAGATATAAATTAGGTAACTGATTCACATGATGTAAAATCTACTACTGGATATATTTTTACCCTAAGAGGAGATGCAATCTCCTAGGGATCTTATAAACAAAATACCATTGTTGGGAGTACAATGGACTCCAAACGATAGCTTTGGATACTACTTATACAGAGGTAGAATGGCTTAGAAATCTTATTATGCATATACATATTTCTATTAGTCATGTTCCTGCAATTTCTATAAACTGTGATAATAAATATGTTATAGATCTACTAAACCATGATTCTGTAAATGCTAAGATGAACAGGCACCTGCAGCTATGCTACAAATCAATAAATAGCTTATCAGACAAATATATGGTTCTTGACTATATAAAGTCAGAAAAGAACCTTGCAGACCACTTAACGAAAAGTCTATCTAGTACATTAATACTAGAATCTTCGAGGGGGATGGGGTTAAGCGCATAAGTTAGTCACCAACAGTGGCAACCTAACCAAATCTGACTAGAGATCCCAAAAAGCCGGTTCAATGGGTAGGAACAAGCTGGACTTAGGTGACTATTTTGGAACACTAACCCTAAGATTAAATTCTCTTAAAATAAATATCCAAGAGGCTATAAAATGTTGTAAATGGATACCTCATCGCTATGGTACAGTATTCTGGTGTGATACGGTTAGGGTGAGTTTATGTAGTGATCCACTCTGCACAAGCTAAACGCTGATTCAAAAAGAGCAAGTGCCACGACTCAAATCCTTTCTTGCTCGGAGGAGGGACTCGCCTAAAGCAAAGGCAATCGACTTGGACTCTCGGAAGAATCTATACTTAGACTTCCAAAGGTACGCTCGTTGTCTCGCTCGGCCGATACGATCATAGCTATAATGGGTGGCTTCGATGAAACTGTCTTTGCTTAGCCTAGACACATAACAATACGGACAATATTGCTAGATCATTAGGCGATAATCCCCTGCATGCTAATAAGAGAACTCAGCGCACCTAGCTAAGGGAATAATCTCATCTTGTATGCTTGTGTAGAACATAAAAATGAACATAGGAATTTACTTGATTCCTCACACCGTATTCCATGCTCGTGCCAAGGCACAGCTTACATTTCAAGTACCCTATACGCTCAAGTATGTATGAAATGCTTGTCTCTAAGATAGTAACACAACTTGAGGCAAGAAACAATTAATGGTTTACTGAATTGAGGCAAAAAAACTATCAAAATAGTCGTTCTGAGTCGAGTAATAGAAACATTGAAAGGCTTCGGGACCATTGGATCGTTATGGCAGTTCCAGTACTGGGAGCTGCATAATGAATGAACGAATAAACAAATGAATGAAAGAACAAATGAATGAACGAATGAACAAAAACTCGAATGATCAGAAGCTAGTGTACCAGGGATCGTGTCGAGAATAAGTTAATAAAAGAAATAAGGAAAGAAGAAAAGAATGATTAGCAACAGGTATGACGGGGACGTACGACGGGGATCGCTACCCGCGCTACACGGATGCCGCCGCCAACCTAGTCAATAATCTGTTATGGCTCAAAGAGCCCGATAAGTTAAAAATGACAAGACAATATGAAATGGTCACGGACAACTCGTGCACGAGTGGTGTCGATAAAGGATTCCTCGAGAGATCAAAAGCTAGGTGACCAGGGATTGTGCTGGCCTAGGAGGAATCACGGCTTACGGATGATTTATGTGCGGGCTCGGTCACTCAAGCGACGTAATATCGGTATGCGTAGCCTATCAGGGTGTACCAGCCATCATCGTCTGATCATACTACGAATACCATGATCAGGAGTCCAAATGGCTTATATTGTCAACGATCGGTGCATATAGATTAAGTTGGCTCGTGAGTGGCAATCCACGTGCGAGACCTTGCATTGAAATAATTAATATGATTAAGCTGAACAATTAAGTAACTGAATGAACATATGAACAAAGCTCGAGTATAACACATCCTGATAACGTAAGTACCTCATACACCTGAGGAAGAAATATGCCCATGACGCTCGTATTTTCTTATGCAAATCCGTCAAGTCCTTATGTATCATATGTTGGCTAACTTGGTTTACCTTGGACAGGGAAGATCGTACGATAAGTATGGTAAGTTACGTATGTTATTCTTATGCGATACTTGATGCCCATAACACGAGATAGGATTTTCAATATATGCCATGAAACTGATCCTAAGGCAAGATAGAAAGACAATCAATTGATAGATGGTGCATAAAATTGAATTGATTGTGTTTGGTAATGATAGCGAGCGGACGAGCTAGCCTTCCCACCAGTGTATGCAATGTACTGATAACCACATAGATTGCTTGCAGGGTGTGGGAGAACCTCGTCTGGTGCAGAGTCTTCCCTCGAACGTGCTAAGGTGCGAGACTAACTCTGCAGCCTTGGAGCGTTGCAAGGAGCTGAAGCATCATATACATGACATAATGTATCAGAATATCGCCAAGTATTATTTTATATTGAAAGCCGCTTGGCATGCCTTTTTTGTTTCAGGAGAGAGAGAGCTTGAGCGAATTGTAATCTCGGCCTAGTGTCCCCTGTAATATTTCTTGAATATCAATAAAGAGCTTAAATTTGTTTCAACTTGTGTTCATTTACTTTCCGCTGTAAATAGGGACACTCTGTGCGACTCTGTGGCCTAGCTTTAATCGGCCATTTCTAGACTTAGCTTTGTACCACAGCAAACTAGGCTCGTACAGCATCATGTCCCAGCAAGGTCAATCGCTCCCCCGGGAGTAGGGCGTGACAGTTTAACTCTTAATAAGTTCAAGCATGATATGCAGGGTTGACTGTCACGACCCGCACCCGGTGAAAGGGCACGAGACAGTGGGTACGTCCAGCCTACGCTGTAGTATCGGCGGTAGAACGCTGTCCTAGGTCTCAACAACATCTAATACAATATAATGTACCTGTCCAATATATACTCTCCAATCGGAGGACAATCTCAGCAGATACAACTAAATCATAATATACTAAAGGTGGATAACAACACGATATGGATAGACAGAAGATAGCAAAGTAAGATACAATCTAGGAATAAAATAAGTTTAAGTGTTATCAATACCACACACAGAGTACGAAATAATAACATAACATAATTTAGCTGGTGACAATCCAAATAAAAGTTCTAGCAACCTAATCTAGGAATTATAGGTGTCTCTTCTAGGCTAGCTGGATCCTCCTGGCGATCTAAGTAATCCTCCAAGTTCTCTGTAAAATTTTGTCAACATATCCAGTTAGGATTGGAGCGAAGTACATAACTCTGAAAGCAGTTCTAATGCGTGGTAGAAAATATAGAACAAGAACTAGAATAGAATACATGACGTGCTGTAAATAAAGTACATAAATACAGGAAAATGAATAAAGAAATTGAATACATGAATAAAATAGAGAATCTATGAACTATAGTAAATATAAATGATTCAGAGCACAAGACAGTTATGTGATTGGTTTAGGTTGCACATGAGTTATCTATGTTAACTCTATTATACGTGAGGGTATAATCGACATATACATGAGTACACTAGAGGGATTTAATCACATAACCACTTCTACTCTCCCTACCCCAATCAATACACAAGGATCCGATCAAGTTATGTTGCGTATATGATTGTTAGTTTGAACATGAGACAAATGTGAGAACGTGATAGTACATGAGAGAACATGAGTGTATATGAATAATACGAATATAAGGATTACAAGATGTATATGGTAAAGTACATGAACATGAAATACCCGATGCACCCATTAAGGGGATAACATCTTATGACAAGATCCATATAGTACTAGTCTGTGATAACAATGTGTCAGCATCAAGTAAAGTAGTCTAGAGCAGAAAATATAGATACTATCATGAAAGAAAACTAACAGAGCATATACTTGCCTGATATCCTGAGCAATGGCTGTGTATCGGTATCCAAACTGGAGTCACAAAGACCTAATATTAGAATTACAAGTTACAGAGTTCTAAATTAAACAATAGTGTTATATGCATATTGCTAGGCTATATCTAGGTTAGTAAAGTCAATTTGGGTCAACACTAGTCAAATTAGGTCAAACTTTAGTTATTTGTTCAACTTTGGTCAACTTGGTCTTATTTGGTCAATATCTAGGGTTTTAGGACTATTCCCTAAGTTTTAGGTCATGATTTAGTTAGGGTGTATGGTATAATTGCTATATCTAAATCATAGCCTCAACATATATATACTACATACCTTATAGTCTAGCTATATGATATATTACTTAACTCTTATTATCTACAAATATAACATATAGATATAATGTATACTATATCTTCCATAGGCTATATCTATATAATATATACCAACAGTCACAGGATATTATGCAAGACTGGGCATATGGGAGGCAGGGGATTGATCCTAATGACTAAATAGGTCACTAAGTTGTAAACTGGACAGGACACCAAATGCTAAATAGGACAGAAATGCAAGGGAATCAAGGGGTTGTCCTAGCTTAACTGATACCAAGGAAATTAGGACTGACAATAGTATGCTATGGGTTGAATATCAAATGGGAATGGGCAGAGCAAATAGATATTCAAGTCTGAACATATAGGTTTAGATTGACAATGTGAGGGTAGGTAATCAAGGATGGGTCTGTATATGAAAATATATGACTGAACATCAACTAAACTTTAAACCTACAAATGGGAACACTGATAGTATGAGGGAACTCTAGGGTTGATTACCAAGTTCCCGGGACTGAACTAAATGTGTAATAAGTATGCAGGACAATGTATATATATAGGAAACTGAACTTGAGGGATGGAACAACATAGATGTTCAAGTCTAATCATCAGATATTCAAGACAGTACAAAGGATATGAAGACTGAGCATGAATGTAAATAAAATGATGCAATAGAGGTTAAGGAGCAATACAATTGGGTCTGTACAACAAAATGCAGTGGACAAGTGATAATATAGAGGACTAAACATATTTGGATAGCAGGGCATTTATCAAATGGTCAGAACAAAGGGTCACAAAAGAGGATTGAACTAAGTGAATGAAAACAGGACAGTAAATCAAATATCTAAAGTTAAGTCAAAGGAATGGACATTGTTACCCACTCTAATGAAATGTTAATTGGGTGAGATGTAAACTATCATATCTTAAATGGCTAAAGTATCTGTTCAAGGGAAGGAACTCGACTAAACTTAAGAGCTGTATATGCCCATGATCCAAATCAAACATAGGTTGAACAATGCCTCAATCAAAGACTAACAGATGAAGTAATGGATTGCTTCATGTATGCTCGACTGAGCATCACCCTATAGTGACTGAACCAAGGGAATAGATGGACAGATGCATAAATGTGCAGGACAATGATTTGGTAGGGATTGTAACAAGTGTAATAGATTGGTCAATAGGAAGACAGATACTTATAAAGGAAACTCGATATCTAAAATAATACGGTCTGAACCAATGGGATCAGATACCACATCTGTTAGGGTCTATACACTAAGGATAGGTGGATTAACTAACGCCAATGATGCCCATTCAATGAAAAGGCTGAACAGATTAGTCCATGGACAGATACTTAATCATGTGGAAATTTGAAACATAATGGGCCAAGGAAAGATACTAAGGAATGGTTGCAATTACATATTTGAACTATGTGCAGGACAACAAGGAAGATGGCTAATAGCCAAGGGAGGGTCTGACCTCAAAGTTCAAAGGACAGAACCATATACTCGAGTGACTGAACAAATATGAGGAATGGAGGACATGGAATAGTAGTAAACTAAAATATGGAGGCTATTGTAAGGTTTCCTGGAATGCTATGAGGATATGAGGGCAATAAGACTAAGGTGGACCGAACAATGTGTGTATAGGTTGATACATACTGCTGCAGGGTAGGACAATAATCAATATGGGTAGATACTTAACATATGGGGGGTCTGAAACATCATACCTGAACCTAACCAATATGGACTAATAAAATTAAAGACAAGACAGAACGGTTGTGTAGGCAACACCTTAAAAAATAGTGAAATGGACCATTTGAATGAGGACTACACCTAAAATCAAAAAGGACAGAATAATGATACTGGACAGAACAACATACTTGACAGAGCTATGCAAGGTCTGAACCAATGTCTGCACATATAGGGTTCCTAATGAAACATAGACTACTACTTAGAGTACCAGTCAAGGGCACATCCATGTTTAAGGGACAGATACTCCTATATGCAGGACAATCAATAGGTAGGGACTGAACAAAAAAGTATAGGCAGATTAATTTGAATGAAGGGCAATATAAAGGAATTGAATGAGCTGTGACTGAAATGAAGTAATGGTTGTCAATGAAGTATGGACCAAGACTGAACATCAAATTAAACATGGGATGCCATAGACATATCCCAATCACAACAAAACAGTAAAGAATAACAGGACATTGTTCGGGACAGATCAAAAGAAACAGTGAATAGTACATTGAAATAGAAGCCCCCAATCCATTATACTCCACCAAATCCAATCCAATATAACAAAATAACACCTAACATTGCTAACACAATATATAACTAATAAAAAAGCAAAGTTAAAACTGAAATTGGAGAGTTCAATGCCTTAATGGTCATTTTGACAAACACTTGGAGTGCGTATTCGATACGGTATGATACGTCCATGATACGCACTCCAAATGCATCCAAACTTGACCCAAGGCATTCCTAATATAAAAGGGATCCTAAATGAATGTATCTATACTAATGATAGAAAATTAAAGGGTTTAGAGGGCTCTTACCACTTGGGAGATGGATTCTCAATAAACAAATCTTTAGATCTAATCTCCACCAAGCTCTAACGGCCAAATTACTCCAAATGCTCCTATGCTAGCCAATAGAGGCTTCTCCTCTTCAAGGGGAAGAGATTGCAATTGGTTTGAGGGAATTTGGACTCAATTTGGGAGATGGAGAAAATATGGAGAAGAACATAAATTGGGGTTAGGATTTTCAATGAAAGGGGGAAGAATGAGAGATGTTAGCTATTAATAGCAAGGGGAGAAGCCAAAGGTGGGCAACCACATGGTTGGGCTAGGGTTTGGGTTAGGTGAAATGCCTAAAAGGCCTTCATAACTTGTCAAGTCATGCCTTTTAGATAGAGGCCCATTCTAATTAGTGTTTAAGTCGATAAATAAATTCCAAATGGTTTCTAGTTAGATTAGAGTCTAACTAACTAATTTGAAATGAACTTAAAGTCGTCTAATCTCACTAACTAGTCCTCCTTAGTCATGACTAACATCTTGGTAGAGTGGCTCTATGGTTTAACCAAAACATTTTCACTAACACGATTATATACATTAAATTAAATGATAATTAAAAATAATCAAATTCACAAAAAGTCAAAAATATTCTCATTTTAGAAAAGTGGTAGTTATATTGACTCATATCACCAACCCTTAAGGACTGTAATGCCCTAAATCCTATTGCGGAGCACGAAGCGAGCTAGCGGTCGAATGGCCGAGTCGGATGAGAATTGGGGAAACTTACCGGATCACGGGATAATGAATTGAGATCCTTTCTTTGTTATGGATTGGACTCTTTTGAAATGATGCCCAAGATGCAGTGGGGAGCGTCTTGGGGGAAGAATTCTACATAAGAGTCGTTTGCCCTGAGACCGTTGCCCTGCTGGTTTTCGATGTCGCTTTTGCTGTTGGCTTTTGTGTATGTTTTTGTGATTATTTTCGAAGAATGTTTTTATGGATTTACTTTCACTGTCTATGCATTTTATATCGAATCACTAAAAGAAAGAGAAGAAGTATGCTGACCAGACGTTGGTGCCAATGCAGGTGCTAACGCAGTGAACCGAGCTTGATGTTGCGTGGAAGACCTCTTTCTCTCGGTAATTCACCAACAAGTGAGTGTCTTTGATCCTTCGACGATCCTTAATCTTCACATCTAACAATGGTAGACTTGTTATTGCATTCGGTGCTTAGTAAAAGATGCCTAGTAATAACTCGAAAAGATAATAAAATATAAATTATCATATGGCTAGGCTTATGTTGCAAATCAAATGATGCTTATATATTGTAATATGAATTGTTGAACAGGTGATGCAAAGACCCAAGTATTGGGCGGTAAGTATATCGGACTTTGGTTCAAAAGAATGATAACACTAATGAATAGTCCCTCGGTTGGATGAATGATTATACAAGCCTATGGCTCAAAGTAAGATGGTAAGATGGCAAGATAAAATGAGAACTACGACGTATATGTGGAAGATGTTAGTATCATGCATGTTATGTCTCTTATTAGTTAAGTTGCATTACGTGTATGGTCATGGACAACCTGTATACAAAGTAGTTCCCAAAACGGTAATCTGCGGCAACGGACCCGGTTCGTCCTAGGGGAACAACGATTGATGTCGATGTACTGGCGTCGGTATACGGGACTTGCAGTGGGGCTAGCTGCCTGCACTGTAAAGGCACCATTATACCAGTTAGATGGTCCAAGATGGCATGTCGCTAGTGACCTTTATATAGACAGGTGTCATAGCTCACAATATCTTATGCAGGCAAGAGTAAGTGGTATTCATAAATATATACAGGGATGGCTATCGACCGTGGGTAGGATTCACAAAATTGGTGATCAATATAAATTTTTTATGTTAGAACAACATGAATTGCTTTTGTTTCTAACATCACTGTGTGCTTCCTATCTCTTCTCAAATATATGAATTGTTAATGGGCCTTAAGGCAAGGATAGAAAGATCACAAATCAATAGTGAACATTCATGTAATTTACTACTATTAATTTATGGTGAGATTGGTTATGGCCGCTCACCAGTACATATGTTGCAATGTACTAACCCTCGTCACCACAGGTGCCGAAAACCTCGTAGATAATCTTAGACGATGAAGGCTTGTTGTCCGAATCTTTAGAAGCTTCACACGTTCTTGAAGTTTTTACTTGAAGAAGAAGGCATTTTGCTGAGGGTGGTTATTTCCGCATTATTAATAAAGGGATATGATGTGTGGAACAAGTTGTATCTCATTTCAATATTTCTGCAAGTTGTAGCCAAGCTTGGCATTTCATCTCGGCTGTTTGAGAGCCTTATGTTTTGTACTTTCAAAGATATCAATAAAGAACTTATTTCAGATCATATTTGTGTTGTCCAACATCTTTGTTGACTTGCTACCGATCTCTATTCAAAATGTCTCATTTATAAAAGGAACACGCGCACGCCTTATACAAGTACAATTCCAGACTTGTACGGCATCATGCCTTAGCGATGACGAACGATTCATCGTGAATCAAAGCGGAGGCGAACGATTCCCCAAATCGGGGCATGACAGTTTGGTATCAAAGCACAACTTTACTTCCTTAGGAATTTCTTTGTTTTGAGATTTCAAAAATGACGCAATCTTGATTGATTTTTTGAAAACTTTGGTTTTAATGTCCCAAAATGAGATGTTCCATACATTAAGTCCATAAATATTTTATGAGACTAATAAGCTTTTTTGTTTTGCAGAGATGACGAAGGTGGGTACCATGAACAATACGAGTAGCTCAAGGGTGGTAGCCTCAACCGACCCGATGGAGAGGAAGCTGGCTATGATGGAAAGCCAGCAGAGGCAAAACGCAAAGCAATTTGAAGCCCAATAAAAGCAGCTAGATATCCTGCAACAGTTGGTCAATTAGTGGTGAATAATGGGGCTCAAGGCACTCCAGTCTCGAGGGAGAGCGAGATTGTGGAGGAAGAGGAAGCCCCAACGGCTAAGAAAACAACTGTTATGACCGATATTACAAAGTTCAAGAAAATCTGCAACAAAGAATTCAAAAGGATGGAGTAAGCCACCATTGTTATGGATTGGCTAGTTGAAGTGGAGGACCATCTGGAAGCCTTGGGTTTTGTTGGATCCAAGAGGGTATCGTGTGTGAAGCTACTGCTGGTTTCCAACGCACACTACTGGTGGCAAGGTCAAAAAAGGATCCTTGCGGGGGTGAATGGGACAAAAAAATTACTTGGCAGATGTTCCGGGAGGCCTTTCTAGCTCAGTACTTCTCTTCGACTAAGCAGCGAGCTAAGGAATTGGAATTCCAAAAGCTCGAACAGGGAAACTTGACAGTGAAGGAGTATGAGGCAGAATTCTGAAGACTGTCATAGTATGCAATCACGAAGTTTACTGACGAAGCATCTAAGGCTCGTTAGTTTGAACAGGGCTTGAGGCCTGCTTTGAAGGCTCAAGGACTTTTTAGGAGTCTTATGAGCGTGCAAAAGAATTGGACCCACACTATCCTGCGACGGCACCAGTGCAAGTGCCGGTGAAGAATCTACATAACAAGAGACCGAACAACGGGGGTAAATATGAGGCGTCAAAGCACCAAAATCATGGTGGCTATCAGAGACCCAATCAGATTGGGCCATCCTGCAACAAGTACCGCAACAGAGGGCACTTTGCTAATGAGTGCAATGTCTTAGAGGGAGGATGCTTTAAGTGTGGTCAATTTGGCCATATGTCTCGCAACTGTCCAGGAAGGGGCAACCAGTACCCTCCGAGGCAGCAACATCATCACCAGCATCAACAGAATTATGGACAGGCACCACGACCCCATCAGCCACCACAGAATCAGATGCCCGGTGCTCAGGGCCGAATCTTTGCATTGACTCAGGAGGAAGCACTTACATCAAATACTGTCGTGACAGGTATATTATTATTTAATAGCATTCATGCGCGTACTTTATTTGATTCTGGTGCCACACATAATTTTATATCTGAAGACTATGTTAAGGAACATGAAATAAATATGTCAATGTTGAATGTATATCTTAGTGTTAGTACTCCATCAGGAGTGGAGATGCCTACTAACATGATATGTGGGGATGGTTACATATGTATCAGGGAGAGAAAGCTACTATTGGATGTAGTTATGCTAGATATCATCCATTATGATATCATTCTGGGAATGGATTGGTTAAGTGCATGGTGTACGACGATTGACTATGCGAAGAAGCGAGTTGTGTTTCGACTACCTGGAGAAACAGAATTCTCTTATTCGGACAAGTTCGTCGGCGAAGGCATCGTTGGTGATTTCAGCTACTACGGCCCGGTGAATGTTACATTCTGGCTGTGAAGGGTACCTTGTTTCTGTTCGAGACACACGCAAGAATGGTGCAGACTCAGCTAATACTGAAGTCGTGGCAGAATTTTCTGATGTATTTCTTGACGAGATACCGGGAATGCCTTCGAACCGGGAGATTAAATTCACTATCAATACATTCCCAGATACTCGTCTAATCTTAAAGGTTTCGTACAGGATGGCGCCTGCTGAATTAAAGGAATTCAAAGTGCAGTTACAAGAATTATTGGATAGGGGATATATCGTACCCAGTGTTTCTCCATGGGGTACTCCGGTGCTATTTGTGAAGAAGAAAGATGGATCGATGCGGCTGTGCATCGACTATCGTGAGCTAAACAAAGTTACAATTCGAAACAAGTCCCTATTGTCTCGAATAGATGACCTCTTCGATCAGTTGCAAGGGGCGTCTGAATTTTCAAAGATTGATCTTCGCTCAGGCTATCATCAGTTGAAGATCAAACCAGATGACGTTCCTAAGTTCGCATTCCGAACCAGATATGGGCACTATAAATTCTTGGTCATGCCCTTCGGACTGACCAATGCCCATGCCGCTTTCATGGATATGATGAACAGAGTCTTTCGGTCCTTTTTGGATAAATTTGCGGTCGTGTTCATCGATGATATCCTAATCTACTCGAAGAGCAGAGAAGACCATGCAGAGTATTTGAGAACAGCGTTACAGACTCTACGAGAAAATCAACTTTATGCCAAGATAAGCAAGTGTGAATTTTGGATGAGTAGCATGTCGTTCCTAGGGCACGTTATCTCGGCGGAAGATGTGTCCGTTGACCGAAAGAAAATTGAAGCCGTAGTGGATTGAAAGCAACCCAGGTCGACGAGCGAGATACGGAGTTTCTTCGGCTCGGCATGCTACTAAAGAAAGTTTATCAAGGATTTTTTGAAAGTGGCAGTGCCTTTAACTCGGCTAACCCAGAAGGGAGTTGCATTTGATTGGACTGATGAGTGCGAGGCTAGCTTTCAAAATCTAAAGCAAATTCTCGTGTCAGCTCCAATCCTTGCACTTCCAGACGGTGTCGAGGGATTCCAGATATACAGTGATGCGTCCAGATTGGGTTTGGGATATGTATTGACTCAGAGAGGGAAAGTGATATCGTATGCCTCAAGACAACTTAAGTCGTACGAGAAAAATCATCTAACGCACGATTTAGAATTGGCAGCGATAGTGTTTGCATTGAAATTATGGCAGCATTACTTGTATGGAGTGGCTTACGAGATCTTCACCGATCATAAGAGCCTGAAGTACATCTTTACGCAAAAGGATTTAAATTTGCGACAAAGACGTTGGTTGGAACTTATAAAAGATTACAACTTGACGATCGCGTACACCCCAGGAAAAGGCAATGTGGTGGCGGACGCGTTGAGTCGGAGCTTTGTGGAATCAATCAGTATGGACGAACAAATACTAGAGGAATTAGAGAGCATAGGAATTGAGCTCCAGATTCGTGGCCGCAATGCACAACTGGCTTAACTTCAACTTGAGCCATGTTTGTTAGAAAAGATTACGACTTCACCGTGGGCGGATGAGTCCTTGATTAAGATTGGCGGAATGATAGAAAGGGATGAAGCAAGCGACTTCACCAGACACGAGGACGGATCGAGGTGACTCAAAGGGAGGCTATGTATCCCGAAGGATGAAGAACTCCGGAAAGAAATTTTGACGGAGGCCCATTATGCCAAGTATTCGTTGCACCCAAAAAGTACAAAAATGTATAAAGATTTGCGTATGACCTTCTGGTGGCATGGTATGAAACAAGATGTGGCCCTCTTTGTCTCGCGATATTTAGCTTGTCAACGAGTCAAGGTGGAACACCAGAGGTCCGGCGGAGAGATGCAGAACCTCACGATTCCAGAATGGAAGTGGGATCATATAACCATGGATTTTATCATTGGCTTACCGAAGATGCAACGGAAGACTGATGCAATTTGGGTCATCGTTGATCGATTAACCAAATCTGCACATTTTCTCGCAATAAAAACCACATGGAGCGTTGATCGGTTAGCTCAGCTATACTTGGATGAAATAGTCCGATTGCATGGGGTGCCGGCATCAATAGTGTCGGATCAGGATGAAAGATTTGTATCGTATTTTTGGGTCAGTTTACATTCGGCCATAGGAACGTAATTGAAATTCAGTTCTGTATACCATCCATAGACCGATGGCCAAACCGAGAGGGTAAATCAGATACTTGAGGACATGCAACGACTTTGTGCAATTGATCTAAAAACTAATTGGGACACTCACTTGCCGCTAGCAGAATTTGCCTACAACAACAGTTACTAGTTGAGTATACAGATGGCTCCGTATGAAGCATTATACGGGGGAAAGTGTCGTCCTCTGATTTGTTGGGATGAAATTGGTGAACGACAGGTACTTGATCCAGAGATGGTGGAACAGGCCATCGAGAAGGTCCGCATGATTCGAAAGAAGTTACTTGTGGCACAAAGTCGACAGAAAAGTTATGCAGATGCTCATCGACGACCATTGAAATTTATGGTGGGCGATCACATATTTCTAAAAGTGTCACCGATGCACGGAGTTATGCGATTCGGTGCGAAGGGAAAGTTAAGTCCGAGATTTGTTAGCCCGTTTGAAATCCTTAAGCGAGTCGGCCCAATTGCCTATCAGATCGTGTCACCACCGGCATTGGATGGAGTGCACGATATCTTCCATGTTTCCCAACTACGAAAGTATGTACATGATCCAATCCATATGGTAGACTTCAATCAATCAGGACTAAGAGATGATTTGTCTTATGTGGAGGAACCCGTGCAGATTTTAGATAGGAAGGATAGAGTTTTACGAAACCGAGTCGTTTCTTTGGTTCGAGTGCTTTGGCGAAATCATTCCGTCGAGGAGTCGACTTGGGAACTTGAAGCGGATATGAAGGAAAAGTTTCCTTCGTTATTCGATCAAGGTGGGTTTGTGTTTAAGTTTCGGGGACAAAACTTTTTGTTAGTGTATTAATATGTAATGCCCTGAATCCCGTTGCGGAGCACGGAGCGGGCTAGCGGTCAAATGGCCGAGTCAGATGAGAATTGGGGAAACATACCAGGATCGTAGGATAATGAATTGAGATTCTTTCCTCGTTATGGATTGAACTCTTTTGAAATGATGCCCAAGATGCAGTGGCGCACGTCTTGGGGGAAGAATCCTATATACGAGTCGCTTGCCCCAAGATCGTTGCCCTACTGGTTTTCAATGTCACTTTTGCTGTTGGCTTTTGTGTACGTTTTCGTGATTGTTTTCAATGAATATTTTCATGAATTTACTTTCACTGTCTACGCATTTCATATCGAATCACTAAGAGAAAGCGAAGAAGTATGCTGACCAGACGTTGGTGCCAATGCAGGTGCTAACGTAGTGAATCGAGCTTAACGTTGCGTGGAAGACCTCTTTCTCTCGACAATTCACCAACAAGTGAGTGGCTTTGATCCTTCGACGATCCTTAATCTTCGTGCGTAACAATGGTAGACTTGTTATTGTGTTCGGTGCTTAATAAAAGATGCCTAGTAATAACTCGAAAAGATAATAAAAGATAAATATCACATCGCTAGGCTTATGTTGCAAATCAAATGATGCTTGTATATTGCAATAAGAATTGTTGAACATGTGATGCAAAGACCCAAGTATTAGACGGTAAGTATATCGGACTTTGGTTCGAAAGAATGATAACACTAATGAATAGTCCCTCGATTGGATGAATGATTATACGAGCCTATGGCTCAAAGTAAGATGGTAAGATGGCAAGATGGTAAGATGGCAAGATTGTAAGATGAAATGAGAACTACGACTTATGTGTGGAAGATGTTATTATCATGCATGTTATGTCTCTTATTAGTTAAGTTGCATTATATGCATGGTCATGGACAACTTGTATACAAGGTAGTTCCTAGAACAGGAATCCGTAGCCACGGACCTGGTTCGTCCTAGGAGGAACAAGGATTGAGGCCGACGTACTGGCATCGGTATACGAAACTTACAGTGGGGCTAGCTATCTGTACTGTAAGGGCACCGTTATACCAGTAAGACGGTCCAAGATGGTGTGTCTCCAGGGTCCTTCATATAGATAGGTGTCATAGCTAACAATGTCTTATGCAGGCAAGAGTAAGTGGTATTCATAAATATATACAGAGATGGCTATCGACCGTGGGTAAGATTTACCAAATTGGTGATCAATATGAATTTATTATGTTAGAACAACATGAATTGCTTATGTTTCTAACATCACTGTGTGCTTCCTATATCTCTTATCAAATATATGAATTGTTAATGGACCCTGAGACAAGGATAGAAAGATCACAAATCAATAGTGAACATTCATGTAATTTACTATTGTTGATTTATGGTGAGATTGGTTACGGCTGCTCACCAGTACATATGTGGCAATGTACTGACCCTCGTCTCCACAGGTGCCGGGAACCTCGTGGATAATCTTAAACGCTGAAGGCTTGCTGTCCGACTCTTTAGAAGCTTCATACGTTCTTGAAGTTTCCACTTGAAGAAGAAGGCATTTTGCTAACGGTGATTATTGCCGCATTTTTAATAAAGGGATATGATATATATAGAATAAGTTGTATCTCATTTCAATATTTCTGCAAATTGTAGCCAAGCTTGGCATTTCATCTCGGCTGTTTGAGAGCTTTATATTTTGTACTTTCAAATATATCAATAAAGAACTTATTTCAGATCATATATGTGTTGTCCAACTTCTTTGTTAACTTGTTGTCAATCTCTATTCAAAATTACTCATTTATAAAAGGAACACGAGCACACCTTGTACAAGTGCAATTCCAGACTTGTACGACATCACGCCTTAGCGAGGACGAACGATTCGGCGTGAATCAAGCGGAGGCGAACAATTTCCCAAATCGGGGCGTGACAAGGACTTGCCTATATGAGAGGTCGTGAAGGCCATGACTATAGGACAGAACAATCCAAGACAACTCTTATAAATATGGAAAAGTGTGCATGGCCAATCTAACGAGCCACCCA
The DNA here is from genome assembly GCA_029216955.1 of Iris pallida. Taxonomy (NCBI): domain Eukaryota; kingdom Viridiplantae; phylum Streptophyta; class Magnoliopsida; order Asparagales; family Iridaceae; genus Iris; species Iris pallida. Next base: position 58,588,628 of record JANAVB010016197.1, on the reverse strand, counting down.
GTAGACTCAAGCACCTTTAGCGTGCTATGTGTGCTACTTTCTGAATCTGGCTCAAGAAGACTGATTCAAGACGTAGTCCATCAGCTTTTCTTCACACAAAGACAATAGTCACTAAGTGAGATTCAATGGTGTAGTCCATCTCATCTATGCATAGTATATACATGCCTATTTTTTAATCTTATTCCTTTTGTGTTCGAAACTTGGTTTTTTGGGGGGTTGTTGGTGCTGCTGCTGCTCTTTTGTTTCAAAAACCAAATCCCTCATGTATGAATAGTCCCACATCGGTTGTGCATTTTTGTGAATAGTGCATATATCTCTTTACTCCTTTTTGCTTCGGTGAAGTCTTGTGTGGGTAGTCCTATGGGCCACACGCGCGTCGCCGTCGCTGCCCTTCCCGGCTCGGCTCGGTTCGGCACGTAATGGGTGTGGGAGGCGCTGAATGCCGATCCAATTTTTCTCTTCGGATTTGGGTTGCGACCCTTAAAATATTTTTGTTGCTCATTAAATTTTTTGAAACATTGGACATATTTAAACTATGTCCAGGTTCTTTGAACCACGTTTTTTCCATTTGTTTTTCTCTTTGTAACGTCAGAATTTATTTGTTTTCTTGTAATGTCTGTATTCAATTGTCTTTATTCCCTATCCGTTGGAATGCTCTCAGAATGCCTATAGATTGAGACATTCTTCTCTTCTCATTTACATTGGAAAAAAAAATAGTAAGCAAATACTCTACGAAAATTCTCTTCAAAAATATTATGCTCGTCAAGTCCTTGCTCTGGGCAAAGCTAAGTCAGGGTCTCTCTTTCGGAGTTGTGCATGACAAGGAGATACCGGTAAAGCAACAATTTTACTACTATGAGCTTTCGGAACAAGTGTGCACATAGATCTAAATCAACTCTTAGAACAGTGTTTCGTGCATGACTTTTTTGAAGACCGATAACATTAATTTAAAATTTTAATTTTGATCTCAATTATTATAGGAAAAGGCAATTATTTTCAACAATAGTAATATTATTGGAGGTTTGCACCATCTTTTGACTTTTCATCTCCATGGCCATGAATCCCTTGGGAAGGGAATCCAAAGTCCAAACCAAAGACAAACAACACGAGGCATGCATGTATTTTTGTCGGAAGATTATTCATTATTTAATAAATTACGCATCCCAACCAGGTGTTGTCACACCAATGAACAATAAACAAAATTGCTCGTACGAGCAATAATGCACATAGCTGATTCATCAATTTGTCGGATCAAGAATTTTTTGAGATACTGTATTCTGTTCTAAGAAGACAACCCCATTGGTATCAAATCATCAAATTAAGATCAGGAGATCCACATGTTCAAACTGCTCAATTTTGGCCTCAAAGCAATCCAAGTTCAAGTTTATTGAACCGGATTACGGTTTGGGTTATGTAGTTATTTAACAATATGGTCTTACATAATATTTTTGATATTAAAATTTGGATCTCTACAATATCCGACGTTAGTGTTTGAACCTTAAATTTATCGTTCACGTAAGCAAGTAAACAGTAACTTAACTTTAAGACCCAAACACCAATGCCGAATATTATGGAGACTCAAATCATTATTTTAACTATTATATGAGACTCTATTACTAAATATTCCTAAGATTTGGAATATTATATGAAACACTAATGCCCATTTGGAAGTTTTGCCACGGGTCCCCATTAGCTCAGGGCTAGCCCTGAGAATCAAACAGGCAAGTTCAATTAATTAGGAGGTGAGAATAGGACTGCAAGTATGCAATTGAGCAGCCTAGTCGAGATTCACATGTTCAAACTGCTCAATTTTGGCCTCAAAGCAATCCAAGTTCAAGTTATTGAGCCGAATTATGGTTTAGGTTATGTAGTTATTTAACAATATGGTCTTACATAATATTTTTTATATTAGAATTTTGGGTCTCTACAATATCCGACGTTAGTATTTTTTATCGTTCACGTAAGCAAGTAAACAGTAACTTAACTTTAAGATCCAAACACTAATGCCGAATATTATGTAGGCTCAAATTCTAATTTTAACTATTATATGAGACTCTATTACTAAATATTCCTAAGATTTGGAAACCGTGGGGTGGGTCAGTTTCTCTTAAAAAAAATAGTAAGTATATAAAACTTGTATAAAATTTTCTAAATATAGTCAATAGGCTTGAGCACAGTCTATCAAGGTTCGCAAGTCGGGCTTGCTTGTGAGCTTTCAATCTCAACTTCTTAAAATGGAGTTTGCTTGTGAGCTTTCAATTCCAACTTTGTATGTTCAAGTTTGCATGTCAACAAAGATGAGTTGAGTCGAGTGGAGGTTATAGCAATACAAAAGTCCACACGAGTCAAGCTAGTGGACGAGTTGCTTGTACATTCGCAGGAAGATAGCTACGTACTAGCATGGACTTCGTTGTCAAACAGCTAGACGTTAATTTGGAGGAAGACATTTACATTGTGCGCAACTTGAAGGATTTGTGGTTACGGGAAGAAGCAGAGCAGCAGGCTGACACTTGAATCCTTCTAGAAGTATGATTAACGAAGCAAGCGAGGACTACCTTGGAGACATAGTCTGTGGCAATTGATATTTGATCATAAGAGTAAAGTGACAATGGAAGTTCGAATGAAACGAGAAGTGAAGCGGAAGTGTTTCAGTTGTTGCAGCTGGTAGCCCAAGGAAGGTAACTAGCTGGATCAACAGAAATATATATATATATATATATATATATATATATATATATATATATGTGGTTCAAATCCACACACTCTTGATCTTTATCTACATGGAATTTTGGATTCTTCCTTTGTCTCTTTACAGAATGCATCTATCTTGTTAGTCCACTCCAACCAAATGTGCCTCTATATTGAGTCGAGCCTTAAGCTTTCGTGTTAATTCTCAATGGATATGGCCTACCTCAGCAAAAAAGATCTGGTTCCTAAAATCACCCATGTTTGGAGCACTGAGCTACTTAAGAAAGAGAAAATCCATTTGCCCTCCTCCTCCTCCTCCACCTCCACTATTTGTCAACACATTGTAGATAAAAGTCAATCGTTAGCCCATTTAGATAAAGATCCCTAAATTGAACACCAATGGTTAATTATTGTATCCCCAAGGACCTAAGTGTAGAAGTCGGGCTTGGGCTTGCTGACTCACGCATCTGAGAAGGAGATTTAATAATTGATGCAAAAAAGGAACTTAGAATAAAAGATGGAAATGTTAACTTATCATATATAAATCCAATTGTCAACTTTCGCATATAACTTTCAAAAAAAAGATGAAAAAGCATTCACGATAGGTTTAATAAGACTAGGAAAATGTAGTAGCCCTAACTTCTATACGTCATTGATTCGACCTCCTAATGAGACTTGAGGTCCATGCACAGGCATCTCATCCCTAAGACTTGCTTACCTGGGCTCGACCTATAGTGCCACGCCCTACTCAGGTCAACTGGTGGAATCAAAACGTAACGACGTTTGGACTTGGATATGCAACGGCTTGCTCAAAGTCCCGCTCGGTCGAGGTAACTCCTCGTTCAGGTGGGTGATTTCAATGAACTTGCCTCTGCTTGGCCTTCACACTAATAAACTTGGATGTTTTGAATGTACTGAGTATGTTTGCTAATAGAGAGACGTAACCACATTGCTAAGAGAATAATCCCACTATGAGTCAGATTTCACAGAACATGGAAAATATGGAAAGTTGATGCTTAGATAAGCACGTCACGATGGGTTTTCAAATTGGCACTTGGTCTTTCGATACCGCGACTTGCTTGAATCCCACGACTTGGACAAAAGTAGCATTCTTATGTTTACACAAAGACTATCAATTTGCTTGATATGGTAGGCACGACCCTACGATTTTATTTCCACATTTTCACGATTTCAAAGACTTGTCATGTAGAGTATGACTTGATTGGTGGCACAACACGAAACACAGTTGGTTCAAATTGAATATGCAAGAGGGCTAACAAGTAGTCATTCCTGAGTTGAGTCAAAAGTATGGTAACATGAATAAAAGTTCTTGGAACTGTAGCACGCCAAGGCACTCCCTGAAACAATAGGAGCATGCCGAGGTAGTCCCTGAAACAATGGAAGTATGTCGAGTCAGTCCCTGAAATAATGTGTGATGCAAAAAGAAAAGAAAAAATATGCAAAACACTGTGAATGAGTAATGACAGTGTAGGATGGTAAGTTGAGTTGAGTCTTACATAGTCATTGAACAACTTGAGCATAAGAAACGGCTTCCCGAACGATAATCCGAGAAAGCGGGGCCGACTTCGTCATAGGAGGAGCAAAAGAAAATAGCCATGTTAGCATATAACACTCAAATGGATTATTCGGAAACTTTCAATGGGGCTCACTACTTGCGTTGAAAGGGTCACTGTCTAAACCCAGTTATTGTCTACGATAACTTGTGATGCTAGTGACCCTTCATATAGATGAGTCGACATAAGAGCGGCTATCCGCATGCATGCCTTAGATTGAGTCAAGTAATATGTGTCTGGTACAAATGAGTCAAGTAAGGGGTGTGCACGATTTGTAACACAACGTTTGTATAATGTCCCAGTCCCAAATACGTAAGACTATGATACGTATACATGCCAGCTACGTATCAAGTGAATTCTAGCCCAGCTCGAATACGTATAAGTTGTCTAAGGTAGGGTCTAGAATGGCAAGTCAACTATATCTCAATCCACAGATAATAATCTCAAGTAGAAAACATTGCATTAATGTTGATCAAACAATAATACACTGATGCCACTTGAATATAAATACAAGAATAGATAATTTGTAGTAAGGTTGGCCAGACCTTAATACAATCACCTGAACAAGCTCATAACAAAAAGTAAGCTTGTAAAACTAGGCTATACAGCTGAAGATGTCATCATGAATGTAAAAGACGAAAGAATAATAAAATATCACTATCGATACCTGAATACGAGAGATATCATCGTCCACAAATCTATCCTCCTAATGTAGCAATCTCAACAATTACCAGAAAAAAACCAGCAATAACCTGGAGAGATCACCAGGTCCTCATGGGACTAGAATGACACATAATATACAAGCCTACTTTGACAGTTTAAACATGCAATGAAAATAGAAAACAACTACTAGAAATAGGATAAAGATCACAGGAAAGAACTCTATAAAACATGACATGTCATATGAAAAGTAATACTGAGAATGACTATAAATAAATCGAATGACTGTAGCCCTGCCGTGGTACTCCCGGTCCTATAGCTTGTAGTCTTGCTGTGGTACTCCCTAACTATAGTGAGTCTCTATCGTAGCCCTGTCGTGGGTCTCCCGAGTCGAGAGTGGTCAAGTAGTCGATCCTAGTATCGGTAGAGGGTCAAGTCAAAGTAACATGAATACGAGATCTCAAGTCAAGTTAAGATGCTCAAGTAAATAGCGCTATCAACGTCCTGTGTGAAGATATAACTAAGGGTGACAATAAGTGATATCAAACCAGAGACAGAAAAATAAATCATGGCAAGATATCAAATATGGAAAAGTAAAGGTGATATGAACAAGAAAGGATAATAAGAGCATGCATGTAAATAACTATACAAAGTTTGACAAGGTGTACTTGTCGGAAGTTTTGTCCAATCTGTGCTGAGACTGCAGTACCAAAGTCTAACCGAACTATCCATGAACCAATAAATCATACTCCTTGCAATATCTATCAACCCCAAATCACAGAAAAATATGTATTATTTACTAAATATAAGTATGACTAGCCACTCCTACCTAGAAAGCTTGGGTCGTTCTAAGTCGTGTAATACCTATGTCACATAGACCATTTACTAATCATACCATCTAGAAATAGGTTACACTTATCTCAATGATCATTATTCGTTAATAATATGGATTACAAACTCTAGGTTCAAATATTAAGTTTGTATCTCATAATTCGTACAACAAAACCTACGATACATTAATCAAGACAAGATGATCAACCACAAGATTAACAACATTATCTTAGCGATCCACTCGGTCACTTTGTCAATTTCAGCGATATAAGATTACTGGAATTGACTGATCTTAGTTTCGACGTACGGATTCCGAAATACAAAAATAATATACATTAATAACATACTATATATGGACTTACCATGTATAAGCCTTAATAATATTATTTAAATCAAAATTAGTCATATTTACTACTCTACTTAATATAACATATATAGTATTAAATCTACATATAATAGTTATACATTATTAACATAAAAATATTATTTTTAATTCTGGAAAATATTTATAAATATTCTATAATAATAAACAGTATATTTTATACATAGAAAAATATGTGTATAATTCTTGTATTGATTCTACAATATTATTCCTGGACTTGGTATACGATTTAAGGCCGAAACAATAAGTAGTTAAAAATATTATTCTAGAAAAATTATATAAATTAGTTAAAATAAGAGTCTAACCTTACACAGCAAGTATTTTGGTACATTTTTATGAAGTTTTGATACTTTTTGACATAAGGAAAGCAGAATTTTTCGGAGTTCAGTGACACGACAAATGTCATAAATTTTTAAAAATAGCAAATGGATGCGAAACATAACTTTCAGATATGTGTCAGAAAGGTCTCGACGCCTAGATTCTGAATAAAAATATAAGAAGATTAGAAATTGAACTTAAATAGGTGAAAAATGGCTCGCAATAAAATTTATCGGTTTTGGATACCCTGTCGTAGATTCGACGCTACGGACAATCCGCTTGGAACTAGGGGATCTGGCGATCATAGGCTATAGTATACACATAGAGGTAACTTTTAGTTTTGGTTTGAGGAGAAATGGATGAGAAAAGGTAGATGAAACCTAGTCTACAAGTCGACTAACCTGCTGTGATGAATTTAGCACAAGTTCGGTCGACTTCGGGTGCCTTTCGCGCCTCGTATCGACCAACTTAGGGGCTAAGGCTCCTCGAGAAGGTGCCAGGGTGTTAGAGAAAGGTCTTGGGAAGGTTTTTGAGGTGGTAGAAGGGTTGGAGGTGGTCGAAAAGATGGATTTCTGGTGGTTGGAATAAAAAGTGTAAAAATAGAGAAGAAATTAGAGGGGGATCTATTTTAATAGAAATATATATATATATATATATATATATATATAAAGTGTTAAAAAATCCTAGATGGGAGAGATTTACGTGTGGGGAAAGAAGTAAGGATAGAGTAGAATTTGATTTGGTGCGATTTGATTGCCTAATTTAAAAGATACACCAATTCTATCTCCTAGGATTTAAATCGGATCCAAAATAGGAAAGTTGTTATAGGATTTGATTTAAATTAGATTTAATTAATGTGGATGCATACTCTAAAATAAATGTAAGAGATTAGGGCACCTAGAATAGGCTCTACGAACCCTACTTGCACTAGGTTTAGGTCGGTGATATTTTTGTGATCGATTTGAGTCCAATATGTCTATAGTTTCGACTTGTATGCCATTTGAAATTAAATAGCACATAGGAACTCAATTGAGTGGCACACCATTGGCATGTGCATCGTAAACTCAAAATGGATCAAAACCATATATTAGGTCAAGTGATTTGGATCAGAGTTGGGCCTTAATTGCTATTTGGAAAGCTAGTCAAATTTTTACGGTAAAGACTAAAATAACTATTTTACCCCTAAAGTTGTACGTAAAAAATATAGCACAAAAAAATATGCTTGGATGGGACATGATATATCAAATTGAAGGTGGACTCATCTACTTCTAAACTCATGAAGGATGTTTCAAAATATTGGCATTTCTTGTGCTCCAAAAATTAAAGCTACGTAGAACTACATCTATAGTCTTAATTAAGAATTAAATATAATCTATATAGAAATAATATAAAATTAATAATTCCCAAAATCAGGGTCCTCACAGTTTGAGCCTAAGATTTGTCTATAACAGAAACACGTACTTCGGCACGAGACGTAGTATAGTGAATTGAGTCGTTGACACTAAGTTCACAAGTCTATGATTAAGCTATTTCCATGACAAAATGGGGGAAAGGCCGTAGGGCAAGTATTGAGTAAAAATATACTATGTTGCAAGGCACGGCCTCGATCATGATATACGAATGGATCTTATGGCACGATCATAATATTGGAACAAATAAGTTTTGTAGCATGGTCACAAGGTCTTAGAGCATGACCAAGATATTGCAACACGAGTAGACTTATAGTTATGCAATAAACTGATCCTAAGGCAAGATTAGCAAGACAACCAAAATCATATAGAGAACTCGCTAAATGATCATGTTGGTTTTGTTTCGGTGGGCGAGTGGCTCCAGTACGGTTGTGTACTGACACCCCTCCAATTTTCATGCATAGGTGACAGGTACTTGCTAGTTCGAGGCGGAGATCGCTTGGACGCACAGAGGCATGGAGTTTCTTAGCATTTTGAAGCGTGTGGCCGCGTTGAAGACTTTACCTATAGGGGTCATAATGTATGGACATCGCCTTCTTCCAGCTGTGTGCCTCAAAATAGGATCTTTTGTATTGAGAGATGAGTGAATGAAATCAGAGAGATTGTGAGCTTGAGCGAATGTAATCTTGGCCTAGAGCCAGCCCTTTGTAATGTCTCTGCTCTTATCAATAAAGTTCTGATTTTATTTTGAACACTTGTGTTCCTTTTGATATTCTACTTTTTATCTGATCTCTTTTGTGTGACTCGGTCGTTTAGCTTCAAATCAACCGCTCAAGCCATTCGCCTTGCGTGAACGCAACTCTAGGCTTGCATAGCATCGTGCCCTAGCGAGGACAACTGGTTTTACAAAACCAGGGCGTGATATTATGGTATCAGAGCACGTATTTACGTCCTTGGATTTTCGATTGAATTCTTTTGAACTATGATATTGTTGCTTCGGTAATCGATGTTATTGGCGCTCTTTCTCAATGTTTCGTAGGATGTTCCATACAATAAGTCTATATATTTTGTAAAATCATATGAAAGAAATTCGATTAAACAAAAGATAGTATCATATAAGGCACGGTTGGCTGAGTTGAGCTGGGTAATATATATAGACTTACATCAACGTTGGCAACTTCTGTACGGGATCACTTGTCTTCAAATAAGAATAAGTTGGATTCGATTCATGAAATGCTGAGTAGTCATCGATAAGAGTATTATCAAAAGACGAGATCGTTGATACGACATAGATGGATCATGCTTTGATTTTGACAGAGATTCAAAATGATCAATTGTGATTCGAATAATCATTTCGAGGATTTGTTGAGTGACTTCATCCCTAAGTGGTATATGGGATAGCCTTGTGTAATGCCCCAGTCCCAAATTACGTGGCATTAGGCATACAAAACAGGCCAGCAGTACATCACCAACAGACTACTAAAATATTTAGACTTGTTAATGAGTACGTAAGCAGTAAGTATCACATGACACAGGTACAAAGCTATTTTCACCACGCAACAATAATCAAATATCCAAAAATACCAGGACATGATAATAAATAGAGTCTGAATATCATAAAAGAGTTGTCTAACAACTAAAAACTAGATAATGTCTCGGGTACACCCCGACAATAAGCAAAAGGAAATAAATAACAAGGCTGACCAGACTGTCTGCTGAGAAATAATCATCCAAGGATGGATGAACTACGTACTTGAGCAAAGTCCTCTGGCACAATCTCGTCCTCCTGTATAGGTACGCCTCCTGCAACCACACCAGATTCGTACACCTCAGTATATACCTCCTCGTTTACACCTGGTGGAGATGACTAGGTCCTCAGGGGACATAAAAAGGTACAAAAATACAACATGCCAAGTAACAGTAAATGGAAGTACTCTAAATAACTACTCAAGGGTATTTATATAATCCAGTCTAAGTGAAAAGCAAGTGAGAAGAAGCTCTGTACATCGGACTATGTCATGCCTCAGTACCAGAATACAGGGACGGACGTCGGCCAGCTACACCGTATAGGGTACGAAGACGTTATACGGCAATGACGGCTGTCAATCTTGCTGGGTATCCTAGCATACAATCATTCTATGTCCTAAATTTGATCTCATATCCACAGGCTATAACAAAAAAATAACTAAAAGAGTGAGAATTATATGGAAAGCAAGAAATACTCATATGATAATCAGGAAATCTACAGTACAGGATAATGCAGACAGGTATACCTTTCCACAGTTTCTACCATGGTCTGGAACAGAAGCACATCCTCCAAGTCAAGTTTGGAAGATCCACAGGGTCGGTCACTGTCAATCTGGGAACAATCCAGGGTTGGTTAGGCCAACTGTAGCAAGTACCAGAAAGGAAGGCTCAAGGACGGGCGAAGAAAAGCCAGCAGGATAAAATAAGACAGGATTAGCATATATGAACAGTAAGGAGGGTAAGGATCGTACGGTACCAACACACGATAACAATCCATAACTAATGCAGCCAAATAACCAACAATCATCACAATCTCCCTAACATCCAATAATGCATGCATCGCCAACTGGAACTCGATATCAGCCAGCTATACGAGAAAAAAGCCAAATAATTTAGGGGAATAAGCTGCCACTCAAATGCCTCCGACTTTCTACGTGGAGGTTGGATTACCCCAACAATGTAAGATATTAAAATCCTTAAATCGTGCCGTCCCAGCAGGGCTAGCGGGGCCAAGTATAACAAGCAAGAAGAGCACCGATCCCTCGTAAGGCTACCGTGCGAGCAAGAGAAGTACATAATACATAATAGTAGTCGGATACTGCCATCCACTAGTACGAACGGTAACAATATACGTAGCGGCCAGCCTGCAAGTCATAACTAATGTTTGGAATAAGGCTAGTATTGCATGATCTCCGGATTTTGTTCCCTCCCAATGCTTCTAACAGTTTAAGTTACCTAGATTATCCCTACAGTTATCCGGAATCACATGTCATGGTGACATGAACATTCTCCTAGATGTCGTAGCTCAGTACGAAAATGCTAAGTAAGAATCAATTTTGCCACCTATTGTCCCAGTTGTGATTTATTCTCACTGTTATGCTATAAGCAAGCAAGCAATCCTGACCATGCTAAGAATACAGTCCAACTACCAAGTTACTCGTGCAGGTAATCATATCATATAGCTAGAACATCAAGATTGTACTGCAGTGCAATATAATCAAGGAGATAGTTCCTCAAAGTGCCAGTAGATAAGGAGCACCTCAGTGCAAAATCAGGGCCAGTACCTCAAAAGGTAAACTGGAATTATAGCATGGATACAAATAGTCATGTCAAGAACAAGGACAAATCTGTCAGTCACATGAAATCATTTGCCCATATCGTGGCATGGATATCAGGTCAGGTACATGGTCGGAATCTCTACTATAATAGCATCTCAAGTACACATGGGAGCCTACAGCTCAAATTATCAAGTCGATCTATCCACCGAATCAATCTATCAGGAGTCTCCTATCTACGATGAAATAAATATCATGTCAGGAAAGACGATCACAAAACACTAAGCTAATCATCATAATCAATGTCAGAACCTCAGGCTCACAAGAATCCTCTGAATCAATGATCACAAGCTATCAAGAAACAAGCCTCTCAACTACCAAATATAGAAATCGTACCAGATTTTGCGCGCTTGGGAAGTCGAGTAAAAATTATGTAATGATGCCCTCTATATTCTCCTCGTTCAGCGAAACACTCACACAATCATCAAAATCTAGGAATCCACATAGTCATATCCGATCAAAATAAACATCATCTAAAAGAAAATGGCAACACTATCCAAGAATCCACGTGAGTCTACCAAATCAATATCCCGAGATTATACTCCATATATTACCCAATCCTCATATATCCAAAGGTCACAAATCCCAATACATAGGACAACTGTCAGCCCTATCTGGCTAGACTGGGATGACTCGTAGAATGACTGGTCAGGGGACAAAAATATATTAATTAATGCCGCCAGAAAATTGGTAAGGATTGCATAAACCTCTCTGGAGCAGATCTACAACCTTTAAACCAAATAAGGACCAGGGTTGCAGACCGTCCCTCGAGTGGAACCATGCTCCTCACGATATCCGACGGACAAGACAGTTCAAGTAGCTAGGCGACTAATCTAGTCATGAGTCTACCTAGCAGGTACTGGAATCAGGTAAACTATACCAAGATAAACATGCATGTGTCTGGTTCAGCAGACCAAAGGAATGGTTCTGCCAAAATCTTCGAACCAAATTTCCGATCGGGAATTCTGAAAAAATTTGGCATAGTCTCCTTTGTATTCTGGACGGGAGCTCCCAGCAAATTTGGGGCTAAATCCACTCGGTGTTGCCCGCCGCATAATCGCAAACCGAGAAGACTAAGTCCCAGGTTCCAGCATCACTACAATGCGTACTGGAAACCAAACCATAGCCGAAAACACTAAATCTCAGCCTCCAGCAGCGCTACGATGCGTACTGGGCGCCAAGCCAATACATGCAACAAAAACTGCTGCATGGAGCGCATCACAGACCCAGAGTCAGGTCCAATCCACAAGCATGGTCATAGAAACAGTTAGCCAAGCGAGTCGGACACGGGGCATATGGGGGACAATCCATACATATGAGTTGTGCCCGTGTCCTCGAAGGAGTGGATGACCCGTCCGAGTTGTCCGATACGGTCATAACAGTGTATCGAACCAAGCTATCCTAGGTTATCATCATGGTAGTTATACTGCTAAGCTACACTAATAATGGTTATACATTTACATTTATAAATAAATTAAATACAATTAACTCCTAGATGAGGGCAAGAACCGTCGATGAGCAAGGGATACTTGCCTAGACGGCTCGGCTAGGTAAGCAAGTCTTTGGCGATCGGGATCCAGGTAGTACGTCCATCGAGGTCCTCAGAACACAAAATAAACAATCATTAGAACTGAATAATAAAATAATAATAAAAGCACAAAGATGGCAGAAGGCTATACCATGTAGGTCCCACAAGTAGTGCAGAGATCTAGCACGAAAACCGAGGCACGTATATCAAGAAGCACACGAGAATCGAGATAACATGAATATCGAGACAAATAGGAATAAAATGTGTACGTAAATCGAGATGTACACGTAGATCGAGGGATCACAAATATCGGGATGGCACACGAATCATTGCGACAAGCAAATCGAGGCATGCACGCAAATCGAGACGATATAAAATATAATATAACACATAAATCAATACGACACACAAATCGGTACGTACACATAAATCGAGACGGTACGAGACTCAAGGAAGCACGCAAACTAATGTGTTATGCAAATCGGTGCGTGTACGTAAATTGGAGCAACATAAAATACGAGATAGGCACAAAGGTCGAGATACGTAAAATGAGGTAAACACAACTCAAGATAGCACGGTGCCCGAGGCAGCACGGAGCTCGAGGTACCCCATTGACCAAGGCAGCACGTGGGTTGGGGTGGCACAAAAACTGAGACCACATACAAATCGAGGTGCACGTGTCCCGAGAAACACGAAAAATAAGGGTACGCTGCTCGAGGCAGCATGCTAGTCGAAACAGCACACGGCACAAGGCACGTGGCCCGAGGAAAGAGAGGGTTGCTCGGGAACCCTCGTCGGCGGGGGAGCAAGCGCGGTGGTAAAGCTCTGGCTGCCGAGAAGAAGAGAAGAGGGGGCAGAGTTGTCGGGGAGCTCGACGAGGTCGGCTGGCCCACCGACAGAGGAGACGAACGGCGGCAGCAGTTCATGGTGGGGCTTTGCGATCGGAGAAGACGAGGAGGGAGGAAAAGTTGGAGGAGGCTGGAGCCATCGTCGAGGAGGAGAGAGGAGTCAATGACAGTGATGGTGTTGGCGGTGGTGGAAGAGGCTCACGGCGGCCGTCCGCGTCGCAATGAGGGGGAAGGGGGTAGCTATGGCGTGGGTGGCGGATGGAGGTGGCGGCCATGGCGGTCGAAGTAGAGGTGATGGTGGTCCTGCTGGTCGAGGCGGTCGGGCGGTGGTCGGAGGTGCTTGGACGAGCGGGGAGAGATAGAGGGTGGAGTAGGAGACGAGTGAGGGAATGAGGGGGAGAGCTCGGGAGTGAGGGGGTGAGCGGCTGGCTCCAGTGAGGGGAGAGAGGGAGAGAAGAGCTGAAAGAGAGAGAGTTGAGAGAGAGAGAGAGATGTAACGAGAGGGAAGAGCTGGTGATCGTGGGAAAGAAAGAGACGATAGTGAGAGAGTATGGGTTGGGTTTAGGGTTAGGTAAAGGAGAGGGGTAGGTCAGGTTATAATAATTATAATAATAATAATAATGATAATAATAATAATAATAATAATAATAATGATGGGGTAACCAAAAATAAAAAATTACAAATTTTACTTCAATATTAATATTAATAAAAATAAGGCTAACAATAATTTAATAGCAGCAATAATAATTGAGAATGAGTCCTCAACCAGTCCAAACAGGAAATTAAATAAAATTTAAAACAAATACAAAATTTTAAAATCACTAGAATATGAATACAGTCATATACATATTTTTTAAAAATAAGGATATGACATCCTATCCACCTTACAAAATTTTATCCTCGAAATGTCGAAATCAATTAAAAATAGGATTTTCAAATCTAGTATTTATATATCATGAAAACTCTACCCACCTTACATAAATCAAGTAATACAACTAGAAATGAACAAAATCTCATCAAAGAGAACAATGTTAGCTACACAATTCAACTCTTAAAATAAATCCAAAATACCGAAAGAATCTGAAAAAATAAAAATCTCACATGCATGAAATAGCCCCGTAAATCAAAACAAGTTAAAAATATCGAAAACAATATCAGAAAACCTAAAAACCCAACTGCAGTAAAATCCACATAAATTATAAAATCCAGGATATTCGTATCAAACCAACGATAGTAGTTTCCTTATATCCGATCATATGGTACGTCACGGTCGTTCTCTGTCACGCCATCTAGAATGGCTACAAAAGATTCATCATGGCACTATAATCAAGCGGCTGCAACTTTCGTTACCATGCCATGAAGGTATACTAGGGTCACCCGGTCACTCTTGACAAATACCCAAAACGAATCAGATCCATAACCCAAATGTCCTAGTCACTAAAATCACAAAACATCTAACAATATAACAAGACAGTCCTAGAAAAATAATTAAAATCCAAATGTAGGTCGATCATAATTTACATGCAAAAACACCTTCAATAATAATCACTAGATAGTTTCCTAGGAAAATACTCCAAATTCAAAATCCATGTAAAAACATATTATATAGAAAATATATCTATAATCAAAATAATATCTGAAACAGATAATCATGATTACAAAACTATCCAGAATCAAAGGAGCTGAATTGATACAAGAATATCCACTGAATACTCAACAAATATTAAAATATCCAATCTCGGAGCCTTGATGAAATCATCCTTCCACGACAATCAAGTCAACACTCGAAGAGGGTGATAATGATACTAAGTCATTATAAAGTCAACGTACGAAGGGAATAACAGTAAATCAATCAAGGCGAAACACCGGTAGAACTCAAGATAGATAACGAGTAACCCAATCATAAAACATCATCTTATCTGATAAAGTGATTGACATGACCAACAACAGGACCATGTCTCTCAAAATAATGAATAATAGGTAGATAACAACGAATAAGATAGGGCAAAGTAAAATAGGTCCAGGTAGAGATGAGGACCAGTTCACAAGTTCAAGGGAACGAAGGACAAGTGCAACAAGTTGGAATACCAAGGAATAGTGGACCAAGATCAATAATCATGTGATACCCAACAATATCTCAAAATAAGACCTGCATGGGCCACCACTAAAACCATTTCACTTCCCAGTACCAGAATACGGGGACGGACGTCGGCCAACTACACCGTATAAGGTACGAAGACGTTATACGGCGATGACGACTATCAATCTTGTTGGGTATCCTAACATGCAATCAATCTATGGCCTAAATCTGATCTCATATTCATATGCTATAACAAGAAAATAACTACAAGAGAGAGAATCATATGGAATGGAGGAAATAATTATATGATAATCATGAAATCTACAGTACAGGATAATGTAGACGGGTATACCTCTCCACAGTTCCTAGCATGGTCTGGAACTGAAGTACATCCTCCAAGTCAAGTCTTAAAGATCCACAATATCGGTCATTGGCAATCTGGAAACAATCCAGGGTTGGCCAGGCCAACCGTAGCAAGTACCAGAAAGGAAGGCTCAAGGACGGGCAAAAAAAAGCCAGCAGGATAAAATAAGACATGAATAGCGTATATAAACATTAAGGAGACTAAGGATCGTGCGGTACCAATGCACGATACCAATCCACAACTAATGTAGCTAGATAACCAACAATCATCACAATCTCCCTAACATCCAATAATACCTGCATCACCAACTGGAACTCGATATCAACCAACTATGCAAGCAACAAACCAAACAATTGAAGGGAATATGCGGCCACTCAAATGCCTATGGCTTTCATGCGGAGGTTGGGTTACCCCAATAATGCAAGATATAGGAATCCTCAAATCGTACCGTCCCAGCAGGGCTAGAGGGGCCAAGTATAACAAGCAAGAAGAGCATCGATCCCTCGTAAGGCCACTGTACGAGCAAGAGAAGTATATAGTACATAATAGTAGTCAAATACAGAAATCCATTGTGCGAACGGTAACAATATCCGTGGTGGCCAGCCAGCAAGTCATAACTAATGTCTGGAATAATGCTAGTTTTGTATGATCTCGGGATTCTGTTCCCTCCCAATGCTTCTACCAGTTTAAGTTACCTAGATTATCCCTACAGTTATCCGGAATCACATGCCGTGGTCACATGATCATCCTCCTAGATGTCGTACTTCAGTACGGAAATGCTAAGTAAGAATCAACATTGGCACCTATAGTCCCAATTGTGATTCATTCTCAGTGTTATGCAACAAGCAAGCAAGCAATTCTGACCACGCTAAGAATATAGTCCAACTACCAAGGTACCCGTACAGGTATTCATATCATATAGCCAGAATATAAATATTATACCGTAGTGCAATATAATCAAGGAGATATCACCTCAAAGTTCCAGTAGACAAGGAGCACCTCAGTACAAAATCAGGGCCAGTACCTCAAAGGGTAAACTAGACTTATAGAACGGATACAAGTAGTCATGTCAGGAATAAGGATAAATTTGTCAATCATATAAAATCATCTGCCCACATCGTGGCATGGATATCAAATCAGGTACATGGTCGGGATCTCTACTAGAATAGCATCTCAAGTACACATGGGAGCCTACAGCTCAAATTATCAAGTCGATCTATCCACCGAATCAATATATCAGGAGTCTCCCATTACGATAGAATAAATATCATGTCAGGAAAGACGATCATCAAATACTAAGCTAATCATCATAATCAATGTCAGGACCACTGGCTTACAAGAATCCTCTGAATCAATGATCACAAGCTATCAAGAAATAAGCCTCTCAACTACCAAGATATAGCAATCGTACCAGATTTTGCGCACTTGGAAAGTCGAGTAAAAATCATGTAATGATGCCCTCTATATTCTTCTCATTCTGCAAAGCACTCGCATATTCATCAAAATCCAGGAATCTACATAGTCATATCTGATCAAAATAAACATCATCTAAAAGGAAATGGCAAGACTATCCAAGAATTCTCGTGAGTCTACCAAATCAATATCTCGGGATCGTACTCCATATAGTACCTAATCCTCATATATCCAAATATCATAAATCCCGATACATAGGACAACTGTCAGCCCTATCTGGCTAGACTGGGTTGACTCGTAGAATGACTGGTTAGGGGATAAAAATGTATTAATTAATGTTGCCAAAAAATGGTAAGTATTGCAAGAACCGCTCTGGAGCAGATCCACAACCCTTAAACCAAATAAGGACCAGGGTTGCAGACCGTCGCCCGAGTGGAACCGCACTCCTCACGCTATCCAACGGACAAGATAAGTCAAGTAACTAGGCTACTAATCTAGTCATGATTCTACCTAGCAGGTACTAGAATCAGGTAAACTATACTACGATAAACGTGTATGCATCTGGTTAAGCAAACCAAAGGAACGGTTCTGTCCAAATCTTTGAACAAAATTCCTGATCGAGAATTCTGAAAAAATTTGGCAGAGTCTCCTTTGTATTTTGGACGGAAGCTCCCAACGAATTTGGGGCTAAATCTACTCGACGCAACCCATCGCAGAATTGCAAACCGAGAACACTAAGTCCCGGGTTCTAGCAGACTACATTGCGTACCGAAAACTAAACCATAGCCGAGAACACTAAGTCTCGGCCTCCAGCAGTGCTACGATGCATACTAGGTGCCGAGCCAATACATGCAACAAAAACCGCCATGCAGGGTGCATCACTGACCCAGAGTCATGTCCAATCCATAAGCATGGTCATAGAAACAGTTAGCCAAGCCGTTTCTCGACCGCGAGTTGGACACGGGGCATATGGAGACAATCCATACATGTGAGTCGTACTCTTGTCCTCGGATGTGTGGATGACCCATCCGAGTTGTCCGATACAGTCATAACCCGGTATCGAACCAAGCTATCATATGTTATCATCATGGCAGTTATACGGCTAAGCTACACTAATTATGGTTATACATTTACGTTTACAAATAAATTAAATACAATTAACTCCAGTACGAGGACAAGAGCTGTTGATGAGCAAAGGATACTTGCCTAGAGGTCTCGGCTAGGTAAGCAAGTCTTCGACGATCGGGATCCAGATAGCACGTCCATCGAGGTCCTCAAAACACAAAATATACAATCATTATAATTAAATAAAAAATAATAACAGAAGCACAAGGATGGCAGAAAGCAATACCATGTAGGTCCCGTAAGTAGTACAGGGATCTAGCACAAAAATTGAGGCACACAGATCGATACAGACACGCAAACCGAGACATGTATGTATATCTAGACGCACACGAGAATCGAGATAAGATGAATATCGAGACAAACGAGAATAGAATGTGCACGTAAATTGAGATGTACACGTAGATCGAGGGATCACAAATATTAAGATGGCGTATAAATCATCGCAACATGCAAATCGAGGCATGAATGCAAATCGAGATGATATAAGATATAATACGACACACGAATCAATATGACACGCAAATCGATGCGTACATATAAATCGAGATGGTATGAGACTCAAGGAAGCAGCAAACCAACACGGCACGCAAATCAAGATAGTATGGTGCCCGAGGCAGCGCGGGACTCGAGGCATCCCGCTGCCCAAGTTAGCACGTGGATTGGGGTGGCATAAAAATTGAAACCACACACAAATCGAGGTGCACGTGTCCCGAGAAATACGAAAAACGAGAGTGCACTGCTCGAGGCAGCATACTGCACGAGGTATCACGCTGGTTGAGACAGCACGTGGCCCAAGGCAAATAGCCCGAAGAAAGAGAGGGGTGCTCAGAAACCCTCGCCGACAGAGGAGCAAGCACGGCGGCGGAGCTATGGCCGCCGGGAAGAAAAGAAGAAGGAAAGGAGTTGTCGGGGAGCTCGACGAGGTCGGTCGGCCCACTGGCGGAGGAGACAAACGGCGGCGGCAGCTCATGGCGGGGCTCTATGACCGGAGAAGACAAGGACGGAGGGAAAGTTGGAGGAGGCGGGAGTCTTCGTCGAGGAGGAGAGAGGAGTCGACAACAGTGATGGTGCTGGCGGTGATGGAAGCGGCTCACGACGGCCATCCGTGCCGTGATGAGGGGGAAGGGGGTAGCCATGGTGTGGGTGGTGGATTGAGGTGACGGCCATGGCGGCCAAAGTGGACCTGATGGTGGCTCTGTTGGTCGAGGCGGCCGGGTGGTGGCCGGAGGTGCCTGGACGAGCGGGAGAGAGATAGAGGGTAGAGGGGGAGAAGAGTGAGGAAAAGAGGGGGAGAGTTCGGGAGTGAGGGGGTGAGCGGCTGGCTCCGGTGAGGGGGAGAGAGAGGAAGAAGGGAGAGAGGAGAACTGAGAGAGAGTGGAGAGAGACATATAAAGAGAGGGGGAGCTGCTGGTCGTAGGAGAGAGAGGTGAGAGTGAGAGAGTATGGGTTGGGGTTAGGGTTAGGTAAAGGGGAGGGGTATGTTAGGTTATAATAATAATAATAATAATAACAATAATAGTAATGATGGGATAACCATAAATAAAAAATAACAAATTTTGCTCCAATATTTATATTAAAAAAATAATGCTAACAATATTTTAATAGCAGCAATAATAATTGAGAATGAGTCCTCAACCAGTCCAAACCGAAAATTAAATAAAATTTAAAACAAATACAAAATTTTAAAATCACTAATATACGAATACAGTCATATACATATTTTTTAAAAATAAGGATATGACAGACTACTATGCAAAAGGCACCATGTCGGGGGACCTCAGGCGTACGAGTAAACACTGAAGCTCTGCTACAGAGACCACAGAATACGAGTATGGGTAACAGTCACATCCCGGCTATAGGGACAATGACTAAACGTGTATCTATCAGGTAGCTCGATGAATCAGTCTATGTTCTTCCCAGCCCAAGTACTAGTCTACCATATCATGTCCAGTATCACTACCAATGTCGAGTAAATAATCTTGTAACCTATCATAGAGTGAAAACGATGAATCTGTCTTGTCTAGGACACTGTCTCATGATTGTGTCAGTGTCTTAGGTCCGTTATGTCTCTAGTAACATGATAATCAGTACAATGCTATATCTAAAGTCAATACCCAATATCCGTATACGGACATTGACACCCGGATATGCTCGAACGTGAAGTATTAACAAGATCCTATGTAAACAGCAACTATAGGCTAAGCTAATTATGAAGCAATAATGTAACTAAAAATGAAGTACAATAAGAACTGAACATTGGCAAGGTACACTTGCATGTCTACTGTCGAAATGCAATAATCTATCGATGTTCCTCGACTGGTGGTACGACGGGTCCCAAGTCACCTATTTAATAGTATTATCCAGTTAATTCCAATATTTCTAATTACCAAATATTAATACGCGGTCGTTGTATACAGCTTACAATCTTCACGAAGTTTGTGTCGATATTACTGTATATGTGTAACTTTCCTAACGCTCACGATAATATTTTAACTAATTAAAGCTTCTATATATCATGTACCAAGATTTACAACCAATATACTAACTTTGCCTAAATAAAATCTAGTATGTAAATATAATTTTTAATTAGTTTTCAGAAATCATTTTTTATTTATTAAGATTGAAAAGGTATTTACATTTTTTATTCATTTAAAAAAGCTAATTATTAAATAAATAATTCTGGAAAAATAAAAATAAAAATAAATACTACAAATAAAAATACAATTTATAAGTATTTTACGTCACTCAAATACAATGTGTAGTTATCAAGATACGTAAATACTAACTAATATAATACATATTACCCAAAAATAAGAAACATAGAATTCGAACTCGGGGTGACTGGACTGGGGTTTGGAGCCTCTACTTTGACCAGCAAGTCGGATAGGGTTTTTGTTTTCATAAGGAAACCACATATATGTATGTATACCAAGTACTATATAAATATATTCATGGTTCCTCTTGGATTAAACTATAACGAGAGCTAGAGTTCAGTTTCTTACCGAGGAAGAAAAAGAAAGTGGTAACGGGTGTTGTCGGCCGACGAAACGGACGTACAACCTTATATATATATATATATATATATATATATATATATATATATATATATATATATATATTTATATTTATATATATATATGATATATATATGATACTTAGAATATAGCAAACAAATAATTACTCAAAAGTAATTTTTTTAAATAAAATAAAAAAGTATAAAATAATTGTACCACCTAAACTTTATATATATACACACTAATCACATTGAAAATGTATATACAATATTATTAATAATAATCAAAATAAAAAATAAAAAATTTAGGAGGGTTTACATCCTTCCCAATTTAGAAAAATTTTGTCCCCGAAATTAAAATATTCATACGTATAAAGTTCTATAAAGGTTATGGCAAATTATGGGTGATTTTAAGTTGTACCTGAATCCTCAAATAAGTGAGGATAACGCTCCCATACATAATCCTCCCATTACTATGTAGACACTCCTAGAGATTGGTGCTTCCATGCTACCCGAACCAACTTGACCGTCTTGCCTCTCAATGTCTTCTCACTGACATCTAGTATCCCAACTGGATGTTTTTCATATGAATGGATTGGTCCCACTGTGATCTCGGAATGGTCAACTATATGACTTGGCTCAGTCACGTATCTCCTCAGCTGTGAGACGTGGAATAAATCAGGCACGCCTACTAATTATGGAGTTAATGCAAGACGATATGCCATCCCTCCAACTCGCTCTAGGATGTCAAATGGTCTATTGTACCTTGGACTCGACTTCCCTCTGCTCCCGAATCTGATAGTACCTCGTGTAGGCAAGATCCTCATAAATACATGTTTACCTTCGTTGAACTCTAAAGGTCGTCGATATGCATCAGCCCAATACTTATGTCTATCCTGGGATGCTCCAAGACGACTCTAAATTTGTTTCACCTTCTAAACTATCTGAGTCACTATCTTTGGTGTGAGTATCTGCCGTTCTCTGACATCACTCCAACATATCGGTGATCGGTATTTTCTCCCGTACATTGCCTCGTATGGCGCCATCTGTATGCTAGCTTGGTAACTATTATTGTAAAAAATTCCACCAGATGTAAGGGGTCTTCCCAAGGACTTCCAAAATCTAACATACATGCTCGCAACATAACCTCTAAGGTCTGGATAGTGCATTCTGACTAGCCATCCGTCTGTGGGTGATAAACGATGCTAAATTTAAGTCTAGTGCCTAGACTCTCCTGCATACTTTGCCAGAAATGTGAGGTGAAGCGAGAGTCCCTATCTGAGACTATACTAACTGGTCCTCCGTACAGTTTTACAATCTGCCTCATATATAAGTCAGCTAGTATCTCGATGGACTGTCCAACTCTAAATGGCAAGAAATGTGCCGATTTTGTGAGTCGGTCCACAATCACCCACACTACATCCTTTCTATTAGGGCTTCTTAGAAATCTGGTAACGAAGTCTATAGTAATGTGTTCTCACTTCTACTTAGGGATAGAAAGTGGTTGTAACAACCCTGTGGTTCTCTGATACTCTGCCTTAACCTGTTGACAAACCAAGCATCTTGCTACAAATCGTGCAATCTTTTTTTTTTCATTTTGTGCCACCAATAGTACTATTTTAAGTTGTGGTACATCTTGGTGCCTCATGGATGAATCGAGTAGATAGAACTATGTGCTTCTTCCATCAACTCCTGCCTCATCTCTCCATTTGCAATATATAGACGATTTTTGTACCTCAATGTTCCCTCCTCTTGTCCCCCAGTCAGATGTCCTTTATCAAACAACAAATGCTGTATTAGGCCCTCTAGTACAAGCACCACAAAATACCACAAATAAAGAATGGAGTGAATGTATTCTGTTATTCAAATCAGTTACATTCATAGGACTACATCTCCAGTAAAGGATTACACTGATGTCCAAAAGAAGCTACAGCTAATGACAGACAGAAACACCGAGACAAATACAAACATTTATTTTTTATATTCTCGAAAATAACAATTACATGGAAACCCACGGATCCCTACAGTCAAGGATCATAGTTGTGTTGAGGCATATACCATTCCCTCAGTCATTTCGCATACGAAAGATCTATTTGATTAAGGTCCCCGACGGGGGCAGGAGGGTCATAACTCCCAGTGCTACTACCCTCAGACTTGGGCTTTTCCTTTACAGCAGCCTCAATCTTGGGAGTGATTCCCTCCCCGATGGACGCTAACACTTTTTTTACCTCAACTTTTGGTATCACCTCCTCCTTAATAAACGGTAACTCTTGTTTGATGAAAGGAGGCAGCATCTCCTCCTTCACAATGGTCTCAGCCTTCGGCATGGATGCTGCAAAATTCGAAGAAAGAAGATACATAAAGAAAAAGTGAATGGGCTCCTTTTTAGTTATGCGACCTAGTCAGACAGAGCCTATGCGGCTCAGTTATGAAGGGAACGTATGCGCTCAAAGCACATACGGCCTAGCCAAAACAGACCCTATGCGGCCTAGTTATGGGGAATGCGCATGAAGCTTAAAAACATGAGATGCATGCGGCTCCGTTTTAAAATACTTATGCAGTTCTGTTGTGCAATGTTCATGTAGCTAAGCTATGAGACATTTATGTGGATCAGTTATGAAATGTATATGCGGCTTGGGCACGAGGCATCTATGCGGTTCAGCCATGTATCGCTCATGAGACTCAGGTATGAGGCATCCATGAAGGTCAGTGGCGCTTATGCGGCTCAACCCATACGGCCCCATCATACAGAACACATACAGTCCCATGAGATGGGGCATACATCGATCATGCCCAAAGCACAAAGGCAATTTATGACAGGCCCGCACATAAAATATGCTATATGGCTATTCAAATTTAAGTCATCACTTTTCCACCGTCCTTACCCTTAACAGGGGGTTGCACATCAGGATGAACGGGAGGAGAGTCTGCAACTCTCGACTGAGAGGCGAGTCCCTTTTCTTTGGCTCGAGCGCCAGTCGACATCGAAGCTTTCGGAGCCATAAATAACCGGGACAGAAAGGACGACAAAGATGATAAAGATGAGGGAGAAAATGTTAAAAAAATTCTCTCTTTATGGCCCATATTTGTTGCTCTTTAAAGTAGAAACAGATGAACGTCGCGTCGGTTATCGTAATATTAAAGATATTGATGACGCTTAGGGATTTTTATCCTTAATAACCGTCAGCGCCATTTCGATTCTCGAGCCCATTAAAGATAGTGATGATGTTTGGGGATTTTATCCTTAGTAACCGTCAGCTTTATCTTGGAAAAAGAGCCCAAATCCAAAATCAAGGCATTAAATACAGCAGTCAGAGCTGGCAGACAAGATCTTCCTGCAACACAAGATCTACCTCCGGCTCAAAAATATCCCTGCGGCTCAAAATTTCCTTGCGGCACAACGTCTCCCTTGACTCGAAGATTTTTCTACGGCTTGACATATGTCCATGCTTCTTATTCAAAGTATTCCAAATTTGTAATTTGAAAATTTTGAAGGGGGTCTTATAGAAGCATGAAAAATATGGGGTTCATACGGATCACAACGGACCGCATGAGCACTTTGGAACGAAAAAAAGAGCCGCGTGACAGACTCAACACGCCCCTTGTGGCCCATCTTTACCGGACTGATTTGAACTGCAGAAAGAATAGTTACTTATGCGGCCAATCTGATCAACCCTTCTGATAAAGCTGACAAACTCTGTCAAAACTGATAGCTCTGACATCTCTGACAACTCTGACACTCTGGCAAAAAGAAGATAAGACGTGATCAGACAAAATGTTATATCACCAGGCTAGACATGGCCATGCGGCCAAAAGAACTACGACCCAAGCCGCATAAACCTTATGCGGCTCAATCTATGTGCTTCATACGGCCAAGAGTAACTTCAATCTGAGCCGCATGAGCTTTATGCGACCCGGAACATAGAACCAATAGTCCCCAAGCTACATGCGAACTAAGGGAGACTGTCGTATGAGTCTCGTACGGCCCA
Organism: Iris pallida; assembly: GCA_029216955.1. Taxonomy (NCBI): domain Eukaryota; kingdom Viridiplantae; phylum Streptophyta; class Magnoliopsida; order Asparagales; family Iridaceae; genus Iris; species Iris pallida. The sequence continues at coordinate 58,563,044 of JANAVB010016197.1, read as the reverse complement.
GCATGGACGAACACTGAAAGGCCTATACGGCTCAAAATAATTCAAGCAGACTGATCCTATCTTGCGATTGGACACATGGCAGGCTGACCAAGTCTCAACCACCCAGATTTGCTGCAACAAAATCTTAACGAGTCACTAGCTGACGGCCAAGGAGCGGGTCTCTGTGTGATGCTGTAGCCACGTGGCCATGCGGCCATCCATACGGCTCAAGATATTATCACTAAAAATAACAGGGTACCACACCCATGGAAAAGGCTGGCAACCTATAAAAGGTAATTTCTTCAAGAGCAAGGATCACATTAGATAGTCCAAGGAGTAAGGCAGAGTTGCTATACTTTTTCGAGCCACTATCGTCACCCCCAGAATCAAAACTAAACAATTGTACTTAGATTGATTCCTAGGCTTTCTTTTGTATAAGCGAGTTTGCATTCAAGTTCAATTCATCTGTAATTTTTGTTCTCGATATTTTATGGCAAACAGCCTTAGGATCAGTTTATTGCATAACTATAAGTCTACTCGTGTTGTAATATCGTGGTCGTGCTCTAAGATATTGTGACCGTGCTACAAAACCTATTTGTGACAATATTGTGGTCCTAAAATAAGATCAATTCGTGTATCATCATCAAGACCGTGCCTCGCAACGTAGTATATTTTTACTCAATACTTGCCCTACGACCTTTCTTCCATTTCGTCATAGAAATGGCTTACTCATAGATTTATAGACTTAGTATCAACGACTCAATTACGATACTATGTCTCGTATTGAAGTACACGTTTCTGTTATATACAAATCTTAGGCTCAAACGTTGTGTTACAAATCGTGCATACACCTTACTTAACTCATTTATACCGGACACATATTATTTGACTTAATCTAAGGCATGCACACGGATAGCTGCTCTTATGCCGAATCATCTATATGAAGGGTCACTAGCATCACAAGCTATCCTGGATAATAGTCGGGTGTAGATGGTGACCCATAAAGCGTAAGTAGCGATCCCCACTGCAAGTTTCCGAATAACCCATCTGAGTGTTGTATGCCAATACGGCTATTTTTTTGCTTCTCTTAGGCCGAAGTCGGCCTCGCTTTCTCTGGTTACTGTTCGGGGAGCCGTTCCTTATGCACAAGTTGCTCAATGGCCATGCAAGACTCAACTTAACTTATCGTCCTATACAGTCATTACACAATCATAGTGTTTCCATACTTTTTCTTTCCTTTCTGCAGCACCGTTTGTTTCTGGGACTAACTCGGCGTGCTCATAGTTTTCAGGAGTGCCTTGGCGTGCTACAGTTTTGAGAACTTTCCTTTCATGTTACCATACCTTTGACTCAACTCCAGAATGACTACTTGTTATCCCTCCTACATATTCAACTTGAACCAAACATGTTCTGTGTCGTGTCACCAATCAAGTTATACTCTATATGACAAGCCTTTGAAATCGTAGAAAGTGGCAATGAAATCGTAGGGTCGTGCCTACTATGTCAAAAAAATTGATATATTTGTGTCAACATAAGAATGCTACTTTTGCCTAAGTCGTGGGATTGAAGCAAGTCGTGGGATCGAAAGACCAAGTCCCAATTTGAAAACCCAGGGTGATGTGCTTATCTAAGTATCAACTTTCCATATTTTTTATGTTCTACGAAATCTGACTCAGAGTGGGATTATTTCCTTAGCTATGTAAGTATGTCTCTTTTATTAGCAAACCTACTCAACGTATTTGAAACATTTTTTTTATTAGTGTAAAGGCCAAGCAGAGGCGAGTTCATTGAAGCGACCCACCTGACTGAGGAGTTGCCTAGACCGAATTGGATTTCAAGCAAGCCGTTGCATAGCCATGTCCAAAAGCCTTTACGTTTCGATTCCTCCGGTTGACCTGAGCTGGGCGGGGCACTACATTGTACACCACTCAGAAAAAGTTTCATCCTTGAAACTTACTGAGTATACACTTATCAACTTATCACTTATACTTAACTTGTATTCACCTGGCATCATTAAGGATCTTTCGAACACACTTCCTATTCATTTCATCATTCAGAGTTGCGCTCCGCGCATTAGTTAATTTTGTCGAAAACTAAGTTATTTTAGACAAGCTAACTATTTCACAACATAAATTTTAAGTCATGTCTCTATCCATAAAGCGACTCGCACAGTTATATTTTCTATACATGGGCAACTATGTCTCGCCGCACACACATGGAACTTAACTCTGGGGCAAACCCACCAGAGCGATATCCTTAATCATTTCAAATCAAACACAAAATCAAATAGATCAAGTCATAATCTAGTCAAAACCAATGTTATCCCTTTAACCAAATCATGATAATCCACAAGACTTCAAGTTAAACTTCCAAACCAATCGTTCAACCTGACTGCATCAAAGCCTCAATCAAAATTGCACGTTTCGATATCAATTCTTGCTAACCAATTCCACTATCTTCCAAAGTTATTGTTCACATCGTCTACGTTCTATCTTCTGAAAATTTCTAAAGTATCGTCTACATTCTATCTTCCAAAAATTTCCAAACCCTTAAATAAACTAATCAAAATCCAAAACTCTTATTATACACAACTAAAAATACACTTTTCCCAACATGATCCCAATCTTGATAATATCGTTTCAAATCCGACCAAGTAAAATTTCCTATCATTTCATCCTCGAGAACCACTTGATTTCATCGAAACACGAATTCTTTTCAATTATTAAATTTCTTCTTATACTAGAAAATCCGATCCAGCATATCTGATTCGTTCATTCAGTCAATTGACATTTCTTCCCATCAATCCTTACGATATCAACGTTAATGTTTTCAAGTATTCTACCTATGCAAATTCAATATGTTTTACCTCAAACTCGTTTGATCAAAATTTAAACCCATTCCACTTCATCGATTATACCTTCATCAATATTTTTCCTTGAGCATACAATTTCAAAAAATTTCCTCCCTTTAGTCTTATTCGAATTCAGTATACCACTTGAGTTGGATTGTGCGTATATTTAAGGCGTCCTAGAAATATATTCATTTCAGCCAAGCCTCATGATAAAGAATTCGAACAAAACTGACATGTGCAATTTCTATTGACTTCTTCAAAACACAATTTCATTATTCCATCGAACAACCGATATCCCAATATCGTAGCCCAATCCAAACCTATCATTCATTAAAACTTCTAAAAACATTTCTAACTAGCTACCCCAGATCAATTATCTACCCAGAGGGCTCTCGCTAAGGTCGATCCATACTGATTCTATTTCTTGACACAATGACATATGTCTAACCACTAAGCTATCTCATCAAGGCTAAAGTCAAAGTCGTGATCACCATTCCGTGCAACCAATATCAAAACACTCACCCTCCAATCCTAGGGTCAAACCATAGTTGGTAGTACATGGTTTTCTACCCAAGCTCGTCTCACTCTGATTTCTAAACATCGAGCATAGATTATCCTTCTGGCATTTGCAACATTCATTTCAATGGGGTCTGAGTCGTTCAACAAGGCCATTCCTAAGTTAAATTCGTTTAAACCAAAATCCTTGACACAATATGAGCAAATACATTAATTCGAACCAATCTCCTAGTCCAAGTCCTCAAACCTATGTGATACAATCTACTGATTCACAATTATATACCTCGACTATAAAATCACAAGTCATAACCATCGATTTCAAATTTTGAGTCGCAGTTAACACATCCATCCAAATTTTATCATTCTTATCTTTTCTTAAACTTCAATCCTACTAGTCGTCAAGTCGTACATCTATCTCGTCACGGAAACACATAACCGCCTACCAAATTTCCTGAGTCATAACAATCCTCATATCTATTATCATCAAATTCGTTAGTGTTTTTGTTTTGCATAGTCCGAGTAGTATCCATTCACGCAAACTTCGACTTCATTTTATCAAGTCATCCAAACGCTCATTACTTTCAAAATTCTAAGTATAAAATCCATTCAAACAAGAACATTTGACACGATCATCATTCCTCGAATTAGAGATCCCCAAGTTATCATACATCTATCTTTGATATGTCTCAATACCATCCATCGATGATATACATAACCTAACGATCTTCCTTTTACAACGAACTCCGAGTTATACAACTAATGCTATCATCCGAATTGGATATACAATCTGCTCCTCGACATTCAAGATCAAATCAGTTATAGCTATCTTCCGAACTAGTTACATGATCAATTTGTTCAAACTCAAAATCACACTAGTTACTGTCTTTCTTAGTCATCGTGCAGCATAATACCTCAAATCGCATCGTTCTATCTTGTCTCAAGTCATCGATTAATTTTATTTAAAATCCTCTGAGTCAATTTCGTGTCTTTATATCACTTTCATGCATGCTAACTTCCAATATTACTAACTTTTTGTATATGATTCATATTGATTCCTCGATTAAGTCATCCATCCATTGAACCTAAACTTTTCCTCGATTCAATCTATCTATTCTTTCCTTCAATATTTCGTAACCGATGCATCTTAGTCCGCTATGCCTCGCCTTTTATTTCATCTAACTTAACTCGTATGAAGCATCTAAGTCATGGCTAACACTGTGATACTCATTCTAAGGCTTTGTGCTATCGTATCGCTTGGTAAGACTCATTGGTACCTCGATCCTCAATTCGATCGAACATCCCCAAGGTGTAAACCCCCTCCCAAAATTTTTATTATTCATTTATTATTAATAATATTGTATATACATATTAAATGTGATTATTGTGTATATATATAAAGTTTAGCTGGTACAATTATTTTATACTTATTTTTATTTTATTTTATTTTTTTAAAAAAATTGCTTTTGAGTAATTATTTGTTAGCTATATTGTAAATGTCATATATATAAAAATATACATATCTCTATATATGTAAATTGGGTGGTGATTAATGAGACATATTAATCAAAATACTTAGTGTTATCAAATGTCCTGGGCCCACATCAACTTATTCCATGCATTTGCATGCAAATGCAAAGCAGCAAAAAAAAAAAATCAAATCTCCACCTTTAATTGCATGCATTAATGCATGGATTAATATATATAGAAAGGAGCAACAGACCTCTCTTTTGATTAACACCCAACCTTTAATTATCAAATCCCTACATTTAATTGTCAAACCTCTTCCTTTCTTTCTTCTGTAACCTCCGAGTAACACCCGACCTATCTTCTTTCTCTCCCCTCATTTGTAACTTCCATTTCCTTAAGTATATATAAGCATGCATCTCCTTCATACAACCCAAACAAACATCTTACCTCTATCTCCTGAAGCTACCCGCTACTGTACGTCCGCTTTGCCGGCCGACAACACCCACGACCACCTTATTTTTCTTCCTCGGTAAGAAACTGAACTCTAGCTCTCGTTATAGTTTAAATCCAAGAGGATCCCTTGTGCAAACACCAACTCGACCTTGGCCCAGTGGTTACCTCAGCGGCCTTCAAGAATTTCCTTGCAGACCCGACTTTGAGCCCTATGTTAGCAATTTTTTTTAAAATGAATACATTTATATAGTACTTGGTGTATATATATATATATATATATATATATATATATATATATATATATATATATATATATATATATATAAGGTTTCCATATGAAAACAAAACTTGATTCTAACCCATTAGTCAGTGTAGCCATCCTAAAAACTGAGCCTGGCTACCCGAGTTCGAGCCCCTGTCTAGTTTTTTTTATTTTAAAAGAATATATTTTAATGAATATATTTATATAGTACTTGGTGTAGTATTCTGATGTACAGAGCTTTAGTATTTACTCGTACGCCTGAGGTCCCCCGACACGGTGCCTTTGGCGTAGTAGTCTGATGTCCAGAGCTTGTTCTCAATTGCATTTCATATAGACTGGATTATATAGATACCTTTGAGTAGTTATTTAGAGTACTTCCATTTAATGTTACTTGGCATGTTGTATTTTTGTACCTTGTTATGTCCCTTGAGGACTTGGTCATCTCCACCAGGTATAGACAATGAGGCATATACTGAGGTGTACGGATCAGGTGTAGTTGCAGGAGACGTACCTACACAGGAGGATAAGATTGTGCCAGAGGACTTTGCTTGAGTACGTAGTTCATCCATCCTTGGATGATTATTTCTCAGCAGACAGTATGATCAGACTTTTCATTTATTTTCTTTTACTTATTGTCGGGGTGTACCCGAGACATTCTCTAGTTTTCAGTTGTTGGACAACTCTTTTATGATATTCAGACTCTCTTTATTATCATATCCTAGTATTTTTGGATATTTGATTATTGTTGCGTGGATGAGAATAGCTTTGTACCTGTGGTCATGTGGTACTTACAGCTTAAGTACTCATTAATAAGTCTAAATATTTTAGTAGTATGTTGGTGATGTACTGTTGGCATGTTTCGTATGCCTAGTCCCACGTAATTTGGGATTGGGCGTAACATGTTTTTTTGGTGGCCCATACAGGTCGGTAATATCATTTCGGATACATAACTGTACCGATATGAGGCTGTAACTAGGAATATGAAAAGACCAATGGATCTCATCCACATAAATTACTCGTCTTTGATCTCTTTACATTGATTTCAAATTAATTTCTTGGCTTGCATCCTGCTTTGATATCATCTGTCCTAATCTTGTAAATTCTATTACACGTAGTATGATGGACCTACGAGAGAGCAATGAGACACCATTAGACACTCCTCAGGATGTAATCATCAACTAGGATGATACGGTTACACAACCGGTAGGGGGTTTTCCTGTCCACCAATGCAATGCAGCGGACCCACAATCTTTGAGATTCAAAAGGGATGACATACCACCGATGCCATAAATACCACCGATGCTATTTGCCTAGATGGGATAGACGATGGATCCTCAACAAATATTTCAGATGTTTTACACTATGATGCAAGCATAGCAGCAGATCTAAATGGAGGCACAATTGAGGCAGTCAGAGGGCATGCGAGATAGCACAGTAGAAGCAATAGCGCAAGCACCTCTACCAGCTCAACAACCATCGACGGGAACCATTGCCAACTTTTTCCACCTGATGCCAACTCCTTTCTCAGGCAAAGAGGATCCAACAGCGGTCTATGTGTGGCTTACCAACATCCAACATCAGTTGGAAGCAGCTGAACTTCCTAAGGACCATTGGATGATCATTGTCAGGTTGCAGCTGACTGGCAACGCTCATGAGTGGTGGCTCTCAGAGGAGAAAAGGCTAGGACCAGAGAATGTCACTTGAGAGGAGTTCTCCAAGCTCTTCCAAGAGATGTTCATCCCAGCTACTTTCAGGGCAAAACTTCGGAATAAGTTCATTCACCTTGTCCAGGGTAACATGATGCTAGAGGAATACAATGCTGAATTTTAATACCTTAGCCGGTATGTGCCAGTCCTGATTCAGATAAAAGAAGAGCGGTTGTACCTGTCACGTCCTAGAACCAGAATACTGGAGAACGGAGGACAGACACAGCCAGCTACGTTTATAGAAATATAATCCACCTCGACATACGGTCACGACTGTCTAGATGTATGAGGGTTTATTTACAAGCCATCAGTCTCCTATGGTCAAGAACAAGCCTAGTGTCTCAATCTCAAGCAAGTAAATACATGATACAAGATAGTAGATCATCAGACATACCAGGTAAGGCATCCCAAACATTACATATTCAGATGATCATGGAGCTAGTCATACAAAATGTGAAGACTAGCAAGAGTTTCAGTCATACATGATCAACCCTAGGATTTGTCAGTCATGTTACAGCCCGTAGGCAGACAAAAGTATAAGTTTCAACACGAGCTAACACTTACTCGGTGGCTAAACGCCTTAAAAGAATAATTTTTACAATTGAACGGGAGAGAAAAATAAAACTCACTTCTTGCCAAGGTTACGTCCGGTGTTCACCAACTGGCTGGAAGGCTAGGAGATCATCGGGTCCTACTCCAAAATCTGGCCATACAAAACCACCTGGGTCAGACCCCAGAAAGATCAAGTGCCACAAGGGAGGCTTCACTTAAGAACTAAAACCAGCATATTAGCATATGAGACATAAAGGCTAATAAAAGACATGAGTTAGAGAAAAACAAGATGATAACCGATAAGACAACTAAAGGACCATTCTGGTCATCAAGTTACAACCCGTAAACCAAACAAGGACCGGGGTTATAATCCTTCACCTGAACATGGCTTAGTCTCCAACCAATTATCGACAAGAGTAAAGCATAAACAAGCATGTGCTGAATAATCATAGACCGTATTACTTAGACAAGACTAGACTGGACTACATCCATTAATCACGACCAAGCAAGTAGTACAGCTTGATATTTTAACTAGCTAGGGTTATCACAAGTCTAGTTATTAGCAAGATACAATGAGATGTTCCAGCAGTCACAGACCCTGTAGGTATCCAGGTTATCCTGGCAAGGTTGATTACCAAAGTTATCCAAAATTATTAGATGGCTTAGAGTACAACACATAACAGTGTGCTTTGTACTTGTTTTATGAGTGTGTCCCATATGACAGTGGACTAAAAATATACCCTACTCGACAGCAGGCTACAAGTCCATCAGGTATGGCCGGGATAATGGGATCGCTTGTAACTGGAGAAGTCTTCCTTAGAATGAACTACTTGATCAATCTAGTCATTAACCTTAGTCAGATTCAGTATAAATCTCTGACCGTGGTAACCAGAGACTCATGTCCTAGACATGATGCAAGATAAGACGAGACTAGTAGCTAGTACAAACAAGTTTTAAGCAAGCACCCACGGTGTTAAGACGAGAATTTACTTAGCAAGTCAAGATAGTCATCGCAACAACGTTCAAGGTTACATGTCATATTTACTTGTCAAGAGTGCACCACAATGGGCTACTATCATGTACTGGTCTCTCATGTTCTTGTCTGGAGTGCGCCACAACGGGCCACTGTCATGTTGTTACCACGTTCATGTTCATGTATCATGCCGTGTTCACATATCATGTCGTGTACAGATTATCATGTTAATATTTCTTGTCAAGGGTGCACCACAACGGCCACCATCAAGTGCTATCATTCCAGTAATATGTCATGCTCACATCGTGTTCATGTCGAGTTCATATCGAAAAGGCATAAGGATATAAAATGGATGCAAAAATCAAGAAGGGGAAACCTGGGGACATCATGCGCCCAAGGGGGTGCATGCGCCCACATATGGGTCCTAGGGCTATGCACCCAAAGAGGGAGGGGCAAGTCAGAATGTATTACAAGTCTCATGGCCATATGCGCCCAAGTCAGGGAGCCATGCGCCCACTATTGGTACAACATGGGTCTATAAATGATGCAAGCCCAAGGTGAGCTATCCGCCCGAGAGGAAGAAGTCTATGCGCCCAAACAAGCATGAAAATGCCTTGAAGCATTACAAGTTAGGGCTCAAGCACCATCCAGTATAGGTCATGCGCCCACATGAAGGGCTATGCGCCCAAACACAAGGGTGTCTATGCTCCCACACATGGACTTATGCGCCCACTTGATCTGGCTATGCACCCACAGAGTTGCACTTTATAGTGTGCAAACACTGGTCATCATCTTTTTCAATTCTTGGCCGAGAGCACAAGTCTTGGAACACATGATCTTCAAATGATCATAACTCGATCAAAACACAATAAAATCTGACTTTTCAAATGTCTAAGTTGTGTAAAATCAAATTCTCTACCACATGGAACTCTTAGTTTTCGAAAACAAGGTAGTTTACTATATCAAAACCCAAAAAAAAAATCCTAAAATGGTGCAAAGTTAGATCTACATAAATATATACATGAAAATACAAAATAACAAGAACTAAAGTAGCTCAGAATATTGCATAGAAGAGATTAGAACAATAAAATAGAGGGTTCCTTCATGAAGCAAGTTTCACTTGCCTAGGGTTTTTCTTTGGTGGGTGGGAGAAATAAATGAAGAAGAAGAAGAAGTAATGGAGGAGAGAGAAGGTTGGTGGCTTTTAAATAGGGGGTTAACATGTTGAACCATGGGAAAATAAACCAAGCCAAACCACATTGAACCAAGTCAAACCATGATAAGCCATGATGAACCTAAGCAAGATTAAACCAATGCTAGCTAGCAAGGCAAGATAAATAAAATATGGGTTAGGATTCCGTACACGTATACTGGAAATACGTATAACGGAAAATAGGGGTGACAGTACCCACCACTTATTCTGGAGTACTCACCGCTGTATGACGTATAGGGCACATACAGAGAAAAGAGGTAATTTAGAAGAGGCCATTTGTACCAACCAGACACCTCAGGCACTACCAGAATAAGTCATTTTAGCGACGCCTAAAGACATCGCTAAAATGACAAATTTTGTCGCTAAAAATATTTAGCGACGAAATTACCGACGTTTTGGGCTTGTCGCTGAAATGTAAGTTGCTGATCTTCAAAATGTCGCCAAACGTCGCTAGTACCGACGTGTACCGACGTATATATACGTCGGTATATTACCGACGTCTACCGTCGTGTTGTCGGTGGATTAGCAATATGTGTTGTCGGTGGATTAGCGACGTGTTTAACGTCCCTACGCGTCGGTAAATTTACCGACGATTACCATCATGTCGTCGGTGGTTTAGCGACGTGTTCAAAGTCGCTACACGTAGATAAAATCCTGGGAATTTACCGACATTTACCGTCGTCTAAAATTTCAGTAAATGTCGATAATTCCTGGGATGATTACCGACGTGCACCGACGTTTACCGACGTTTTCCGATGTATAAGGACGTGGATAGATGGATATTTGTATGAGTTAGCTTCAGTAGAAAGACTGTCACTCTGCATGAGTCATATTAGAGGAGTTACTCTGCATAATCATGTACTAAGTATAAGATATGGGTTAGGGCTTAATGGGCTAAGCTAAGCTAGGAGTCCAATAACACCAACAGTAATGTCTGTAACTAGGGTATTTGTGAATATTATGTATCAATATGAGAATAAAGTTTGGGTAGTAATTTAGCCTATTATTTACCTTATATCTAGAATACCCTAATTTAGCCAAAATTTGAGCACATAGGTGTCATAGTGTGTGCGCGTCAGTGTTGTGTCATGTGTCAAAGTGTGTGTGTGTGTCAATTCTAGGTCTCCAAGTCATTTCTAGGTCACACTAGGATAACTGCGTCAATACCTTGCCAAACTTGGTGAAACTAGGTCATACCTAGGTTTTTAGGGCCATACGTTGCCTTACCAAGGTATTCTAGTCTATACTAGGCGAATACCCTATGTATTTTCCCTACCAATATCCTATTCACATAGGTAAAACCATTACTATGGCCTATTTACCTAATTATCTACACACTAGCCTATCCTTAACTCTAGTAAAAACCAATACCCAAACTCAATACCCCATACACTACAACATAGGTATCTCCCATAACCATGTGTCAACCCATTACCTAAACCAATAGGCTTCCTAAACCTATATATTACCTAGTCACTCTAGGTAAAGCCATTACCTATACTTATAGGTAAAACAATTCCTATCTTGAAGTTACCTATACTTATTGTCCTAGTCCTCATCTATACACATTATCCTAAGGCCTCGTTTGGTTCACCGATTTAAGGAACTAGGAAAGGAAAGTTGTTCCTTTCCTTTGTTTGGTAACCACAAACTTGAGAATCAATTTCCTCACAAGGGGGAAAATTGGAGGGAATATGGTTCCACTCATGACTCGAATATCAGAGCTAATCGTCCAGCTTGACATAAGTGATAATATACAAATTGGAGGGAAAATTGGCAGGGTTACCACCTTGTCAACTGGGTAGTTTGTAGAAGGAAAAACATCTTAATGTGCAAATCGTTCCTAATTACAACTGATAATGTTAAATGTTATACATAAATGTATATGTTCTGTATTCCACCTACCTGTTTATGTGTACCCATGGACTGAACTCTAATGAGATGGACTGCAACATGGTTATGTGGGCTGAACGCATACCTATGGTGGACTAGAACATGATATGCTCTATGGTATGCAGGACAGATTCATGTAAGTGGACTGATACCCAATTGTGACAGGGACTGTCCTCACAGGCAGTACAGGACCCGGGCTAAACTAATACCCACTTCTAACCTGAGCCATTCCTCTTCCTTCGACTGATACTAAAATCAATAGAAATTGTTACAACCATAGGAGTGGACTGCACAGTTGTAATGAACATGTGATGGCTACTATTTAAGGGACTGAATAATTACTTAACACCTGAACCTTACACTTGTAACAATACCTTAGCTAGGGACATGAGCTCTGGTATTACAAACGAGTCAAGACGAGCCAAGCTTTTGTAAGCTTGAGCTTGGCTTGACTAGAATTAATCGAGTTTGAGCTCGAGCTCAAGCTTGATAAATTTTTTATTTTAGAGCTTGAGCTTGGCTTGAGCTTGTTTATATTAAGCTTGAGCTTGGCTCGGTTTGAGCTCGAGATTGGCTTGATAAGCAAGCTTGATTCAAGCTTGATAAACAAGCTCGATAAGCTCATATCAAGCTCATTAAGCTTGATTCAATCTTGTTCACCTTTATTTCAAGCTTAATGAGCTCAATTTTAACCTAGTTACGCTTGAATTCAAGTACCTGTAATTTAACAATTTATTTATAAAAATTTAATTAAAAAAGTTCCTTCATATCAATTATTAAGGACATATAAATATATAAAGCACACAACCATATCATTATACAAACATACATAAAATTAGAATTCAACAAACAAACGAGCATCTAAACAAGATCCTAAAGGAGCTTGGCTCATTTGCAGCCCTAGACATGAGCTCGGCTTGAGCTCGGTTAGTTTACTAAACGAACCGAGCTCAAACAAGCTTTTATCGAGCCGAGCTTCAGCAACTCACAAACGGCTTCGAGCAGCTCACAAACGGCTTGGGTCATTTGCAGCCCTAGACATGAGCTCTGGTATTCGAACCCCCAATTGAAGCACAGTGTGTGTTAAAGTGTCCACTTGTGTGTCAAAGTGTCCACGTGTGTGTCAAAGGGGCGTGTCTGTGTCGTATTAGAAAAAGGAAGATAGGGTTAGGGTTTACCGACACAACGTTAGCGTTGGGTCGGGGTCGCCGGGCTGGAGCAGCGGCGGAGGAGACTGGTCGTGTGGTCGTCGGAGGGAGTGAGTCGTCGGAGGAATGGGGTTGTCGGGTAGGGGGTCGCCGCGAGCGGGAGATTAGAAAATTTTGGGTGAAAAAAATAAAAAATCGATCGGGCCAGAACCCTATGTGAAATATTTTAGCGACGTCATTTAAAGACGTCGCTAACCGTCGCTATTTATTAAAACCTGGCGACGTCTTAAAAGTGGCATCACTAAACGTCGCTGAATAAAAAAACAGTGACGTTTTGCAACTAGAATGCGACATCAGTGGTCCAAAACATTAATGGTGTCCCTAACTGTCGCTCAAACGTCGCTGATAGTGACGTTTAGCGACGTATATATAAAACGTCGCTAAAAGCACAAAACTTAGCGATGTATTTATCTGGAGTCGCTAATTTCGTCGCCATTATGACATATTTTGGTGGTGAGGGAGGACCGGTAAAGAGACCCGTGATACAAGACCAATAGAGGCCATTAGCTGCATCATTACCTATATGCCATTTCTGCGACAAAAAGGGACATCTTTCAAAGGATTGCAAACGTAGGCTGGGATTATGTTTGGGATGTACATCGGGCCAACATTCAGTATGAGATTGTCCGAAGTACCCCCGACCAGCACCGATGGCATAGTTACCAGCACCAAGGACAATAATACAACCACCCAGACCAGCATATCAGGCACCGAGAGCACCACAGCTTGGAGTTGGAGGTATACGACCAACAGCATCTGAAGGATTTTAGCCGAGGCTACCCTTGGCCTCACAGGCGACATTATTTCAACAGACTCAACAACAGAGGGCACCAGTACCAGGTCATGGACAAGTTTATGCCATGACTATGTAGGAGGAGCCGACTGCAGGAGAGGTGATAACAGGTACTATCTTAGCAGCATCTTTAGTTGCTGTAGCCTTATTTGACTCAGGAGCACCACATTCTTTTATCTCTGCTAGCTTCGTAGCCATGCATAGAGTAGCCAATTCACCACTTCCTAAGACTATGACGATTCTGACGGGAGGATGGATTATTCCCGTTAGTAACACTTGTAGATGTTGTTCAGTAGTTGTATGTGGTAGAGAGATGCGAGCATAATTCATAATATTTTCAATGTCGAACTATGACATTGTACTTGGTATGGATTGGATGAGTCAGTACCATGCGATGTCGGACTGCCGACTCGGAAGGGTTATATTCAGACCTCCCGGGCATTCTGAGTTCAAATTTCTTCGTGGATCTAGAGAGCAAGGTGTCCCACCTACATTAAGGGCACAAACTGCTGACAAAGAGAAGGAGCATCCAAGGATTATGTCAGAGTTTATGGATGTATTTCTCGATGACTTACCAGGTTTACCACCTGATCGGGAAATAGAATTCACTATTGACCTGGTTCTAGGAGCTGAGCCAATTACTTTAACTGTCTATCGATTAGCACCAAAGGAAATAGCGAAGCTAAAGAAGCAAATAAACGACCTTTTAGAGAAGGGTTTTATTCGAGCCAATGTATCACCATAGGGAGCGCCTATCCTTTTTGTACCAAAGAAGGATGGGTCGGTCCGCATATGCATTGACTACAGAGCTCTCAGTACTGTTACCATCAAGAACAAGTATCCCTTACCGCGCATAGACGATCTGTGTCACCACCACTTTTCTAGAAAAAGGGTATTTTTGTCATTATCAAATTGTGTATTTTTTATTATTGAAATATGATGGTTGTATTTATTAGTAGACTAGCCTAATCATTAGGTTTATATGGACCCTATTTAATTTTACTTGACCCATAGGCTTGATTTATTTAAGATAGCCATGAGTAGTTAGTTAGTTAGGTTAGTGAACAGTATGCGAGTGTGTTGTATTAACATAGGGATAATGTTAGAGGGTGTAACATTAAGGGGGTTATGTGAGGGAGTAGGTAAATTCTAGTATGAGTATATGGATAGGTTATAGGGTAATACCTATATGTTGGGGTAATGATCCTTGTATGGATTTTCTAGATCTAAAGGTAGGCAATGTTATTACAAACCATGTATAGGGTATAGGGTAATGTAAAGTAGATGAGTTACCTAGATGTAGGGTAGGTGGATTTACCTATATACAAGAATAGGTAATATATTGACTTGATATGAGTATAGGGATAGGTAACCCATGTATCACCTACATACCAAGTAGGACGTGTGATAAGAATAAAGGAAATGGGCTATGAACAGGGTATTGCAAGGTACCATGTATAGTTCCAAAATAGGTAAAGACATAGAGAAAACTAGCATTGACCTAGTATCAACCTAGTTAATTTCTAGGACCTAAAATAGACCTAGAAATCATGTATCACCATAAATATTCATGTTTGACACATCATAACACTATTTAACCTATATATCTCATATCTAGGGTTGTGTGACATCACTTTGGGCCTTGATTCATATTCATTGCTCAGGACCACAGGCAAGTACATTCTCTAATAGTTTTTATTTCTTGATATTTCCTATGATGCATGTTTATATTAGTATTTTATCTTGATTCTGACATGATGGATACACAGATTGGTATTGTATGGATTCCTTGACTTGAGTTACGTAGTTTTATGCCTAATAATTTAGTGGACTAATGAATTACTGGACTAATGTATCTATTATGGATTATTGAGATACATGTCGGGACCTAGATCCATGTGTACTGGTCGAACGGGATACCTAGGAGACGTGTGAACATACCCTTTCTATCCCATGGTTTTACTGGAATAGTAGCGGTTACACATGGATGTGTATGGTTTGCCAAATATTACCCTCTAGCCGTTCACATGTCAACTTGGTATTTCAAAACATTGTTTTTAGACACTGATATTCTGGACTTGTTATTTGTATACCTTGCGTGACAAGTTTACCTTTTTTTATTACATATCTGTTTGCTTTTACATTTTCATATTTCTTTCCATACACCTATTGCTTTATATTCACTTGTCTCTTTCATTGTACTTTGCCTCTTATAAGTTGTTCATCAAGTATTACATTATTATTTACATTTTCATAGTGCTTGTCAATTAACTGGAACTGCTATTTGGATTGTAATTCGCTCCAATCCTGACTGGATATATTTTTCGGATGGCTTAGACTGTTGTCCTACCTACTATGAGCAGGGGGTATACGAGGAATGCACACAGGAGTCTCAGGAGAATCCTGCTCTGTAGAGAGTGCCTTAGTAGTGTTCTAGAGTTCTTAGTATCTCGTTTGTATCAGATTATTCTGGATATGTGTTCAATTTTGTTATTATTATTCATGATATGTACTTATTCATCATAGACATCTAGACTCATGTGTGTGATGACTCTTACTATTATTTTAGTTTAATCTTCCTTATCTTCTATTCTGATATCACGCTTTATCATCCTTTAGATCTTATGATTGAGTTATATATCTTACATGTCATATTATTCCTTCGTGCGGAGATGATAGGTTTATATTTCATATTGTTAGATGCTAGAAGCTATAGAAGACCTATTCAGCGTTCTACCTCTGATACTGCAGCGTAGGCTAGACATACCCACGTCCTAGTGTCCCTAAACAGGGTGCGGGTTGTGACAATCTGTTCGATCAAATTAGTAGAGCTTGCATATTCTTAAATATCGATCTTAGGTCTGGATATCACCATATCAAGGTGCGAAAGAAAGATACCCCGAAGACAGCATTTTAAATCAAGTATGGACGCTATGAGTTCCTGGTTATGCCATTTGGTTTAACCAACACACCAGCTGTGTTTATGATTATGATGAATAAGGTGTTCCATCAGTACTTAGACAAGTTCATGGTTGTATTTATTGATGACATCTTGGTATACACCAAGAGCCATGAAGAGCACGAGAAGCATCATCGCATCATGCTAGAGATATTGAGACGAGAGAGGTTGTACGCTAAGCTGAGCAAATATGAGTTTTGCATAGATAGAGTTCCTTTCCTTGGATATATTGTTTCAGGGGATGGACTCTCAGAAGATCTAGAGAAGATAGATACTGTGGAGTCTTGGCCTCCACCACCATCAGTAGCAGAAGTGAGGAGTTTCTTAGGACTGACCGGTTATTATCGACAGTTTGTGGAAAACTTCTCACGGATTGCAGAGCCTATGACACGGTTGACATGCAAGGACCAGAAGTTCCAATGGATAATAGATTGTCTGGTAGCCTTTGAAGGGTTGAAGAAAAGGTTGACCTCTGCACCTATCCTAACACTTTCGTCTGGATCTGGAGGATTTGTAGTATATAGTGATGCGTCGGGGAGAGGACTTGGCTGTGTTTTGATGCAACATAGGAAAGTTATCACTTACGCATCAAGACAACTGAAGGTGTATGAGAAGAATTATCCGACACATGAGTTGGAGTTAGCTGCAGCGATCTTTGCATTGAAGCTTTGGAGGCACTATTTGTACGGAGAGCGCGTGAAGATATTTACAGATTATAAGAGTTTGAAATACATCTTCACGTAAAGGGAGTTGAACATGAGGCAGCGACGATGGTTAGAGAAGATGGCTGATTATGATATTGAGCTGCAGTATCATCTTGGCAAGGCGAATGTTGTTGCAGACACCTTGAGCAGAAAACCTTCGGCATACTTCTTCACCGTCCAATCGCAGTTGTTTAATAATCTTCAGGAGCTTGGGATAGAAGTTATATTGCCTGGACATAGTAGAGTTTTAGCATGCTTAGAGGTTCAATCATCATTGGTGGAGAGGATCAAGGCTGCTTTGCCTATAGACACACGATTTTGGAGGCTTTGAGAGAGGACAGAGGTTGGACTGGAGAAGTGGCTACACATTCGTGCATCGGCCTATTGCCCTTGTGTGCATCTGAAAATGCGAGCAAATAGATTCGAATGATATTTTGTGGACCTACTACTCTTTGGTACACCGATGGTGCGAGTAATAGATTAGGATAACTTCTGTGGACCTATTACCCTTTTGTGCACTGGTGGTGCAGGTAATAGATATGAAACGAAACCTAACAGAGGTAATATGGACGTGATAGGTTTTGTGGTCTTACCACCATGTCTTTTATCCTAGGTTGGGTACAGGTGCTAAGTCAGGAGACTATCGGTATCAGAGGTAATATGGACGTGACAAACGATAATCAGGCATAATCTTTGGTGGACCAATTACTCTTCTACGCACTGGTGGTACGAGTAATAGATTTTGAGACAAAATCTAACAGAGATAATATGAACGTGATAGGTTTTGTGGTCTTAACACCATGTCTTTTATCTCGGGTTGGGTATAGGTGTTAAGTCAAGAGACTATCGGTATCAGAGGTAATATGGCCGTGATACACGATAATCAAGAATAATCTTTGGTGGACCTATTACTCTTCTGCACACTGGTGGTACGAGTAATAGATTTTGAGACAAAACCAACAGAGGTAATATGGACGTGATAGGTTTTGTGGTCTTAACACCATGTCTTTTATCCCGAATTGGATACAGGTGTTAACTCAAGAGACTATCAGTATCAGAGATAATATGGACGTGATATACGATAATCAGGAATAGAAAGTTTGTTCAATGATAACGATAAGCTGGGCAGACTCCTGTGCGATGAAGCATTAGAGTGGGAGTTTAGAGGTATCATCATATATGACTCGCCACCCAGGGAGATACGATGGAGTATGAGTTCAGAGGTATCATCATACATGACTCTCCACCCAGGGAGATGCGATAGAGTGTGAGTTCAGAGGTACTTGGTGTACATAACTCGATAGTTAAGGAGATTTGATGGTTTAAGGGAGTACCAGCATGTCCTTAGACATAGTATTTTTTAGGAATTTGTCGTTTATGGGCATCATGAGCAAGTCCCCATTCTATTTTGCAAGCCGGTATGCGTTATTGGAGAATACGGTCTCGATGATGTATGGACCCTCACACTTGGACTGGAATTTGTCGGCAGTTTTGTGAGTCATGACCATCGGTCTGCGAACGGTCAAGACGAGATCGCCAACTTGGAATGTCCTCTACTTGACTTTCTTATTGAAGGCTCGAGAGATGCGTGATTGATAGATCTCGATGCTTTGTTGAGCTTGCAAACGCTTCTTGTCTAACGCTTCCATTTCTTATAGCCGTCGACGGTAGTTATCGTTCGACGTTAACCGGTAAGTAAGGGCCACACGAAGTGAGGGGATCTGAGTCTCTAATGGGAGAACTGTCTCGCTTCCGTACACCAGAGAGAACGGTATATTTTTAGTAGCCGTTCGACTCGTAGTGCGGTACGCCCATAAGCATTTGCCTAACTTTTTATTTCAGTCACGCTTGTTTGAAGACACAAACTTCTTGAGAAGCTTGATTATGATCTTGTTAAATGCTTCGGCCTGACCATTAGCTGATGGGTTGTATACCGTTGAAGCCATATTTTGAATTCGGTTCTTGTCATAGAATCGATAGAAGGCATGGCTTGCGAACTGTGGGCCATTGTCATGAATGATCCTCCTTGGCAGTCCAAAACGATAAATAACATAATATTTTATAAAACTGATCACATTTGATATCTTTACCTCTGCCAACAAAATAGCTTCCGCCCATTTGGAGAAGTAATCGGTGATTGCGAGAATAAACCGGTGCCCTTTAGAAGATGGCGGGGTGATTGGATCAACGACATCCATTCCCCAGGCTTCAAATGGCCAAGAGGCCACCGTTGGGTGCAAAAATTCGGACGACAGATGTATAAAATCTGTATGGATCTGACAAGCCTTACACTTCTTTACATAATCGACCGCATCTGCTACCATCGTAGGCCAGTAGTAACCCATCCTATGGAGACGGTCCTGCAACTTCGGGCCCGGTTGGTGAGCCCCACAAACGCCATCGTGAGCCTCACGTAAGGCTTCTTTGGCTTCTGTATTTGACAAACATCTTAACAGTAGTCCGTCGTAAGATCGTCGATATAGCATTTTTGTTTCTGTGTCATAAAAGAATCTCAGAGAACGCCTTCTGATTGAAGTTGCTTCTTTCACATTCTCGGACAGGATTCCATAGACCGCAAAGTTGATGAACGGGAGTCTCCAGTCTTGCACATCATTGGTTATCTGGGCGGAGTAACTCATATCCAGTTGAACTTTGTTTTTGGGATAGACCAACTCATGGCCTATAACGTTAACTAGATGATGAGCATAATCTAGAACCGTCAAAGAAGCGGCGAGGCCTGCTAGGGCGTCGGCTTCAATATTCTGGAGCCTAGGAACATGTTCAATAAAAAAAACCCTCCAAGGTTGCTATGATAGCAATTATTGTCTGATGATAAGGAATCAGGTCCGCGTTGCGAACTTCGTACGATCCTCGGATTTGATTGACAACCAACTGCGAGTCGCCATATGCTTCTAGGTATTCGACTCCCACTTCTTTGTAAGTTGGAGCCCGATGACCAAAGCGTTATATTCGGCTACATTGGTTGAACAAGGTTCTCTGGAAGAATATGTCCGATTGACCATTGTCACGATCCGTACCCAGTGTAAGGCATGAGAAGTGGGTACGTCCAGCCTACGCCACAGTGTCGGCGGTAGAACGTTGTCCTAGGTCAATCATCTAATAATATATATGGTACCTGTACATTATATACACTCCGAATGGAGGTGACATAGCAAATACAGTCTCAATAACATCTAAAGTAGAATACGATAAAAAGATAGTTAGATAATGAAATGAATCCATAGAGATACAACCAGATAGAAGTCTAAGTGTCTAAGATAACACAAATCCAGATAACATCTCAAATCTCAAATACAGTAATCTATAGAGAGTAAATACAATGAAAAGACATCCTAGTCTAAAGGAGTGTCATCCACTGCTAAGGGGTCCTGCTGCTGGTCCAAGTCACAACAGTCCTCTCGGGTAGTCCCGTAATATGTGGAACAGAACGCCTCAGCATCATCCTCTATAATATTTCAATAGGTCTAGTCAGGACAGGAGCGAGCACAATATATCTTAACAAATCATAACAGGTTAGGAAATATAAACATGCTAGAGAGTAAGATACATGAAACTGAAAGAGCAACATGATGAAGAAGGGAAACTGTAAGTAAATAGCTACAATATATAAGAGAACTAATCAGTGCTAGTGATTCAGAGTACAAGATGGTTATGTAAACGGCACGATGTTGTACACGAGTAATCAACAGAGGTTGTACACGAGTAATATGCAAGATTGAATACATAACCACTTCTACTCCCCCCGTCCCAATCAATACATAAGGATCCAGTCATGTTATATTATTGCACACGAAGTATAGTTGTACACGATGATCATGTGAGCACATGAGTATACACTATTTTACATGATTTGTACACTAATAACACGAACACAAGGAGTACACGATGCTCATGATAAAGTATACGAACATAAAATACCCGATGTATCCACTAAGTGAATAACATCGCATGACAAGATCCATATAGTACTAATCCGTGTTACCAACGTGTCAGTATCAATTAAAGTAATCTAAAGCAGGAAATATAATCCTAAACAAGATATGAAATGATCAGAGAATGTACTCGCCTGGTATCATGAATATCTGAAGAGAATATACTATCCGATGAGTGGTATCTGGCTCCTATAGAACAGTACAAGTCACTACATGTCTAAAATAGTAAAATAGACTGCTATAATATATCTACATGATGTTTGGGGTCAATCTTGGCTAAAGTCAACCCTTGGCCAACTCTAGTCAACTATACTAGTCAAACTAGGTCAAGCCTAACCCAAACAAGTCTCACTAAGCCTAACCATGTCTATCCTAGCATCCACACACAATAAAAGTCATACTAGTCATCAACACACATCCATATGAGCATTCATGCCAAACACATAGGCTATGTACCATATATATAGCCTATAGGCCATATGGTGTATATTTCACACACACATGTCCATCACTGGACCTGTTGAAAATATTACAGAGGATTAGGCGTATTGTTCCACATATTACGGGACTACCCTAGATGACTGTTATGACAGAGACCAGCAGTAGGACCCCTTAGCAGTGGATGACACTCCTTTAGACTAGGATGTCTTTTATTGTATTTACTCTGGATTACTGTATTTGGGATTTTGAGATGTTATCTGGATTTGTGTTATCTTAGACACATAGTCTTCTATCTGGTTGCATCTCTGTGAATTTATTTCACTATCTATCTATCTTACCGATTTCTACCTTAGATGTGATTGAGACTGTATTCTGCTATGTCACCCCCATTCGGAGTGTATATACTGTACAAGTACCTTATATATTGTTAGATGATTGACCTAGGACAGTGTTCTACCACCGACACTGCGGCGTACCCACTTCTTGTGCCCTTACTCAAGGGTGCGGGTCGTGACACCAATCCAGAGGGAGAAATTAATACTATCCCGACTCCAGCGACGATATCACCTTGGGGCCCCGTTCTTGAGGCACCGTCGAGGAACATTCGCCAAACGTCTTCATGTGAAGACACGTTTGATTCAATAACTTCATCTGGTATTTCTTCATAGATTCTGGCAGTTTCTGAGCCAGGATGAGCTGCCAAAAAGTCGACCAAGGCTTGACCTTTGACAGCCTTCTGCAGAACGAAGACCATGTCGTTGGGGGATAATAGTATCGCCCATGTGGCTAGACGAAAACTAAATGTGCCTGGCTTGGTCATGAGAACCCTGAGGGGATTGACTCGCTAGATAACATGGATGGTCTGCCCTGATACATAGTGTCATATTTTCTGAATAGCGAACTCCAAGGCAAGGCATTCCTTCTCTACGGCGGTGTACCTATGCTCTGGCCCCACCATCATTCGGCTGAGATAATAGATGGCTTTTTCGTGCCCCGCATCATTGTTCTGTGATAGCAAGGCGCCGAGGGAGTGTTCCATCGCTCGTACATAGAACAGGAAGGGCTTTCTAGCGACCGGGGCCACAGAACTGGCATATTCGTCAGGTATTCCTTAATGTCATCAAATGTGCGTTGACATTCTTCATTCTATATGAAAGAGACGCATTGCTTCATAAGTTGTGTGAAGGATTGACATCATCCTGAGAGGCTATATGAACCTCTTGATGTCGGCTAGTCTTCCATGAATATCATGACCCGCACCCTAGATTAATGGCCCGAGAAGCAGGTACGTCCAGACTACGCCGTAGTATCGACGGTAGAACGCTGTCCTAGGTCAATCGTCTAATAATATAAGGTACCTGTATAGTACATACACTCCGAATGGAGGTGACATAATAGAATACAGTCTCAATCACATCTAAGACAGAAAATAATAAGATAGGTAGATATGAAATGAGTCCACACAAGATACAAATAGAAGAGAGTCTAAGTGTCTAAGATATCACAAATCCAGAAAACATCCCAAATCATAAATACAGTAATCCAGAGTGTAAATAAGTACAACTGAAATGACTAATCTAAACTAATGGTGTGTCATCCACTGCTAAGGGATCCTGCTAGCGATCCAAGTCACAGTAATCCTCTAGGGTAGTCCCATAATAAGTGGTACAGAGCGCCTCATCCTCATCCTCTGTAATATTTTCAACAGGTCCAGTCAGGACAGGAGCGAGCACAATATATCTCATGCAAATCATAACAGGTTAGGAGATATAAATATGCTAGAGAGTAAGATACATGAAACTGAAAGAACAACATGAAATAAAAGAGAGACTGTAAATAAATATCTACAATATATATAGAGAACTAATCAGTGACTAGTGATTCAGAGTACAAGATAAATATGTGAACAGCTGGATGTGATTCTTGACTATACTAAAGAGGTGATTCATGACTATACTACTTTGGAATTATTCACATGTTTAGTTCTACGCCCCCATCTCCAATCAATACACAAGGATCCATTCACGTTACGTTAAGATTCATGACTACGCTACTGGCTCATAAAGAGTGATTCATGAATAGATTCGTGAAGGCTCTTTGATTCATGAGAGTACAGGAGTCACAAGCTGATACACGATAGATTCATGATAATAGAAGCATGAGATACATGATGTAAGTGAATCACACGAGGCATGACTATCTGATACTCCCGATAGGGATAACATCTCATGAAAGGATCCATATAGTACCAATCCGTGTTACCAACGTGTCAGCATCAAGTAAAGTAATCTAAAGCAGGAATATAATCCTAAACAAGATATGAAATGATCAGAGAATGTACTCACCTGGTATCATGAATATCTGAAGAGAATATACTGTCTGAGGAGTGGTGCCTGGCTCCTATAGAACAGTACAAGTCACAACATGTCCAAAATAGTAAAATAGACTGCTATAATGCATCCTACATAATATTTTGGTCAATCTAGGCTAAAGTCAACCTTTGGTCAACTCTAGTCAACTACACTAGTCAAACTAGGTTAACTAGGTCAAGCCTAATCCAAACAAGTCTCACTAAGCCTAGCCAGCCTATTCTAGCAAGCACACATTATCACAAGGCTATACCAGTCTATCAACACACAATCACATGTGTATACATGTCATATACACATAGGCTATATTATAGTAATCTACATAGGCTATGTGACATAGGCTATAGGCCATATATAGTCTACATCACACATATTCCACACATTATATATACACTAAATTAATATAAATAACATACACATATATATATATATATATTACATTATAGGCAATATGCATATACATTATATATTACATATGTATCCAACAAATTAGAGGTATTACATATATATACATATACACATAGAGAGATAGACATGTGTGTGTGAGAATATGAATCAGTAAAGGGTGTTTTAATATTGTGTGAGTGCGTGTGTGTATTAAGAAATCTGTAGGGTGTGTGTAACATGGAAATCAGTAGGTACAGTGATGTGTGTCAATAGCTTTCAGATTTGAAGTGTGTGAATGAGTAATGTGTGTTCATGACAGTTCTCAAATTTATAGTGTGTGGCTAATATCAGGAAATGGCAGTGCAATTTGTGAGTGATATAGGACAGTAGGTAGCAGTATAATGTGTCACATGTGTGAGGGTGATTCATATATATATGTGTGTGGATGTGTGTAACAGTGCTCAGTTCAATGTGTCCCAGTTTGTGTATGTGTACAGATCATTAAGGAGTGTGTGTGAGTGTCAATGACAGGTTAGGATTGCACAAATGTTCTCAGATTAACATGACAGTTTCAGCATTTCCAGTTTACATATCAGTCCCAAACCAATAACACAACTATAAACCAACCCTAACACATTTGAACTATATCTATCAGCATTGAATTTAACATACTAACATGCATAAATATGTGAAATCGAGCAAAAATCAAATTGTGCATATACTAATGAACTGTACATGCAGTTTTCTGTAAATGAGGATTCGAAAGCATAAACCAATCTAAAACTAAACATCAATGAACCCTAGATTAGCTAATATGTACACATCATTCTATTAAATATGTTAACATCGAATTTAACACAAATAATCGAATTAAAATAGTGAATAACAGAGAACATCCCTGATACACAAACCGTATCAGAAATTTGGAGAAATGCAAATCGATTAATAAAAACATGTTAATATGATAAATTAATGGTTGATAATCAAAATCCCACATGTGCACGTGTCCCTTGATACGTTTCGTATCACCCAGAACCGGATACAGCGTGTCCATATATCATGAACAACTCTCGTGCACATACAGACACGTTGTCTCATGCACGCGTGCACTCGCATCTAGGATACGACACACGACACGACACAATACGTGTGTGCCTCAGTGTTCGCCACGACTAGGGCTACGACACTGGCACCCTGTACTGTGTCCACGAGACTCCAGGACACAATATGAGACCCATGTCAGTAGTGCCAGTGTCACGTGCATGCTGTAGGCAGTGGCCAGTGCGGGCCCAATATCGTATTCGACATACTACCACTCGACACGAGGCTTGGGGGCTGGCATGTTAGTCATTGACCCCTCCTCGACGCCAAATCCCAGGTCGCCACGTGCTCTGTGCAGTAAGCACGAGGTCCCGGGCAGCAGGACAGTATCCGCGGGTCTGTACAGCAAGTTCGTGTCCTCGTGTAGACACGACATGAAAACCACATACCAAGGACACGAATTCAAAGACAAACCCTAGATCTATAAATCCTTTCAAAAATATTTCCAAAAACAGCACAAAATATTGGGTGTGGCATTTCATCGAACACCTATACTAAGAAATTGATACGTATCCGATACGGACACGAAATAAAATGTAATAGACACCAAACATTCACTACAGCTAGGGTTCTAATTCGACCTATATCGAAGAAGACTCCCTATGAGTTATGGTTTGATAGAACACCCACTGTTTCATATTTCAAGATTTTGGGTTGTAAATGCTTTATTCTTAATACTAAAGACAACCTGAGTAAATTTGATGAAAAGGCCGATGAAGGTATCTTTTTAGGTTATGCGACAAAGAGGAAAGGGTACAGAGTCTTCAACAAGAGAACCATGATCATCGAAGAATCAATTAATGTCAAGTTTGATGAACTAAATCAACATTTAGACGATAATAATAAGGAAGACGTGAGTACACCAAGTACAACTATTGCAAAACCTTTCCACAAAGATGCAGAACCTTCATACCAAGCACCAGCTGATCAGTCTTCGAACAAAGAAATCGGAATAAACAATCCTGAGAATATGCCAAAAAAAATGAGATTCTTGGCAAATCATCCAAAGGACTTGGTAATTGGTGAGATTACCAAGGGTGTAAGTACTCGTTTCTCTAATAAAGATATAGCTTTTTGTGTTGCTTTTATTTCACAGCTTGAACCCAAAAATATTAAAAAAGCATGTAGTGATAATTTTTGGTTAGATGCTATGCAAGAGGAATTAAACCAATTCGAACGGAATCAAGTTTGGGAACTTGTTCCCAAGCCCATTGATCATCCAGTCATTGGCACCCGTTGGGTATTCCGAAACAAACTGAATGAGAATGGTTTAGTGACTCGTAATAAGGCCCGACTCGTAGCTCAAGGATACAATCAAGAAGAAGGTATCGACAACGATGAGACTTATGCCCCAGTTACGAGATTAGAATCCATTTGCATGTTATGTGCATTTGCATATTTTCATAATTTTAAGTTATTTCAAATGGATGTTAAAAGCGCATTTTTGAATGGTTTTATAAAAGAAGAAGTGTATGTAGCTCAACCTCCAGGTTTTACTGATCTCAAAAATTCTGATTACGTTTTCAAGTTGAAGAAAGCCTTATATGGTTTGAAATAAGCCCCTCGTGCTTGGTACGATCGTCTAAGCTCTTTTCTACTTGACAACGGTTTTTCAAAAGGAAAGGTTGACACTACACTGTTTATAAAATCTTTGAATAACAATCTTCTTTTGATTTAAATCTATGTAGATAATATTATTTTTAGATCCACTGATGAATCTCTTTGTCAAGAATTTTCAAAGTGTATACAGAATGAGTTTGAGATGAGCATAATGGGGCAGCTGAAATTCTTTTTCGGACTGCAAATCAAATAAACCAACAATAGGACGTTCATAAATCAAGCAAAGTACACAAAATATCTATTAAAGAAGTTCGACCTGGAAGCAGTCAAATCACTTAGCACTCCAATGGCGACTTCAACCAAGCTTGATATTGATGAACAAGGCAAACCCGTCGACATACGTAAGTATCGAGGTATGATCGGTAGCTAACTGTACTTAACTTCTAGTCGACCAAACATTATGTTTAGTGTTTGCTTGTGTACACATTTTCAAGCCAATTCTAAGGAGTCACATCTGTGTGCAGTTAAGCGTATCTTTCGATACCTTAAAGGCACTTCTTCTGTCGGCTTATGGTATCCTAAAACTACGTCATTTGACCTAAACGATTATTCTGATATTGATTTTGCCGGATGCAAAGTAGATAGAAAAAGTACCAGCAGTACATGTCAATTCCTAGGAAAAGCCCTAGTCTCTTGGTTTAGCAAGAAGCAAAATTCTGTCGCATTATCAACAACTGAGGCTGAGTATATCGTCGCATGATGTTGTTGTGCACAAATTTTGTAGATGATGCAAACTTTAGACGACTTTGGACTGCATTTCACACACATACGCATTTTCTGTGATAACACTAGTTCTATTAATTTGACTAAGAATCCAGTATGTCACTCTCGTACTAAGCATATCGAGAATTGACATCATTTTCTTAGAGATCATCAACAAAATAGAGATATAGACCTTGTATATATAGACACACAGAATCAATTGACTGACATTTTTAAAAAATCTCTAGCGAAAGATCGTTTCAATTATTTACGTCGAGAATTAAGAATTTTAGATGTCAATAATATTAATTAATTTTGTTTTATTTATTAATTTGTTCAATACTCAATAACTATTTTTGAAACAAGTCTACAAAGAGTCTGTCTGTCACCATGACTATGGTCGAAGCGAAGCGGTACTTAATTGTTCTCCAGTGAACTCCCGTTAGCTGGGACAGTACTCCTACAGCTAATCTGAAACAGATGCTAACTAACGAAAGTTAATTTATAAAATAATATTAATTATATTATTTGAAATTTAAAATTACTAAACTTTGAATTAAATATTTGAAATGAGTTGATGAAAATGATATGGCCCACAATTTTTTTTAGAAACCTAGAAGAACCCTAGGCGAATTCGGTCCGAGTTCAGTCCGAATTCGGCCAGAGTTCTGTTGGTGTTGTACGTTTTTAAGTCAGAACCCGAGGCCTTCTCCTATTCATCTCTTCCAAACTACTTCATCATAGCAGCAGCAGCAGCCGAAGAACCCCCAAACGTTAGCTTTTCTTCAGTCTTTTTCTTCCAATCTACGTGGAGATTTCCATCCAAAATTTGGATTCGTACGGAGAATCGCGTCCTCTACAACATACTTGATTCTCGGAAGGTATAACTCCTTCTCTCCTCCACTTTCAAATTCTTAAGCATTATTTAGTTTTGGGAAAGAATGCCTAAGGGATTCAATGCTTTCAAGAGAAAGAAGACCAATACCAGTGAAGAGGCATCATCTTCTGATCCAAACACGGGTTCCCTCTTTTCTACGGTCCAATCGGGTGATGGCGTGTCGGATGAATTTTACTTCAAAACTCATGACCAAGCATTGCTTTGGTATGACGACTTTGTTATGCGTACTATATGTACAGGCACTCAGATTAAATGAACTGTATTTCCATATCACCGTCCTTTCTTTGAGGCATTAGGGTTACACCATCTCGCTATCATACAATTGGTATCAATTATTTTTTTCTACTTATCACATTTTTTTTCCTGTCTGTGACATTTATACCATGCCTGTGATAGTTTTTTTTTTATATATCTTGTGTTTCTTCACTGATTGTTACTTACGCATATATTGCGGGGGAGCTTTCTCTTTTGCAATTATTTTGCTAAGTGACAACGGGTGAGAAATAAGATCTAACACCTTCGATTTGTAAGAATACATGATATAAACAATCTACAAGAATATTTTTTGGTACATTATATCGGTACATTTTGTTTTGATAAAGACCAAAGATATTATATCGGTCAAGGTTTGTCAATTATCAAAATAGGAGAGATTGTTGGCCCATTGGTCATGGTCAAACCTGATATTAATAATTGATCAAACTCTGTCTCGATATACGAAACAACTCACATGTTTACTCAAGACATTTTGGACATTGATCAAGATTGGATATCTACCTAGTTCAAGATCGAAGTTATGTTTGCCACTCAAGACTGTATTTCTTTATGCATGTAATTTTTATTTTTATTGAGCCTAGGAATACATTGTACACCAAGTCGTACTGGCAAATAGGCTATCCAAAATTATTTTCAAAATTGACCTATATTTTGAAAAACATCTCTTATTTACAAAAGTTTCTGAAGGATTTCAAAAAGCCCCAAAAATATTTTTCTTAAAATATTTCTGACCAACCCTGACAGAACTCGGCCAGAGTTCAGCCAGAGTTCGGCCAAGATGAACATTATGTGAACGTTGGTTTTTGAACTTGGTCTTCCTTCAGTTACAGATTGTTATATAGAATTATGTCTGAATTCTGCCAGAGTTCTGTCTTTGGAAAAACTATAAGTATTTGTAAAATGGCCCCGTTGAGTCCCATGTCGGTTATAGAACCAATTCCTATAATTGTAAAACCCATGTGAGATACAGAAGAATAGGCTATTCTCTTTTTTAAATTGTGTTGACTAAGAGAGGTTGAAGCTGCATAGATTATTTGGATTGTCCCCACTATCACCAACCAGGGAGAAAATATAGAATAAATAAAGAGGAATTCTGATCTTTTAAAATCACTCAATCACTTTCATCTCTTCTCTTCTAAAGCTTACGTTTCTTCCAAAGAGTTTTCTAAAAAACTTTTATTTTCAAATCCCAAGCCAGTTACAATTCTCTGGTCAATTTGCCGGTACGGTGCAGTCTAGAAGATTTTAGAGAAATTATAATCAGAGGCTTGATTGAAGAAAGACTCTTCAAAACTGAAGTTGGTCGAGTTCTTCGTATCAAAGCTCGCGTCTGTAGAAGTTGCAAGGACTTCGTATAAAAACTTGCAAGATTTTCCAATAGTGGATTCAACTGGAAGCTAGAGTTCTTCCGATTGGACTAGTCCTCACAAGAGGAAAACTAGTATAAATCTCTTTGTTTGTATTTGTCTTTTGATCTCTTTTCTTTACAGTTATTACTTTGTGATTATTGATATTATTTCTGTGATCTAACTGCTAACAAATTTTTAATTAGCAATATTCTGCTGCCTACTCTATTCACCCCCCTCTAGAGTATTCTGCTTTACGACTTCGTTCCTACAACCTACGCGATCGCTTCAAGGCAAAAGACAAACAGGAGGAATGCTAGAAGCTTGAGATCCGACAACCCTATCCTCCTGAGTGGAACAATATGGTTTATCCCCCCAAGTATAAACCGCAGTCACTAATACCATTCAACGGGAAGGAGTCTCCCCGTAAATACCACATCTATTTTCGCTCTATGATGGGGCATCTACCGAAAGAGGACGCCCTACTCACGAGTCTATTCATCGGAGCATTGAAGGGGTAGCCTATGAATGGTATTACAGCCTCCCTAATAACTCTATCTCTTTCTTCGAGGACTTGAAGCACCTCTTCCTTGTCTGATTCTATGACGACGGAAAAGACATGAACATGTCTTCTCTTATGGAGATTACCCAGAAGGAGAAGGAGAAGTCTGGGCCTACATTGAGCACTTCCGGTAGGCATGTCTAAGACTACCTTCTGGCATCTCTGAGTCTGTGCTAATGGACTCTTACAGGAAGAACATGACGCCGGTAGTCAAACTTTGGGTTGATGTCGCCCAATATATTGACTGGAACTGCGTCCATTATCGGTACCGAAGCCACCGAGTTGAAGGCCCGTGATGCTCGTCTTCTGGGGGTTAGCTTCCCTTCGTTCGAAGAGAAGGAAAAACATGCCGCCAACAACAACAACAGTGGATGCGAGCCAAAGGAAGAGCAGGCATTAACTGTGAATACCTCAATGGGTGTGTCGCCTCTTGCTCAGAAGCCCCCGATCGTACCAAGACAGAAGGAGGTTTACTCCTTCAATGACGAAGATACTCTACATCTCTTTGAGGTGCTAATATAAGGTGACAAGATCAAGTTGCCTTATCCTAAGCGCCTCGATGAGGTGGACAGGGTAAACGACCCGAGATACTGTCACTACCATCGATTCGTCGGACACCCAACCCGAGACTAATTTATACTAAAGAACTACATCCAGCGCATAATCAATGCGAATATCCTCTCTCTCGATTATGAAGACAAGACAGTCTCCGCGAACACAATATCTCTCCAGTTTGGCACCATGCCATCGATTGAAGCTCAAGATAGCATCGTCCCCATCCCAAAGGCGACAATAGAAGTAACCAATCTTCCACCAACACGTGACAACGTGAGTGGGCTGGTGCCACTCACCATACTGGGGCAAGATTATGTGGGTTCATCCAGATCTGGCTCCGAAATTGACTCAACTGGGGGTACGTGCTACCTCCAAAACCAAAAAGACCAAATATTGTCGAATGGACACTTCTACTCCAAAGGAAGCCCTTCTCGTACAAATGCGTTCTCAGCAGAACGCTCAGCAGGAGGAGGCCCCAGCCGGAGAGATACCTCCCATCACCCCTACTGCTAACAAAAGGAAGGCCCCTCTCAACCTTCAGCAATAGGTAAGCAGAAGCAGATAGAGGCTCGTTTTGACAAGCCTCTGCAAAAAGAAGCTGCTTTGGGTTTGACCAAAACCCTACAACTTCGACATACTGGCGCAGCTCGCCAGTTCTCCTGCTCGAATTTTATTGTTTGAACTCCTTCGATTATCCAAAATACTTAGAATGCTCTATGTAAAACATTGAATGATGTCGAGTCTTTCATTAGTCAGGTCCCATAGCCCGAAGGGGACCTAGTCGTATGTCTGTACTGCCATAGCATATGAGGAATTATCCCCAATATTACTATCTCCCAACAGGACATGCTGCTAAGAACAATCGGGACAATAGACCGCTGTATTATATAGGGTATATTGGTACCACAAGATGGACCAGATTTAAATTGATCCGGGGGTCTTCTCTCAGCATTATTCTTCGAACTTTGGTCTAGACGCTAGGGATACCTATGCATCGGTTGACTGCATCTAACACCAGGATCATCGGCATCAATGCTGAAAAAGTGAACCTTTGGGCAAGATTCGTCTAAAGTATCACATTGGCGAACTCCAGACAGAGGTGACTTGTTACATCATTTATCCTGACATCAACTACAATGTCTTGCTGGGTCGTCCATGGATATATGAATATATGGTGATGTCGTCTACCCTCCACCAATATATGAAGACGTATCCACTAATGGCATCGTCAAGACAAGAGTTCACTGATGTCGATCCTTTCAGAGGTATTGTAGCATTCTTTACTGACTCTGATCTATACAAGCCAATTTACTTAGATGATGAAGCCAATGACACCGATGATGAAGATGATGCAGAAGCTGAGGCTGACGCAGAAGCCGAGATGGTAATAGAAGCACCTTTGAAGGTGCGGCTCAAAGGGAAACCTACCCCGGTATCTGCCACACTTGTAGCCAAACTACATAGGAAGGCTCCGGCTTCAGCTCCTTTGGTCGTCAAACTCCCGGGTCAGACTCAGAAATCTATCAGAGTTAAGCTCCCGAAAAGGTCATTGAAAACTCCTCCTACTAGGTCGTCTTCTCCATTGGTTGCCAAGATACGGCGAAAGGCTCCTGCACCTCCTCCAAGGCTACTTTAGTTCTGACGGACGAAAAACTAGGTGACTACATATTCGCTAACATTAATGCACCCTCTTTGGATAATATAATTTCTAGAGACAAGATCCCTTATTTTATTAATAAAATATATCTTTGAACTACTCTAATCTTCCACATTGGAATGCTATTTATACTTTAGATAATGCCTTACAGTCGTTGCAAACAAAAAGAATGACTATTAATCATGTAAACCAAGTTGTCCCATACTAGGGGGCTGTTATATAGTTCTACCTCGAAACAAGAACGAAAAGCCTATTATCTTCGACAAGGTCGAGTGTCATCAGGACCTCTCTCCAGCCGAACCAGAGCTAGATACCGGTAGATTGCAAACATACCGGTACACCAATCTAGCAAAGTACCTCATCCAGAAGATGGATTTCGACTTGAAAAGTGGCAAAGGCTTGAACTAAAGGAAAGGTCAACGTCTACCCCTATGACTTCCAGTTCCAAAGGAAAAGCCACAAGATTACTATTACCGTACTCTACGAGGGGTAGACTATGTCACACCGCCGATAACCCCCGAGAGTTCAGAAACTGAAGAGGTCGTGCACTCTCATTCATCTGAAGCTTCAACTTGGGACTCTGACACCAGCATCAGTCCAATCTTCAGGAAAGTATTGTCAGTCAACATGACATCTGGACATCCTTTAAAAGAAGAAGATGACGATCAGACAGTAGAGTTCTTCAAGGAAGAACCTTGGGCTCAACGCTAAGGAGTGCAATGGAAATCTTGCTTCGAAATACGAGAACCTTCCACCGAAGATGAAGTCGAGCAAATCGACTTAGGGCATGAATCCTCGCCCAAACCCATCTTCATAAGCAAAAGCTTGGCAGGGAAAGATCGTGATTCTTTTGTTCAACTTGTCATGGAATACATTGACGTCTTTTCCTGGAGCTATGAAGACATACCGAATTTGGATCTGCAAGTCGTAATGCACAAGCTTAACATCTTACCTAACGCTAAGCCTGTTTAGCAGCAACAATGACGCTTCCATCATAACATCATAGATGATATTGAGAAAGAAGTGGATAAACTCATAAATATTAAGTATATTCATGAGGAACAACATCCATACTGGGTGGCCAATATTGTTTTCATTACTAAAAAGAATGGAAAGATCTAAGTCTGCATCGAATTTAGGGACCTCAAGCCTGCCTACCCAAAAGATGAGTTTCTCCTTCCAATCATCGACGTGATAGTCGACAACACATGTGGCTTTGAATGCATGTCCTTCATGGATGGATATTCTGGCTACAACCAGATCAAGGTGTTCCCAGACGACGAGAAGCACACGTCGTTCAGAACTCCAAAGGGGGTTTACTGTTACACAGTGATGTCCTTTGGCTTGAAGAATGCAGGTGCAATATACCAGCAAGCTATGAGCACCATCTTCTGCAAGCATCTTCGTAAGACAGTCAAATGTTATATTGATGACATCGCTGTCAAAAGCTTCCTGTGAGGTGATCACCTGCAAGATCTGAGGACAGTCTTTGATCTCATGCGGGCACATCAGCTCAAGATAAACCCAACTAAATCCTTTCTCGGATTTCTAGCAGTAAATTCTTGGGTTTCATCATCACTGCAAAGGGTATCCATGTTGATCCTGAAAAGACCAAGGGCATCCTTGACATGAGCCCTCCGAAGAACCTGAAAGAACTTCGAGGCCTGCAATAACGTCTCGCATACATCCAAAGGTTTATAGCAAATCTTTCTGGACGGTGCCAACCCTTCACCAAGCGTATGAAGAAGGGAGTCTCTTACGTCGGGACAGAGGAGTGTTATAAGGCATTTGACGTTATCAAGGCCTATCTCACAAATCCTCTAGTTCTGGTAGCACTAATTGTGGGTAAACCCTTCATGCTCTACGTCCGTGCAATATATTATTCTCTCGGTGCCTTACTGTCTCAGAAAAATGATGTAAGTTACGAGCAAGCTATCTACTACTTAAGCAGGATAATGATTGGGGCCGAACACTGGTACAACCCCATCGAGAAGGAGTGTCCAGCTTTGGTATTCGTAATACAAAAGACTCACCACTATGTATCGAGTCAGATGATCCATGTCATCTCTCGAGTTAATCCACTCAGGGTCCTAATGACGAAGCCCGGAGCGCTAAACTCTCGATTAGCTAAATGGGTAATACTATTGACACCATATGATATGGTATTTGTTCTACAAAAAGCAGTTAAAGGCCAAGAGCTGGCCGACTTCTTAGCTGCACATCCGATCCCAGAATTATCTAAACTCTATGAGGATATTTCGGATGAGGTTCTGGAGTCCAATGTTGCCAAAGAAAAATTTGTCTAGCGGATGTTCTTCGACGGTGCTTCAAGAACATGCCCTAAGAATTAGATCATCGCAGGAGTAGGGGTAGTCTTGATCTCTCTAGACAACCTAATCATCCAGAGTGCCTATTCTCTCACAGAGTCGTGCTCCAATAATATGGTGAAGTATAATGTCCTTATTATGGGACTCCAATTGATAAGACAACTAGAGGTCGAACACCTCAAGTCTATGGCAATTCAAAACTTACCATCAAGCATGTTCGAAGAAAATATGAGGTCCACCATAATGATCTGATTCCCTATCATAAAGCAGCCTTGGACATCATCTCAAATTTTATCGAGTTCTTCATAGAACATGTACCTCGGCTACAAAATCTAGAGGCTGATGCTCTGGCTGGCCTTATTGCCTCCTTGGTGGCACCTCTCAGGACTCAACACTTTATTATGGTAACTGGCCGGGATATGGTGTGTCCCAAAAATAATCGGTGCATGTGTATGGACCATGCCATGCCAGCAAATATCAGCGTCAACATCAGATTGGTAATTTTCATTCATAGATAGCCTACAGAATCCTTTCAGACGATACAAGGGAGCGTGTCTGTCAAAAGTCGCTCTCTCCGATTCTACTACGATACAACTATCATAATGCTGTATTGTCGTTCTTACAAAGGACTTCTCCTTCGATGTTTGTCAAATGAGGAGGCGATCGAAGATCTTCGGGGGGCCTATGATGGTACCTATGTAGCTCATCAACCCAGTCCTAAGCTACATGATAGACTCCGACGTATGGGTTATTACTGGCCTACTATGATGGTAGACGCTATTGAATATGCTAAAAAGATACAGGGTTTGCCAGTTGTATGCTTACTTCATCCATCGACCATTTAAGTTCCTACACCCTACGGTCGTCTTGTAGCCTTTTGAAGCCTGGGGTATGGACATTGTTGGACCAATTATCCCTCCGTCATCTAGAGGACATCGCTTTATCTTAGTAATCACCGACTGCTTCTTTAAGTGGGTGAAAGCTGTACCTTTATCTGAGGTAAAGAGCTCAAGGGTGATTAGCTTCATCAAGCATCACGTCATCTACCACTTCGGGGTACCCTGGGGGATCATCCATGACAATGGTCCATAATTTATAAGCCTCAGCAGATTCTGTGATAAGAACCGCATTCAGAACGGAGCGTTGACCACTTACAATCTGGTAGCAAACGGGTTGGCCAAATTTTTCAACAAAATAATTGTCAAACTACTCAAGAAAGTTATGTCCTCTAACAAGAACGACTGGGATAAGATATTAGACGAATGCCCTTAGGCCTATTGCACAACGTTACAGACTCCGACTGACAACACAACATTCTTCCTGGTATATTTGAGCGAAGCTATACTTCTCCTTGAAATCTAGATCCCCTTGCTACGAGTGGCCATCACGAACCAGTTGACAGAGGAAGACAACCAACGTCATCTGTTGTAAGAGTTAGAGGCACTGGACGAAAATGCCTCTTGGCTCAACAGCGCATCGAGCTCTACCAGGCTCATATTTCCCTGGCTTTCAACAAGAAAGTCAAACAAAGGACTTTCCAAGTGGATGACCTCGTCTTGTCAGTCAGAAGACCAATTGTGATGACTCAGAAACACTAGGAAAGTTCGAACCTGTCACGCCCCAGAACCAGAATACTGGAGAGCGGGGGCAGACATAGCCAGCTACGTATATGAAATGGAATCCATCTCACTATACGGTCACGGCTGTCTAGATACATGAGGGTTTAACTACAAGCCAGCAGTCTCCTAAGGTCATGAACAAGCCTATTGTCTCAATCACAAGCAAGCAATAGTAATTACAAGAAGTCAGAGCACCAAATATATAATAGCAAGGCGTCCCATACATTACATATTGGATGATCATGAAGCTAGTCGTACAAAATATCAGGACTAGCAAGAGTTTAGTCATACATGATCAACCCTAGGATCTGTTAATCATGTTACAGCCCGTAGGCAGACAGTAAGTAAAAGTGCAATCGAGCTAACACGTGCTCGTCGGCTAAACGCCTCAAAAGAATAATTTTACAATAAAGTGGGAGGACAAAAAGAAACCCACTCGTTGGCAGGGTTACGCCTGGTGGTCACCATCTGGCTGGAAGATCGGTAGATCCTCTGGAGCTGCTCCGATATCTGGCCATACAAAACCAGCTGGGTCAGACCCCAGAAAGAGCAAGTGCCACAAAGGAGGCTTCACTTAGAAACTAAAACCAGCATATAGTAAGGAACATTAAAGTTAAATTATCAGAAATAACAACAATAATTGAGTACGAGGAAACCATTCAAGTAGCCAGACTACAACCCTTAAACCAAACAAGGACCGGGGTTACAATCCTTCACCTGAATAGAAATCCGTCTCAAATACTATGGATAAGGTAATAAGACAATAAACGAAGAGAAGACACAGAACTGCTCCGGGAGCCAGGTTACAACCCTTAAACCAAACAAGGACCGGGGTTGTAACCCTTCGCCTGAACAGAACTGGACTCATGATCTTTATTGTTAAGGCTATTATAGATAATCATGTTGCTGAAGTAAGATAAAACATGACAAGCATGACACGGGGTACAAGTAAGGCAATAACCGAAGGGAAGGCACAGAACTGCTCCGGGAGCCAGGTTACAACCCTTAAACCAAACAAGGACCGGGTTGTAACCCTTTGCATGAACAGAACTGGTCCTCCGATCGTTATTGTCAAGGCAAGCATCAATAATCTTGTCTTGTCACGATCTTGCACATGATCAGGATAAGACTAAGCTAGAATAACTTCATCCAATCAATCACGGCCAATCAAAAATACAGCTTGATACTTTAACTAGCTAGGGTTATGACAGGCCTAGTTACTAGCAAGATGCAATGAGATTATTTCAACAGCCACAAGCCCTGCAGACCATCCAAGTTATCCAGGTCGAATGTCCGTTTATGAAGGGTGCACCACATGACTGTGTGCTGGAAGTGTGCCCTACTCGTCGGTAGGCTACAAGTCCACTTAATGCGCCCAGATAACGGGATTGCCTGTAGCTGGGAATCTCTTTATGTCTACTGAATTGTTCTAGTTTATTACTCTTAGTTAATTACAGTAGGTTTCCCTGACCGTGGTACTCAGGGATCCCATCCTAGACATGATGCAAGACAATACTGGTTTATTGTGCAAACGCAATCATCCACGGTGTCCAGGTTAGTCATTCTTGTCAGGTCATGTCACGTTAGCCGTCGCAACAGCAATTCGAGATAATCATGTCAGGTATGCTTGTCCTTCCATACCGTGTTCAATTATTATTAACAAACCTATTAAATAAATTTGTGATTATCAAGTTCATGACAAAAGGCGTAAGGATATAAAGTGGGCATAAAATATCTAATAAAATATCAATATACAGGGCTATAGAAGAGCCAAGCTTAAGGAAAATAAAACCAAAGTGACATGCTGACATAAGACCAAGTCAGCCAAGGCCATACGCTCAGTGCAAAAGTCATACGCTCAGGCCAGGCTACGCTCAAGTCAAGCTACGCTCAGGTAAGCCTACGCTCAGGTAAGCCTACGCTCAGGTATGCCTACGCTCACAAAGGGCAGCGTATGAGGTCCATACGACCCCTTGTCACACAAATGAGCGTATGCAAGACATACGCTCCAAAAAGGCAGCGTATGAACTTCATACGACTCCTTGTCACACAAGCGAGCGTATGCGAGTCAAACGCCTCCAAAAGGCAGCGTATGGACTCCATACGACTCATGGCTATCCAAGTGAGCGTATGCAAGTCATACGCTCCAAAAAGGCAGCGTATGGACTCCATACGACTCATGGCTATCCAAGTGAGCGTATGTAAGCCATATGCTCCAAAAAAGCAGCGTATGGACTCCTTACGACTCATAGCTATCCAAGTGAGCGTATGCAAGTCATACGCTCCAAAAAGGCAGCGTATGGGGTCTACAGCGCTGCGCTAAAGAGCGCGCACAGCTCAGTGACGCAAGCTAAAAAGCTCGCACACTGCTCACTGTCTTCTCCAAACAGCAGAAACTCCATGGTTGAACCCTAAGCTTCCAAAGTCCATAACTTGGTCAAAACAAGTCCAAATCCAACTTTCTAAAGGTCAAAATTGGGTAGAAGGAAATTCTCTACCACATGGAACCATCAAAACTTGAAAACAAGGGAATTTAATAGATCAAAACCATAAAAATCCGAAAATGACTAAATTCTAGATCTACAAAAATCCAAGCTTCAAAATAGAAAATGACAAGTTCTAATATGGATTAGAAAGTTGCAAAGAAGAGGTTAGAACAATAAAAAATGGTGGGTTTCTTCATGAAGCAAGATTGCACTTGCCTAGGCTAGGGTTTTCTTGGTTGGTGGTGGAGAGTAATGAAGAAGAAAGGAAATAATGAGGAGAGAGAATAGGAAGAGTTTAATAAATGGGGTTGGTTGTGGTAGGTAGGGGGTTCACCCTTGGTTCATGATGAACCAAGGCTAATCAAGCCTAGCCGAACTAACCCAAGCCAACCCAAACCAAGATGAACCATGGCCAATACGAGATAAAATATGTACACGTATTCTTAAATACGTAATACGAACAACAGGCATTACAACTCAACCCACCTTAAAAGAATTCCGTCCTCGAAATTTAATTAAGATGTTAGAGAGACTAGAACAAGCTATACTAATTACATGCAAACTATAACTAGGCAAGCAATCACTCATTCAAGCAAGGAATCGAAGACATAAGGCATAAGGAAGACATTATACCTCATGAGTCAAACAAGTCGGGATACCGCGATCGGATATCTTCCCCACGCTCCCACGTTGACTCACCCAAAGAGTGGTGACTCCAAGCAACTCGGACTAACTTGATAGTCTTGTTCTTGAGCGTCTTCTCTCTTCGGTCTAATATAGACACGGGCCTTTCCTCATACGAAAGATTGGTACCAACAACCAATTTCGAATGATCTAGGATATGGCTCGGGTCTGGGATATACCGCCGTAATTGGGATACATGGAACACGTCATGCACCTCGCTTAGCGACGACGGAAGAGCGAGACGATAGGATACATCTCCTACTCGCTCCAGAATGTCAAACGGTCCTATATACCTAGGACTAAGCTTGCCCCGTACGCCGAAACGAATGACGCCACGGTTAGGCGAAATCCTCAGGAATACATGATCGCCGACCGAAAACTCGAGAGGACGCCGATGAGAATCGGCCCAATGGCGCTGGCGATCTTGGGCAACTCGAAGATGATCTCTGACTCGCCTGACCACTTCAATGGTCTGAGTAATCTATTCTGGACTAAGCATCTATCTTTCTCCAATATCATCCCAGGATAGTGGGGATCTGCACTTCCTGCCATACAGCGCCTCGAACGGGGCCATCTGGATACTGGCCTGGAAACTATTATTGTACGAGAATTTCACCAGGTGCAAGTGATCTTCCCATGAACCACCGAAGTCAAGTGTGCAAGACCGCAACATGTCTTCAAGAGTCTGGATCGTGCGCTCCGACTGACCATCTGTCTGCGGGTGATATGCTGAACTGAACTGGAGATGCGTCCCCAAACTCTCTTGTAAGCTACGCCAAAAATACGACGTAAACCTATAATCTCGGTCCGAGGTGATACTGACTGGCACACCGTGCAATCTGACAATCTGTCTAAGATACATCGCCGCTAGCTGAGCCGTCGACTGACCAACTCTGAATGGAAGAAAGTGAGCCACTTTCGTGAGCCGGTCAACTATAACCCAAATAGCATCTCTACCAGCTGGGGATCTAGGTAATTCAGTCACGAAATCCATGGTCACATGCTCCCACTTCCACTCTGGAATCGGCAAGGGCTGAAGCAGTCCTGCAGGTCTCTGATGTTCAGCTTTAACTTGTTGGCAAACCAAATATCGAGAGACAAACCGAGCTATCTCCTGCTTCATGCCATTCCACCAGAAATGCTGCCGGATATCACGGTACATCTTCGTACTGCCAGGATGGATGGAATACTGCGAACTGTGCCCCTCTGACATGATCTTCTGCCGTATATCTCCGCTGGGTACACAAAGACGCTTACCATGTCGAAGTGTACCATCCACATGAATGCATAACTCTGGTCTTCGTCCCGCCTCACACTCTGCTCTGAGTCGCTGAAGCTTGGAATCTGCCGACTGTGCCATCCAGATCCTCTCGACTATAGTGGACTGAACTTGCATACTGGCCATCAAGGCCACACTGGAAGGAAGAACAACTTCAATACCCATCTTCTAAAGATCTGCTAACAGCTCTGGTTGCGCTGTTAGAAAATAAACTCCCGCTCTCCGGCTCAATGCATCCATAACAACATTGGCCTTCCCAGGATGATACTGCAGGTTGACATCATAATCCACAAGAAGCTCCAGCTACCTTCTCTGACGCATGTTAAGATCCTTCTGGGTGAAAACATACATCAGGCTCTTGTGGTCGGTGAAAATCTCTACCCTGTCTCCATACAAGTAGTGCCTCCACAACTTAAGTGTAAACACCACTACTGCCAGCTCCAAGTCATGGGTTGGGTAATTCCTCTCATGATCACGAAGTTGTCGTGACGCATAAGCTATTACCTTCCCATGCTGCATCAGAACACATCCTAAACCTCTGCATGAAGCATCACAGTATACTGAGAATCCTCCGGTCCCATCTGGAAGCGTGAGAATAGGAGCCGTCAATAAGCCTCGCTTCAACTTCTCAAAAGATTCCTGGCACTCTGCTGTCCAAGCAAACTGTACATCCTTACGAGTCAACTGGGTCAGCGACGCCGAGATCAGAGCGAAGTCCGAAACAAATTGCCGGTAGTAGCCGGCCAATCCAAGAAAACTACGAACATCTGCAACTGTGCTGGGTACTGGCCATGACTCAATGGCCACGATCTTCTGGGGATCCACTTCTACTCCTCTGATGATGATGATATGACCCAAGTACGAAATACGATCGAGCCAGAACTCGTATTTACTGAACTTGGCATATAACTGGTGCTTCCTGAGTATCTGAAGAACAACCCTGAGATGCTGCTCATGCTCTGCCTCATTCTTGCTGTAGACCAGAATGTCGTCTAGGAATACGATCACAAACTGATCCAAGTAAGGCATGAAAATGCGATTCATGAGGTCCATGAATACTGTCGGTGCATTGGTTGCTCCAAATGGCATAACAAGGAACTT
Source organism: Iris pallida (assembly GCA_029216955.1). Classification (NCBI taxonomy): domain Eukaryota; kingdom Viridiplantae; phylum Streptophyta; class Magnoliopsida; order Asparagales; family Iridaceae; genus Iris; species Iris pallida. Next base: position 58,520,152 of record JANAVB010016197.1, on the reverse strand, counting down.
CTAATGCCCGTATCTCGATCTGAAAGCTGTCTTCGAGATGTCCTGCTCTCTGACTCTGATCTGATGATATCCTGAGCGCAAGTCAATCTTCGAAAATACAGCTGCCCCTTTAAGTTGATCAAACAAGTCATCTATCCTCGGGAGAGGGTATCTGTTCTTGATTGTCACTGAGTTCAAGGTACGATAATCTATACATAATCTGGACGTACCATCCTTCTTTTTCATAAGAAGCATCGGGGCTCCCCAAGGCGATCCACTAGCACGAATGAATCCCTTGGTTCTAAGCTCTTCAATCATCTTGTACAAGATCTCCAACTCTGATGGCGCCATCCTGTAGACTCTCTCTGACACCGGGGCTGTCCCGGGAATCAAGTCTATGGTGAACTCAATCTCCCGCTCTGGCGGCATACCTGGAAGCTCTTCTGGAAAAACATCTGGAAACTCATCCACTATCCTGGGCAATTGAACTGCTGCTACTGCCATCCGTAATACTGGAGGAGAAGGCTCAACCTCGCCTCGAAAGAAAGAAAATTTTGGCTCTCCTGGAATGCTAAAAACAATCCTGCCAATGTGGCAGTCTATCCTAGCATACTGGTCCCTCAACCAATCCATCCCTAAGACTACATCATAATCGGCCATCGGGAATTCTATCAATCTAGCGGGAAACTCTCTACTGCTAACTACGATTCGACACGAGGAAAATACTCTATCGACTCCCACAAGTCCGTTACCAGTGAGTATATTGAGCCTTGCTGATATCGACTCGGGCTCCAATCCTATCCGTGTCGCGAATCGTGCAGACATAAATGAATGCGATGCACCAGAATCAAATAAAGCTGAAGCTGGAAAGGTGTTGACGAGAATAGTACCTGCCACTACCTCACCTGGTGTTACTCCTTCTTCTCCCATGGTCAAGGCCAGCACTTGACCATATCCTCTGGGGGCGGGTCCCCTCTGCTAAAAATTTCTCTGCCTGTTCTGGATCAGGGCTTGGGCCTGAGCATACTGCTGCGGTCTCTGCTGCTGGAATGCCTGGGCCTGCATCAGCAATGGCCTCGGGAGCGGGTACTGCAACTGCTGCTGCTGCTGGACTGGCGCTGGTCCTCTAACTGAAGGACTAGAGAAAGCTGATAAACTCCCCCTGTTCGGGCAGTTCCCAACCCTGTGGTCCAGGGCACCACAAACCAAGCACAATCCCTGTGCTCTGCGACACTCTGACACCACATGCCCTGGCTTCCCGCAGTGTGAACATCCCACTACGGAAGGCTGCTTCTGCTTCTGTTGCTGAGGGTGCGTCGGGGTAGAATGCTGAACCGACGTCACCGATGCCGCCCGCCTCGGAGTTCCAATAGTTAAACTTCTAGCTGCCAGGGCTGGAGCTGATGATTGGTTCATCTGGCCGTGAGATCTCTTCCGACCTCCGACCCTATCCACAATCCGCTGGGAGGTGTACTCATGCCTCCTAGCCGCCCTCAATACTGCATCGAACGTCTGGTGCTCGAACTGCTCAACTGCTAGTAAAATCTCCAAATGCAACCCCTGCTGGAACCGCTGGGCCCTATCAAACTTGGTTGCCACCAAGGTGGGGGCAAACCTACTGAGTCTAGAAAACTCAGATGCATAACCATCGACTGTTCTGCCTCCTTGCTTCAGGTTGGTAAACCTCGTCTGCAAGTCATACCGAGCCACAGCATCAAAATACTTCGTCTGGAATCTCTCTCTGAACACTGTCCAAGCAATGGGTGCCACTAATCCCTCGGCCTGTGCCGCCCACCAACTGCGGGCAAGATCTAATAGCTGCAGGCGCACTACGACCACCTTCTCGTTTTTTGGAGTCCTGGCTGCTTCTAGAATCACCTCTGTGTCCTGAAGCCAAGCATCTGCGGCGATAGCATCTTCACTACCGTCAAAGAAGGGAGGGTACTAGCGCTTGAAGCTGTTGGCCGCGCTGTTACCCTGATGACCACCCTGGGTCAAAGCATCCGTCACTGCCTGTTGCAAGGCGTCTCCACGACGATCTTAGGAAGCTATCAAGGTCCTGACGAGTCCTACCAAAGTGCCATCATCAGGTTCTATAGGCTGAACTGGCTGAACCAGTGGCTCTCCGCCAGAAGGCACGACTCTGGAGGCTACCCCGAAATGCTGGGCTTGATCTCCAGGTTGCTGCTGGTCCGCGAGAGGTGCTTCGCCTTGCTGGTCGGTAGGACCACGAACAATACCACTGAAGAAGACGACATAGGGAACAATAAGGAAGGACCAGGACAGATCAACGATATAAGCATATGATCAGGACAAGAATCCAGGGATTCAGAAGATATGAGTAGAGATCAATGACGAATACTGATTGAGACATCTATTCGGTAAACCCTCACATATCTTGATTTACAAGACCTGCATAGGCCACCACTTAAACCATATCACGCCCCAGAACCAGAATACTAGAGAACGAGGGCAGACATAGCCAGCTACGTATATGAAATAGAATCCATCTCACTATACGGTCACGGCTGTCTAGATACAAGAGGGTTTAACTACAAGCCAGCAGTCTCCTAAGGTCATAAACAAGCCTATTGTCTCAATGACAAGCAAGCAATAGTAATTACAAGATGTCAGAGCACCAAATATATAATAGCAAGGCGTCCCATACATTACATATTGGATGATCATGAAGCTAGTCGTACAAAATGTCAGGACTAGCAAGAGTTTAGTCATATATGATCAACCCTAGGATCTGTTAATCATGTTACAGCCCGTAGGCAGACAGTAAGTAAAAGTGCAATCGAGCTAACACGTGCTCGTCGGCTAAACGCCTCAAAAGAATAATTTTACAATAAAGTGGGAGGACAAAAAGAAACCCACTCGTTGCCAGGGTTACGCCTGGTGGTCACCATCTGGCTGGAAGATCGGTGGATCCTCTGGAGCTGCTCCGATATCTGGCCACACAAAACCAGCTGGGTCAGACCCCAGAAAGAGCAAGTGCCACAAAGGAGGCTTCACTTAGAAACTAAAACCAGCATATAGTAAGGAACATTAAAGTTAAATTATCAGAAATAACAACAATAATTGAGTACGAGGAAACCATTCAAGTAGCCAGACTACAACCCTTAAACCAAACAAGGACCGGGGCTGCAATCCTTCACCTGAATGAAAATCCGTCTCAAATACTATGGATAAGGTAATAAGACAATAAACGAAGAGAAGACACAAAACTGCTCCGGGAGCCAGGTTACAACCCTTAAACCAAACAAGGACCGGGGTTGTAACCCTTCGCCTGAACAGAACTGGACTCCTGATCTTTATTGTTAAGGCTATTATAGATAATCATGTTGCTGAAGTAAGATAAAACATGACAAGCATGGCACGGGGTACAAATAAGGCAATAACCGAAGGGAAGGCACAGAACTGCTCCGGGAGCCAGGTTACAAGCCTTAAACCAAACAAGGACCGGGGTTGTAACCCTTCGCCTGAACAGAACTGGTCCCCGGATCGTTATTGTCAAGGCAAGCATCAATAATCTTGTATTGTCACGATCTTGCACATGATCAGGATAAGACTAAGCTAGAATAACTTCATCCAATCAATCACGGCCAATCAAAAATACGGCTTGATACTTTAACTAGCTAGGGTTATCACAGGCCTAGTTACTAGCAAGATGCAATGAGATTATTTCAACAGCCACAAGCCCTGCAGACCATCCAAGTTATCCAAGTCGAATGTCCGTTTATGAAGGGTGCACCACATGACTGTGTGCTGGAAGTGTGCCCTACTCGTCGGTAGGCTACAAGTCCACTTAATGCGCCCAGATAACAGGATTGCCTGTAGCTGGGAATCTCTTCATGTCTACTGAATTGTTCTAGTTTATTACTCTTAGTTAATTACAGTAGGTATCCCTGACCGTGGTACTCAGGGATCCCATCCTAGACATGATGCAAGACAATACTGGTTTATTGTGCAAACGCAATCATCCACGGTGTCCAGGTTAGTCATTCTTGTCAGGTCATGTCACGTTAGCCGTCGCAACAGCAATTCGAGATAATCATGTCAGGTATGCTTGTCTAGCCATACCGTGTTCAATTATTATTAACAAACCTATTAAATAAATTTGTGATTATCAAGTTCATGACTAAAGGCGTAAGAATATAAAGTGGGCATAAAATATATAATAAAATATCAATATACTGGGCTATAGAAGAGCCAAGCTTAAGAAAAATAAAACCAAAGTGACATGCTGACATAAGACCAAGTCAGCCAAGGCCATACGCTCAGTACAAAAGTCATACGCTCAGGCCAGGCTACGCTCAAGTCAAGCTACGCTCAGGTAAGCCTACGCTCAGGTAAGCGTACGCTCAGGTAAGCGTACGCTCAGGTAAGCCTACGCTCAGGTAAGCCTACGCTCAAAAAGGGCAGCGTATGAGGTCCATACGATCCCTTGTCACACAAGTGAGCGTATGCAAGTCATACGCTCCAAAAAGGCAGCGTATGAACTTCATACGACTCCTTGTCACACAAGCGAGCGTATGCGAGTCATACGCCTCCAAAAGGCAGCGTATGGACTCCATACGACTAATGGCTATCCAAGTGAGCGTATACAAGTCATACGCTCCAAAAAGGCAGCGTATGGACTCCATACGACTCATGGCTATCCAAGTGAGCGTATGTAAGTCATACGCTCCAAAAAGGCCGCGTATGGACTCCATACTACTCATGGCTATCCAAGTGAGCGTATGCAAGTCATACGCTCCAAAAAGGCAGCGTATGGGGTCTACTGCGCTGCGCTAAAGAGCGCGCACAGCTCAGTGACGCAAGCTAAAAAGCTCGCGCACTGCTCACTATCTTCTCCAAACAGCAGGAACTCCATGGTTGAACCCTAAGCTTCCAAAGTCCATAACTTGGTCAAAACAAGTCCAAATCCAACTTTCCAAAGGTCAAAATTGGGTAGAAGGAAATTCTCTACCACATGGAACCATCAAAACTTGAAAACAAGGGAATTTAATAGATCAAAACCATGAAAATCCGAAAATGACTAAATTCTAGATCTACAAAAATCCAAGCTTCAAAATAGAAAATGACAAGTTCTAATATGGATTAGAAAGTTGCAAAGAAGAGGTTAGAACAATAAAAAATGGTGGGTTTCTTCACGAAGCAAGATTGCACTTGCCTAAGCTAGGGTTTTCTTGGTTGGTGGTGGAGAGTAATGAAGAAGAAAGGAAATAATGAGGAGAGAGAATGGGAAGAGGTTAATAAATGGGGTTGGTTGTGGTAGGTAGGGGGTTCACCCTTGGTTCATGATGAACCAAGGCTAATCAAGCCTAGCCGAACCAACCCAAGCCAACCCAAACCAAGATGAACCATGGCCAATACGAGATAAAATACGTACACGTATTCTTAAATACGTAATACGAACAACAGGCATTACAGAACCCAAGTGAAAGGCCCCTTTATCACAGAGACGGTGTACTCTAACGGTGTCTACCAACTCGCAAAACCTAACGGGAACTTGTACATGATGCCAATCAATGCCAAGTACCTAAAGAAGTACTATGCTTGAAATCCTTCGACATATATTTCCATCTTCCAGCAAGAAAATCTACGAATTCGACAACCGAATTCATCCTCCTTGATCATGATACATCTCTAAAGCCCAGCTGCTCTAGGGCATTCCCTCATCGTCTCTCCTGTAGAAAACATCCAAGTCTACATCACCTCTGAGTTATTTTTCTACATTCCCGCGAAGCTTAATCTTACTTCTCAGTAAGACGATACTAAAATGAGTGTTTACCATGTCCACACTACCTCTGAGTAAATACCCTAATCAATAACCCTTGGGTTGTTACATCTCATCAATAGAACATCCACATTTATATCATCTCTGAGTTGTTCTTTGTATCCCCACAGAGTCTATTCTTGCCATGTTCATATCACCGTTGAGTAAGAAAACTCTACAACTAACCCCATGTTTACCATGTTCATATTACCTCTGAGTAAACATGTCGGTTCACTCTCTCAACTTATCATCTGTACCTAAAAACCAAGGTGTGCCGAAAGATGTTAAGTCCACAAAAAACCACAAGTTCAACATAATGAGCCAACAAAGTTTCTTTCTTTCTTCAAAAGAAGAAAAGGGCTATATTGCAAAAAAAAAAGAAACAACTACTTCTCGAACGACAAAAACAAATAAAAAGTACAAAAGGATAACAAAATTTAGGGGTCGGCAGACAGCTCGTCGATACGACGCTTCAAAGCCTCGGTCCTGGATTTGAAATTCGCCAAGACTCGACGTTCAGCTTCACGACGTATCACTTCCATATCCTCGGAGGCGATATCAGCTGCATGCTTGTCATCCAACTCTTTTTTCTGGTGGAACAAGTAGGCCACATGACGAGTAAACTTTATCGCTTCCTCCTTAAGGGTGATGTGGTCAGCCTGCGCTCGTTTAGAGTCTACCGGGAGTTGAGTCCGCTCTTATGGAGCAGGCAGATCTTAGCGTCAACCTCCGCCATGTAGACATCCAAGGATTCCCGTAAACTGGCCTTTTCTTCCATAACTGAAGTTAACGAGCGAATCACTTCCTCGTCAATGCACAAAGTGCATCGACTAATGAAGTAGTTATTGAGCAGAATATGGGTTGGCAAACAATCCAAACCTAGTGGCTCTTCCAACATAATAAAAGTTGGGGCACGACGACCCAAACTTTACATGCAACATACACTCAACATCATCGCATAGAAGAACACTGCCAGTAAGGTGCGCGGGCACAAGATAACTCGATGCATCTCAGTCTTCTGAAGGAGTTTGTCATCAAAATCAAAGCTTCTTTGAACGAGGAGATCTATATCCCCAGTACAATGTCTTACAAAGGGGGAGGATCGGTCGAGTTCATCTTCGCTGTGAATTTGGATGAAATGAGAACGAACATTCTCTCACCACTACTATTTATAGTCCAGGGCAACCAAAATCCATACGCCAAGTGGCAGCTCTCCCCAAGTTAATGTAATGAACCTATTATTAATGGTAATGAATCTGCCATCTCAAATTCGGCTAAGCCAAAAGTCATCAGTTCGAGCCTCAAAATGCTCAACACAGTTGACTAAAAGAGATGCAGCATGCAGCTGATGCGCCCCTCAGCTCCATGCGCTTCACATCTGATGCGTCCAGTGGTGCACAAATAGATGCGCCCATCTAAGCTCGTCACCCATCAAGCATTTAATGCTAAGTGACAGGAGTCGTCAATACACGTCTTGAAGTCTGAACAGTTGATAACTTTTATAGAAAACGAAGAGCCGCCGATGTTTTCATCATTATTACTTATTTTGTCGGCTATGCTTTGCCACATGGTCGACTAAACACTCGCATGCATCTCTACGACCATGCGCTTAAAACTTCGCATGCGTGTTTATGTCTATGTGCCCAGACTTGCAATTGACCCCAAAAGTCATATGCCAAAGTCTCATCATACGTCAGATTCTAGGCGCATCCAAGCAGATCATCCTACAACAAATCAAAGTTCTTTGAGCAATGAGCATGTGCCACGTGTTACTGAATCAGTTTTGCTCACGAATGGGTACCAACCACCCAAAATCTCAGCAACAAACGAATATCAACAACTGCCACATGTCAGCTCCTCCGCAGCCTAACAATGCAGTTTCAAACAGATTTAGTTCAAGGTTCCTGGCGCAACATCCATTGGCCTAGTAAAGTCAGACACGGAGCGTCCCTACATGCAAAATCACCATGCACACATCGTATATGTGCGCCTAAACATATCATTTCGTTTCCTATAAATAGAAGGATGATTCCTTCATTCAATCTTCTTCGAATCCTGCAATCTTCAGCTTGAAGCTTCTTCGACTCATCACCTTCCAGAGTAACTCAGACCTTTAGAGAGCTCGAGATCGTCGTCAGATCATCAATGGAGTAAAGAATTACCTCACCATCGCCACGGTTCCCAAATAAAAACAAAATTGTACTAGAAGGATAACATCGAAATCCTACGTTGTACTGTGTTCTGTTTGTTATTATATATAAATTTTCTTCAAACACTTTTTAGTGCAAACCCTCCCAGGCTTCTTTGTATCTTCCATCATCTTCAGCTCCTCAACCACTACGTCGATGCTAGCTGCCATGCGTAGAACCTCCTGAATAACCGAGAACCTACCAATATCAATAACACATACAAGACCAAAATCTCTAACGATCAGCCTCACCATAAGTCTTGGCTAGATGTCCCCAACTTTCGTCTTCCACCGCAACATGCTTCCGTTCCGACGAACTTCTTCACCCTTTGTAACCCCTATTTCCAAAATTTTGAAAAATATTTTTATTATTATTTATTTGACTTAAAATAGGAATTTATGGAATTTGTAAATATTTTTCAAAGTAATTATTATTATAGAAGGCCTTAGTCAAGGTTAAGTTTTGGAGTGCAAGATGACTAGAAATTATGGCAGGAAAATATAGTTGTGTGTTTTGACTAGTTTATTAGCCTTAGTAGGGAAGACCAAGTTATAGCAGTGTCCCAACTAAAAAAACCAGACAAAGTGTGACTTAACCCCTATAGACGATTTAATTACTTATTAATTAGCTATTTATTAAGAATATTACTTTTAGGAGACCGATTGTACCGAACAAGCCGGGAATTGACCTGAATCAAACCCATACTCGACCATACATGCAGACCCATGCATAGCTTGTTTTCCTTCCTAAATTCTTGAAGTATTTATTTACTTAAAATTTTTATTAAATTACATTTAGACATTTTATCTATTTGTTTAAATAGTTTTGTTATAAAATTTTGTTATAAAAAAACAAACAGGAGTTTGTAATATAGGATAAATGAATTAAAAGATATTTCAATAAATATGTATCCTATACTTGTTATATATATGTATTTTGTATATATATATGGCTATTGTATATATATAAAGAAAAGAAAGACATAAAGAGGAACCAACGAAAATCTCGCGAGATGAAGAAAGGCAACATAACCCGACCAAGTGGTCGAGCGGAGCATAAGATTCCTATAGGATTTTATGGATGGAGATCTCAATCAATCTTAATCCTTTTAAAACAAATCTTCTCCTGTGCAACCTTAATCCGATTCTCTACCGAATTGTTTCAAATCTTGTTTAAAAAAATTGAATCAAATTCGATTAATTAAATACCTCAAGAAAACCCGTATATATATTCTTCAAAATTCCTTCAAATAACCTATAATTTGCTAGCTACCCACGAACCCTTCGACTTGGACCCTCCCATATTTCGGCGACCTCCCCCGACCTGCCGCACGCGCCACCGCGGGTCGCCGGGCACGGCCAGTGTCATAACCCGCACCCGAATATACGGGCATGAGTACGTGGGCCACGCCCAGTCTACACCGCAGAATCAGCGGTAGAACACTGTCAAGTACCCGATAAATATCTACAACATTTAAATGATCCATAATCACAATGTACTCCAATTATTTCACAAACAACTAAGGAAGATATGAAATAGGAAGAATATCAATAACTCTGAACAACTAAAGTCTACGAATGAATATACATGTCCAGAAAGTATCAGAGACAAATTCAATAACGAAGCATAAATCAAAATACAATATGAATAAAAGATAATGGCCTAGATCTCTCAAGTGGTCAACTCACTATCTAAAGTGCATCAAGATCTGTCATCATGAAGTCTAGGATGTTGGATATAACATTAACTAAAAATAATTATCCAATCAAGATTGGAGCAAAGCACATGACTCTAAAAGCAGTTACAATGCATGGCAGTAAATATTGAACTAGCAATAAAATAAAATACATGGCATGCTAGAAAGAAATACAGGGTGACATGCTAGAAAGAAATACCGGGAAATAGAAAAATAGCATCATGAAGGTATAAGGAAAACTGAGTACATGAATAATATATAGAACATGTTAAACTATAATTAATATATGTATTTAGAGCACAAGACAGTTATTAGTTTAGGTTATACATGAGTAATCTATGGTAACTCCATTATACTTGGGGGTATAATCGACATATACATGAGTACACTAGAGGAATTTAATCACATAACCACTTCTACTCTCCCCTACCACTACAACAAAAATACCTTTTAATGACGGCTAAAAAGCGTCATTAATTGCAAACCATAACGCTTTTTTTTCTCAGTCCAAGCGTTATGAAATCGGGTGTTATAAATGTTTTTAAAAGCGTTATAGATAATTCATCCAAAACCGTCATTAATAGGTTAAATTTCTGCTACGTTTTATTTTCAAAGCGTTATGGATAGTTATGAAAAACCGCTGTATATGGTCGTTGTATCATATTTATAACGCGCTATACTGCATGACATTCCAAACGCTGCTCAATTCAATTCGAAAACAACCACTTTGAACCATATTCACAACAAAGCATTGAAATATAATATAAAGTACCATTCTCCATTTCATTATCTCAAAATAGAGTATTTTACCTACCATTCTACATTTCTCCATTTCATTATATATATCTTCTCAAAATATATAGAGTATCCAATATAGAGTACACTTAGCTACATTAAAACTATCGACATCAAAAATCTCACAGATACTGTAACGAAGAAGCACACTTATAACGTTTCAACTTTGTCACATGAAGACTGTCTATAGCACATGTACGTATAGCAAAACCCTGAAAAAGAAACCAAAACCCTCACTTTTAGAGTCTGTGATTTATATCGAAAAACCGAGAGTATCAGAGTACTCTAATAAAAACCAAAACCGACAAATAAAGTAAAACATCTAGGCATGGCATAGTGGACGTAGTCCCAAAATCAACGATGCAGGCATGCTAATGGAGATGTCATTCCCGAAATAGAAATACTCCCAACTAATATATACCCGCATATGATTTATATCGAAAAGCTCCCAACAAAAACACCCACAGTACCAAGTTAAACCCATCATGCATAATAGATACCCAACCAACAATTTTAATCCAAATAGCAAAACATCTCCTACAACAAAGAAATCTTTCCCAACCCAAGCAACAATTTATACAAGAAACCCAAACCAACAATGCATGCATCACAAATAATTTCAACAGCAGCTAGGTAACCCGAAACCGAAAATGATCCAACAGCAAGTACAGAACTGAACATGATCTAAAGATCATTTCCGTTTCACAAACAAAGACAATCGTAGGATCGTCAAGCCAAAATTGAACCCAGCACGTATCAGTCGATCAAAACCCTTTTTATGTAGGGATCAAGATCCAACAACATCATCGGCAAACAAAATGTCACGCCCCAGAACCAGAATACTAGAGAGCGGGGGCAGACATAGCCAGCTATGTATATTAAAGTGCAACCCACCTCGCTATATGGTCACGGCTGTCCAGGATACATGAGGGTTTATCTACAAGCCAGCAGTCTCTTAAGGTCATGAACAGCCTATTGTCTCAATCACAAGCAAGTAAGTAAAAGTTACAAGATGTATGATCATTAAATATACAATAGTAAGGCGTCCCAAATATTACATATTCAGCTGATTATGAAGCTAGTCGTTACAAAATGTCAGGACTAGCAAGAGTTTAGTCATACATGGTCAACCCTAGGATCTGTCAATCATGCTACAGCCCGTAGGCAGACAGTAAGTAAAAGTGCAATCGAGCTAAACAGGTGCTCGTCCGCTAAACGCCTCAAAAGAATATTTTTACAATAAAGTGGAAGATCAAAAATAAACCCACTCGTTGCCAGGGTTCTGTCTAGTGGCCACCATCTGGCTGGAAGGTCGGTAGATCCTCTGGAGCTGCTCCGAAATCTGGCCACACAAAACCAGCTGGGTCAGATCCCAGAAAGAGCAAGTGCCACAAAGGAAGGTTCACTTAGGAACTAAAACCAGCAATCAGCATAAGAGAATTAATAAATAAATAGTAAGAACTGGTAATTAAAGAAAACATATCCAGGTGATATACGACGAGATAACCATGGAACTATTCAGATAACCAGGTTACAACCCGTAAACCAAACAAGGACCGGTGTTGTAACCCTTCGTCTGAACAGAACTTGGATTCTCACCATTTATCGTAAAATAAATACAAGCATTCTGGTCATGCAGTAATCTGGAACAGGATCAGGGCAAGACTAAACTGGTTAGACTCCATCCAATCATTTCACGGCCAAGCAAGAATTACGGCTTAATACTTTAACTAACTAGGGTTATCACAGGCCTAATTACTAACAAGATGTAGTGAGATTATTCCACAGCCACAAGCCCTGCAGACCATCCAGGTTACCCAGGTCGAAAGATTAGGGTTGAGTTCAGGTGGGTACATCGTCCAGGAAACGCATGTACCTTTAGGTAGCTTGAAGGGTGCAACACATGACAGTGTGCTGGAAATGTGCCCTACTCGACGGCAGGCTACAGATCCCAGGCGCACCCAGGTAACGGGATTGCCTGTAGCTGGGAAATCTCTTCATGACTAATATATTAATCTAGTTATTAGTCCTTAGTTTATTTCAATAGGTACTCCTGACCGTGGTACTCAGGAGTCCCTCCCTAGACATGATGCAAGACATGACTGGTTTATTTGTACAAGCACAATCGCCCACGGCGTCCAGGATGTTCATTCTTGTCAGGTCATGTCATGTCAGGTAGCCGTCGCAACAGCTATTCGAGAAAATCATGTCTGGTATACTTGTGTGGAGTGCGCCACGACGGGCCATTATCATGTCATGCTAGGTCATTTATCAGGATTGCGCCACGACGGGTCACTATCGTGTTAGGCTAGTTCCTTGTCATACCATGTAATGTACAATAGTTATTAAGTAAAATCAAGTTCATGACAAAAGGCGTAAGGATATAAAATGGACGTAAAATATCTAATAAAATATCAATATTCAGGGCTATAGAAGAGTCATGCGGCTAAGACATATGCGGCCAGGAATGATCTCATGAGGCTGGAAAGAGAACAGTCAATGCGGCTGAATAGGGTCAGGCGCATGCGGCTCAGGGTTATTGGAATCCATGCGGCCAGGAAATGACTGGGCCTCATGCGGCTGAGGGAAGGAAAATCTATGCGGCTCGATATGGCGGGCACACATGCGGCTACACAAGCAAGGACGCATGCGGTCAGCGGAAGAGAAGTCCATGCGGCTAGGAAAGGGTCAGGCGCATGCGGCTCAGAAAGTGAAGGATGCATATGCGGTTGGGATTAATCGAGGTCATGCGGCCCGGACTCAGAAGTCCATGCGGTCAGGGTCTGGGGATTCTCATGCGGCTCGGAGATCAGGGCCTATGCGGCTAGCAAGTACTTGAGTTCATGTGGCTCAAGGAGGTGGGCGCATATGCGGCTCAATTAGAAAGGGTCTTCATGCGGCTGGGACGAACTCAAGTCCATGCGGCTCCCATGGCAAAACCCATGCGGCCCGGGGACAAAGGACCATGCGGCCCGCAGAGTAGAGCCTTATGCGGCTGGAACTGACTTGCCGCATGAATATTCATGCGGGCAAGTGCTGCCATGCGGCTCGATGGACTGTACTTCTTCCCCAAATTTCCGAGAAGAAATACACCATAAACCATGGCTTCCAAGCTGCATAACTCTTTCATCTGGAGCCCAAATCCGAACTTTCATAGGTCAAAATGGGGCAGAACGAAATGCTCTACAACAAGGAACCATCAAAACTCAGAAATAACAGGATTAAGTAGATCAAAACCCAAAAAATCCGAAAAATAAGTAAACTTAGATCTAGAAGAATCTAGCCATAGAAAGTGAAAATGCCAAGTTCTAAAGTAAGTTAGAATGCTGTGAGGAAGAGAATGAAGCAATAAAATTGGAGTTCCTCCATGGAGCAAGTTGCACTTGCCTAGACCTCTCTCTCTCTCCCTCTCCTGGTAGGTGAAGAATTAATGGAAGAAGAAGAAGAGATTAATGAAGAGAGAGAAAAGAGAGTGGGTAATAAATACCAAAGGTGGTGGTAGGTAGGGGGTTCACCCTTGGTTCATAATGAACCAAGGCAAAACCAAGCCGAGCCAACCCATGAAATAAACCAAGCCATGAAGAAAAGCTAAACAAGAAATCATGCAATACAAGATAAAATACGTACACGTATTCCAAAAATACGTAATACGAACCACAGGCATTACATAAAATAAACCCAAAAACTGAAATCAATCAAGAGTTTAAAATTTATACCCCAGAATTTAGTGTCAAAATCCAACGGGAGCCTTCGGACTCGGCTCGCAGGCACGCACACCGCCTCGCTGGTTCGCGGCTGTAACTGTGGAGAGGCTACATCATCGACACGAAGGTATCCTTACATACGTGTCCAGTATCGACTCGTATAAACACGAGCGTATCTGCACCCAGAATGAACAACCCAACAGTACTAACATACAAACTATGACCAACGACAAGAAACAAAATGAGATATATAAGATGTCTCAGATAAGGATCAATCATCATCTGCTGTACTAGCGTGCCATAACACGTATATGACACGTCCCGACATGGAGCCAGTGTATCCGATACTATCTGCAACGCTTTGGTTCATTTGGTCGAACGACCATCACTAAGAGTATCAGAGTACTCTAATAAAAATCGAAACCGACAAATAAAGTAAAACATCCAGGCATGGCATAGTAGACGTAGTCCCAAAATCAACGACACATGTATATTAATGGAGATGTCAATCCCGAAATAGAAATACTCCCAACTAATATATACCCGTATGTGATTTATATCGAAAAGCTCCCAACAAAAACACCCACAGTACCAAGTTAAACCCATCATGCATAATAGATACCCAACCAACAATTTTAATCCAAATAGCAAAACATCTCCTACAGCAAAGAAATCTTTTCCAACCCAACATATATAATAAGGAAATCCTAAACCAACATCCCACAGCAAGTATAGACCAAGCGACAATTTATACAAGAAACCCAAACCAATAATACATGCATCACAAATAATTCCAACAGCAGCTAGGTAACCCGAAACCGAAAATAATCCAACTGTAAGTAAAGAACCGAACATGATCTAAAGATCGTTCACGCTTCACAAAGAAAGACAATCGTAGGATCGTCAAGCCAAAATCGAACCCAACATGTATCAGTCGATCGAAACCCTTTTTATGTAGGGATCGAGATGAAACAACATCATCGACAAACAAAATTAACCCAGAAACAGAAATCAATTAAGAGTTTATAATTTATACCCCAAAATTTAGTGTCAGAATCCGAAGGAAGGCTA
Source organism: Iris pallida (assembly GCA_029216955.1). NCBI lineage: Eukaryota > Viridiplantae > Streptophyta > Magnoliopsida > Asparagales > Iridaceae > Iris > Iris pallida. The sequence continues at coordinate 58,504,933 of JANAVB010016197.1, read as the reverse complement.
CGGACTCGGCTTGCAGGCACGCACAGCACCTCGCCGGGTCACGGCTGCAACTGTGGAGAGGCTACATCATCGACACGAAGGTATCCTCACATCCGTGTCCAGTATCGACTCGTACAAACACGAGCGTATCTGCACCCAGAATGAACAACCTAACAGTACCAACATACAAACTACGACCAACGACAATAAACGAAATGAGATATATAAGATATCTCAGATAAGGATCAATCATCATCTGCTGTACTAGCGTGCCATAACACGTATAGGACACGTCCCTGTAGGAACCCTAGAGGGGGGGTGAATAGGGTCAAGCTAACTAATCAAGCACTTAGCACAAGCTAATTGGCAATTTAAAAATATAAGTGCAAGAGAAGAAGCAAACATAATACCGACACCCGATGTATCCTGGTATCCTCCTAAGAGACAGTCCAGTCCCGGAACTCTCTCCGGCTTTAATCCACTATTTGAGTAAATAGTTACACACGAGTTTGGATCCGAAGAACTCGCCAACTTCAACACGAGTTTGGATCCGAAGAACTCGCCAACTTCAACCGAGAGTTTGGATACGAAGACTCTCCAACTTCAACCGAGAGTTTGGATACGAAGACTCCCCAACTTCAACCTTTCACAATAGGTTTAGATCTCCTTATACAATAGGATGAAGATCTTACTTTTCAACTCAATAACTCTAACACAATTTATGGATGGCAAATGAAAGCTTTATAGAGTTGTATGTGGATAAGCTTTGGTGGTTTAGGAATTTTTAGGCTCAAAGCATCAACCTTGAATGAAGGGGGTTCAAGGCTATTTATAACCAAAGCAAAGGAAAGTGCAATAATGCAACTTTCTCAGGCTAACGGATCATCCGCCGGATTTCCGCGGAAATCCGCCGGATCATCCGCCTGAATAGTCCAACGGCTATAAAAAGAGCCGTTGGGATCAATCGTTCGTAAAATCCGACCGTTGGAATGCAAACGGTCATATAGCGAAAAATCCGTCGGAATTCCGCGGTTTTCCGCCGGATAATCCGAACACTCACAGAAGGTATTCTGTGAGACCATTCGGATCTTCCGCCGGATTTCCGCGGAGATCCGCCGGATTATCCGCCAGGATTCCGAAGATTGTCCTGGGTTATTATCTACCCTAGCTTTCGATTTTGCCATCCATTTCTTGTGTTTACAATGGTTCCTAAGACTCATTACAGACTCCAGATATACTGTAGCAGGTGCAGGCTTCTTCAGAGTCTTGAAAAGATGATGGCATGGCTTGGCTTCTTCCTTCGATAGGTGCTGGCTTTTTTTCTTGGCGGCAGCTGTCCAAAGATATCCAGTGCGTGGCTCCAGAGATGTCGTCGGGTGGTTCAAAGAAATCTTGTGGGATCCGTCGTCTTTGGCCCACCATGATTTCTTTATTGCATATGTCCACGTTGATCTTGCTTAATGCTTTTCTGCATGTACATGTTAGACGAACAAAGCAATATCTATAGTAGCAAGTATGATAAATTAAAGCACATTAGGACTATGCAAAGTTTAAGTATAAGTGCTAAGGTGATGGCATAAATGTTAGTGATATCAGAATGATTAAACTTAATTGAATGACCACAATCAAAAACATAGTTTTGATTTTGGCAACCCAATTAAATTTAAGATAGATAAGCTCATATCACTAAGATGTAAACCAATGGGCACATATCACCAAAGATATAAGTATAAGTAGAAATGCTATAGTGATAGTATGAAGATTAGTGATAATGAAATGCTAAACTTAACCTATTAACCATATTCAAAAACATGATACAATCATTGGGCCAACAATCTCCCCCTTTTTCATTATGGCAAATCGGTTAAGTTTAGTATAGACATAATAGATGCATGTATCACTAATATACAAAGGACATAAGCAATATCACTAAAAGTAAACTACTTAGATTACTTATAAAAGCATACTTAAACTTACTTCTCCCCCTTTGACATGATCAAAAATAGGCTCCCCCGTACTAAGAGATAAAAAGAAATCAATCTCAAGCATAGAAATCAGAGCATGGGGAAGGCATAGACAATCATGATCAAGGTATACTAATTGAGGAACAATAGGAGAAGTGTGTAAAGACAAGTGTATAAAACTACATACCAAATGTAGAGTACTAAAGAAAATTGCTTGTCAAAACACAATATGGTTGGTAAAACTTAAAAGAATTTGAAGAAAAAGAAATAAGTAGTTTACCAACTTGAAATCCAAGGAATAAATCTAAAACACAATAGGATATGAAATATTGCTCCAGTTTTGGAAGAGAACTATGAAATAAAGGATTTCAAACAAAAGCCATGAGGAATAGATAATTGCAACTAATAGATACCAATTAAGATATGAAATTAAATAAACTTGATACCAATTGAACAGATGTAAACTTGAAACATTGATCAAAGAAACCATTAATAATCATAATTGTCCACAAGTAAATAGTGGAACAAAATAAAAGAATGATCAATGTAAAATATTGTAATTGATATAAAGTAATCTCATTATTTGCAAGATCTATATGCTTATCCAAGTTCATGCATTTGAACTCAATTACCTTATCATGCTATATGAATACCCTTTAGATAAACATGAAGGTAAAGGAGAAAAATACTTGAGAAGGAGAAATTCAGTCGACTTGAATGCTCCCCCTCAAAGTACTACCAAAGTAGATAAAAATCATGAATTTTGGATAAGTCCTCAACAAGGAAAGCCAACTCAATTAAGCATGAAAGAAAAGCCAAATCAACGAAAGCATAATATTCATCAAGATAAGATCTGAAAGTTAATATTAGCAAGAAGACATATTTAACCCATATAAAAGAGAGAGATAAGTAATAAAGACACTTGCATACGCTCTCAAAAATCCTTCACAAATAAAAATATCATGTCCTCAATCAATAGGATATGAAATAGAAGAGAATATGAGTCCACGATTAACTAGATATACGACATACGGAAGGTAAATGAATTGAAGCAATTTATTTGCTCCCCCTCAAAATATGCGTATCTAGTTCCAAAGCACTTATAGCATAAAAGTAGATAATATAAAGATCTAGGGGTAAATCAACTAAGAATTTCTCCCCCTTGCTCGATGCATATAAGGCTACAATATCGTCAAAAGACGAATAAAATCATCTTTAGTCAAGAAGAGATAACCAATTAATAGCCACTAAAGATGAGAAATCAAAAGAATATTCCAATAAAGCGCATATAATCAAAAGATGGCATACATTAGTCTATATAGAAGAATCTCATATTCAAATATGATAGATCAATGTATGTTATCCTTTGAGAAAATGTCATCATGAAAAAGAATAAAGTCAGTTAAGAACAATCATGATGATAGACAGAATATAGCTCAAAAATAAAATAAAAATGAAACTCAAACATCATGTCCATGATTATCTAATTAAGAAATAATCAACCAATTTATGCTTTGCATGGACTAGGTATGTTTTATCACATATGTACCCATCAACCGGGTAATATCCAAACTTTGCTACTTCTAAATGAAAGACCAATAAAGTTCAAATAGCAAAGGTCATATGTGATAAACCATGAGTAGTCAAAGTAGAGGAATAAATTAACTTGACATTTACAAAATTAGATAGTTTAGGACTACTCAATCGTTAGGATCATTCATAAAGAAAACAAATGAATAAATATGATCTAATGAATCTCATCAAGAAAAAATCACAAATCCAAAAAAAATTTTACACATTAACATGGGAAAGAGTCAATCTCATTTAAATAATTACAAATTCAATCAAGGAGATGTAAAGATAATATGATAAAATCATGACTCAAAAGTGAGAGAAATTTAAGAGAAAACAAGATTTAATAAAGAATTTTAGAACTAATTTTAGAGATCAAGCAAATCACAAATCTTGTTTTTATAAACAAGCATATCATATAGATTGAAGTATAGGAATATAGCTAGATGTGTGAAAGTGAGCCATAATTATATAGCTTAATAATATATCACAAATAAGCAAACTATATAATCCAAATAAGATTAATGAGAGAAGCCATTAACAAGATAAATGTGCTCATTAATTCTTAAGTCACTAATACAAAAAAAATACTTGCTTAAGCAAAGAGTTCACAATTAAGGGAATACATTTTGAATGATCAAAATGATTTATAGACTCTTTACTAAGCAAGGATAAGAGCATAATATGATAAATAAAAGAATTAGACTCTTATCAAGTAAAGGACAAAAGAGATGTTCATAAAAATAATACATCTCTTTGCCAAGTATTGAGATTAATCCAAGATAATAAAATGATAGATTGATCTAGAGAATGTAAAATACAATAGCCACATTAAAATAAGTGTATTCTCTAGAAGTGGAAAGATCTCAACACAAAAGCTGAAACCATAGTAGCTAAATTTATGAGAAATATGATATAACAATTACAAGTATTCTCATGTGTGAGCAAAGAAGGATCATTAAAAACAAGAAAGCTGATCGGATTATCCGTCGAATTTCAGCGAAAGTCCGGCGGATGATCCGAACTTAGTGCTCACAAAGCTGCTGGAATTGATCGGATTATCCGTCGGATTTCAGCGAAAGTCCGTCGGATTATCCGACTCTCTATAAAATCAAATTCACAAAGAGCTTTCATAGTGCACCAAGAAAAGTAAAACAATATATAGACTAGAAAATGTGCACAAAAACAAGAAGGAGGTAAATATAAAAACAAAATAAAGCACAAAACTATGTGATTTTTAAAAAAACTTCCATAAATAGTCATGAACAAGACACTAATAAAAATTTTCTCTCAACATCCCAACTTAAAGGTATAAACCAAATAAATATCAAAAGTTAGAAATCATATATATATGAAACTATAAATATCACGAATAGGCATACATGAAAAGATCAAAAATTAATTAAGAACATGTATCCATAATGCCAACCAAAAAGCCAAGAAGATATAATCAAGAATAAGGCTTTTAGGAAGAAGCTAATTGATTCAAGATGAAATACACAAATTTTGGTCAAAAGAATCAATAGCTAAAGAATATGAGATAGGCACAGGTTTGAAAGTAACAAGTGTAATTAAATACTCTTCAAATAAAAATAAAACTTTAGCTTAACTCATATGCCTACATAAAGGTATTTATACAAAAATAGATATCAATATAAGAGATACATGAACTATATATAAATGAAAATTTTAATAAATATAGTCATGTATCCTTAATGAATATTTGAGAAACCATTACAAATTCAAAAGCATGTATAAATAAATTTTATTAGGCAAAGACGTAATTAATTCTCAAGAAGATAATCAAGATAAAGTATGAGAATCAATAATGAATATATTATGTAAACACAAGGTTAAAAAGGAAGTATAAGTGTATACTTGTCAAGTGATAAGAAGCTTGTGCTAAACATATATATTCACAAATACCGATTTAAAGTAAATATTACATATTAAGGAGAAATCGGTAAGAAGTAACTATTCTCAAAAACTTTAAAGACGGAGAGTTAAAATCATATTAACTCAAATCAAAATCAAGCTCCTATGGACTAGAGTGATATGCATGCTTTATAAATAAAGATTAAGAATAACAAGCATGCATAAATTAAATGTGTCACACTTAATAGAAAATGAGTGATAAACTACAAGTGTGAACTAAACATTTAAGCTAAGTAACTAGTCATGCTAGATAAAAGAAATAATAAGAGAATTAACTAAGCATGCTAGTATTATATCTCACATTGATTTATACAATAAGCAACTAAGGATATCAATGTGAGCTAGTAGCAAAACATCAAGAGAAACATGCTAGATTCTACTAATATAAACAATTTAAAGAGAATCGCTTAGCATGTTACCAAAGTGGCTCTAGTGGCCACTCTTGTGTTGTGCAATTGCTTGGAAGATGACCTTTGAGCTTTGCAACCACCAACACGCTCCTTGGTGCTATGTCCCGGTACAAGAAGCTTCACCTACAACATTAGATGAAGACTTTGGTATCCAAATAAACTTGGATCCACATTTAGTAGCTTTAGGGACCCATATAGCACTTACTCTAGCATTGGTAGTAAAGGTCCTACGAATAGGGCATGTAAAGCTCATGTGTCCAATGCGAGAGCAATAGAAGCATCTAATGCTAGTGTGTGCACATGTATCAGAATGAACATGGTTATGAACATGTGACATACTAGAATGATGAATGTCTCTAGAGTGAGCATGCATGGATTTGGTCTTAAGAATATCATGTTCTAATATCAAATCATCATGCAAACAAGTAAGAGAATCAAATTTAACATTTAAAGCATTATTCTCTTTTGCAAATAAAGCAATTCTAGAAATAAAATCATCATTTTGTTTCTTTAAAGAGTTAATAGAAGAATCATGCAAATGATTAAGCTCATGTGTTTGCCTCTTAAGATCTTATATTGATGAGGAAAGAGATTTGATTTTCAAAATTAAAGCCTCATTCAAACTCTTTAAAGAAACACAAGATGAGTTTTCAGAATCAAGTCAAGATAATAAAACATTGTTTTCATTTCTCAAAAACTCATTTGCTTCTTCTAAATGAATAACCTTTTCAGAAAGTTTTTCATTTGTAGAATGAAGGTTGTCAAGAATCTCTAAGTATTGTTTAGCCATGGCTTTCCACTTAGAGCATTTCTTGCATTTAGAAGAAACATGATTGTCTATGCTACTAGAAATAAAACCCTCTTTATCGGAGGATGAGGAATAGGTTGCCATAGAAAAATAACAAGGATCTACTCTAAGGATGTTAAGCCTAACAATAGAGTCCTTGCTCTGATACCAATTGTAGGAACCCTAGAGGGGGTGAATAGGGTCAAGCTAACTAATCAAGCACTTAGCACAAGCTAATTGGCAATTTAAAAATATAAGTGCAAGAGAAGAAGCAAACACAATACCGACACCCGATGTATCCTGGTATCCTCCTAAGAGGCAGTCCAGTCCCGGAACTCTCTCCGGCTTTAATCCACTATTTGAGTAAATAGTTACACACGAGTTTGGATCCGAAGAACTCGCCAACTTCAACACGAGTTTGGATCCGAAGAACTCGCCAACTTCAACCGAGAGTTTGGATACGAAGACTCTCCAACTTCAACCGAGAGTTTGGATACGAAGACTCCCCAACTTCAACCTTTCACAATAGGTTTAGATCTCCTTATACAATAGGATGAAGATCTTACTTTTCAACTCAATAACTCTAACACAATTTATGGATGGCAAATGAAAGCTTTGTAGAGTTGTATGTGGATAAGCTTTGGTGGTTTAGGAATTTTTAGGCTCAAAGCATCAACCTTGAATGAAGGGGGTTCAAGGCTATTTATAACCAAAGCAAAGGAAAGTGCAATAATGCAACTTTCTCAGGCTAACGGATCATCCGCCGGATTTCTGCAAAAATCCGCCGGATCATCCGTCTGAATAGTCCAACGGCTATAAAAAGAGCCGTTGGGATCAATCGTTCGTAAAATCCGACCGTTGGAAAGCAAACGGTCATATAGCGGAAAATCCGTCGGAATTCCGCAGTTTTCCGCCGGATAATCCGAACACTCACAGAAGGTATTCTGTGAGACCATTCGGATCTTCCGCCGGATTTCCGCGGAGATCCGCCGGATTATCCGCCAGGATTCCGAAGATTGTCCTGGGTTATTATCTACCCTAGCTTTCGATTTTGCCATCCATTTTTTGTGTTTACAATGGTTCCTAAGACTCATTACAGACTCCAGATATACTGTAGCAGGTGCAGGCTTCTTCAGAGTCTTAAAATGATGATGGCATGGCTTGGCTTCTTCCTTCGATAGGTGCTGGCTTTTTCCCTTGGCGGCAGCTGTCCAAAGATATCCAGTGCGTGGCTCCAGAGATGTCGTCGGGTGGTTCAAAGAAATCTTGTGGGATCCGTCGTCTTTGGCCCACCATGATTTCTTTATTGCATATGTCCACGTTGATCTTGCATATTGCTTTTCTGCATGTACATGTTAGACGAACAAAGCAATATCCATAGTAGCAAGTATGATAAATTAAAGCACATTAGGACTATGCAAAGTTTAAGTATAAGTGCTAAGGTGATGGCATAAATGTTAGTGATATCAGAATGATTAAACTTAATTGAATGACCACAATCAAAAACATAGTTTTGATTTTGGCAACCCAAATAAATTTAAGATAGATAAGCTCATATCACTAAGATATAAACCAATGGGCACATATCACCAAAGATATAAGTATAAGTAGAAATGCTATAGTGATAGTATGAAGATTAGTGATAATGAAATGCTAAACTTAACCTATTAACCATATTCAAAAACATGATACAATCATTGGGCCAACAGTCCCGACACGGAGCCAGTGTATCTGATACGATCTGCAACGCTTTGGTTCATTTGGTCGAACGACCATCACCAAGAGTATCAGAGTACTCTAATAAAAACTGAAACTGACAAATAAAGTAAAACATCCAGGCATGGCATAGTGGACGTAGTTCCAAAATCAACGACGCATGCATGCTAATGGAGATGTCAATCCCGAAATAGAAATACTCCCAACAAATATATACCCGCATGTGATTTATATCGAAAAGCTCCCAACAAAAACACCCACTGTACCAAGTTAAACGCATCATGCATAATAGATACCCAACCAATAATTTTAATCCAAATAGCAAAACATCTCCTACAGCAAAAAAATCTTTCCCAACCCAACATGTATAATAAGAAAAACCAAAACCAACATCCTACAACAAGTATAGGAAGGAGAACCCAAGCAAAAATTTATATAAGAAACCCAAACCAACAATATATGCATCACAAATAATTCCAACAGCAGCTAGGCAACCCAAAACCGAAAATGATCCAACAGCAAATAAAGAACCGAACATGATCTAAAGATAATTTGTGCTTCACAAACAAAGACAATCGTAGGATCGTCAAGCCAAAATCGAACCGAACACGTATCAGTCGATCGAAACCCTTTTTATGTAGGGATCGAGATCCAACAACATCATCGACAAACAAAATAAACCCAGAAACTAAAATCAATCAAGAGTTTAGAATTTATACCCCAGAATTTAGTGTCAGAATCCGAAGGGAGGCTTCGGACTCGGCTCGCAGGCACGCACAGCACCTCGCCGGGTCGCGGCTGTGACTATGGAGAGACTTCGGACTCGGCTCTCCAAATGCAATTACACTCCTTTGAACAAGAACAAACAGAAAAAATTCAAAGAACACAAGCATTTGGTACTTACAATTATTTCATCGAACATGAAGCACACATAGAACAATTCCCAACAAAATCTATTTTTAGGGAAAAAATCCAAATCTAAATCACTCACTTAATCAAGAGAAGTCGATGATGATGCAGCCCTTTTCGGATCATCGCCGACGTGGACGGAGACGTCGGGAAACCCTAAAAGAACCCTAATTTTGGAGATATGGATGCATGTATGGTTGTCAAAAATTAGGAGATTTTACTAAATTATGTCGAGGCAGAATTTAGGGCATAAAATAAGAAATGATCGAGATTTTAGGACAAACCAGTGGTGAAGGCTACGCCGGTGACAACCTTTCCTCTGCGGTGGAGTCTGTAACAGAGGGAGGCGAAGAACGGGCTGGGGGAAGTTGGGGAGCGGGCTGAGGGGAGTTGGGGAGCGGGCAGTGGGCTGAGGGGAATTGGGGAGCGGGAGGAGAAGGAGAAGGAGAAAGAGAGAGGGTTTAGAATTTTTCTTAAGTGCAGGAGAATTGCGGGGGAGTCGAGGTTTCGACTTAAATTTTCGTGCTTTTTTTATAACGCTCGTATCACTGGAGCACTATCAATAACATTTTTAATGTAAACCGTTATAGATTCTAGTCTTGCTGAACTTTGATGACGCTTCCACATCAACCGTCATTAAAACCACTTATCAAGCGTCATTAATAGGTCTTTTTGTTGTAGTGTACCCCAATCAATACACAAGGATCCGATCACGTTACGTTACGTACAGATTGTTAGTTTGAACATAAAGCACATGTGAGCACATAAGGGTACATGAGAGCACATGAGAGTACATGAATAATACGAATACAAAGAGTACATGATATACTTGATAAAGTACATGAACATAAAATACTCGATGTACCCGGTAAGGGGATAACATCACATGATAAGATCCATATAGTACCAATCCGTGTTAACAATGTGTCAGCATCAAGTTAAATAGTCTAGAGTAGGCAATATATATACTATCATGGTGAAAGCAATCGGAGAATGTACTCGCCTGAATTTGGTTGGAGTCGATGTACGCAACACGAATGTGTCGACACGAGATAGGTACGATGCTATGCTCCACAAGATGGTCTCAAATAATGGGAGAGGCAGTTCTATTGAGTCTAGAATAGTCAAAATGGCCTACTTTGGGATATAAAGGCCCAAAATCAGAGTTCAGCACGATATTCTAATAGAGAAATAGGAAACGACTAAACTAGTCGTGATTTGTGATTTTTAAGGGAAACCTCATTAAAAATATATAACTATTTTGAAATTCATTTGAAATTCTTTGAAAATATAATTCACTAATCAAACTATTTCTTTGATAATACCCTAAAAACTAAAAATCATTTCAGGGCTCTAAACCCTTAATTTGTCAATTATAAAATTAAGCCAAAACTATATTCAGAAAAAGATAGCTGGAAAGTACTATATAGACGGGGTCTCAAATCCAATTTGAAACTAAATGTAGGCACGAAGCCTAACACTACAATTTAGTTGCAATATAGTTTAAAAAGCTAATATAAATATATTTTATATCACAACATTATTAAAGAAATAAAAATATCTAAAAATTCCTTTATATATTTATAGAATTTTCAAATTAACTAATATTTTCAATATTAATAATAATAATTATAATATAATGCATATACATACACATATATATACAAAACATATACATGTAAATATTATGTTATAAATGTCAATATATATATAATATACGTATATATATATATATATATATATATATATATATATATATATATATATATATATATATATTTATATATATATATAAATATAAATATATATATATATATATATATATATATATATATATATATATATATATATATATAATAATAATAATAATAATAATAATAATAATAATAAAAGGAATTTAAGCACAGTCCAAACAATTCCCAGTCCAACTCTACTCTATCATAATTAACAACCATTAAATCGAAAAACTAATTAGTGTCAGCAGAGGCTGCTGAATCAACTTCAAACCCAAAATTAAAAAGGGGAAATCTTAGCCCAAAAGAACGCTGGAAAGAGAGAGAGAGAGGTCTCTCTCTCAAATTCTAAATCGCTCCTAACTAATTCGAAAAGGGAAAGGGAGGAGGAATAAAATGGGCTCATAGCAGGTCTAGCGGCGGCGAAGCACCTGGACGGAGGCGACGGAGGGCGTTAAGGTGGCACAGCTCGAAAGGCTCGACCGGTAGGCACAAAGCCAGGGAGGGCACGCTCTAGCGGATGTAGGTGCCGGAGTGTGGCGCTGGGTCATCACCGGACGGAGCTGGGCGAGCTGCGTGTTGGCCCATTGCCTAAATGGTTATACTTGATTTTGATTATCAATGACAACTTAAGTCGATATGCAAAATATATGATTGCTTCTAAAGTTATAAGTTGCAGAAATTAATATCAAAGATTGTACTATGTCTACATCCTGCGTCTACAAAGGGTATTTAAGTCATCATCTAAAAATAATTGTATCAGAATCCAGATCGAGTCTTTTTAAACTTATGTATTTTACTTTTATTGAGTCTAGGAAATATAAATGTAAGATGGATCGAGATATTACTGGCTTAGGCTATTTCTAGTCCACCTATCCAAAATGCCCACATACTTATCTCAAAACTACATATCCAAACAACCCAAAAACTATATGCAATTTGGGCCCAAAAATCCTATTCTGCTTAGACAAAATTCGGATAGAACTCTAGTCGAGTTCGGTCTGAGAATTTTGAATACCTGTTGCCTCTAAATTTGCATTCGTTCGTTTGTAAGATCTTAGCATCCGAACTCAGCCCGAATTCTGCCCGAGTTCGATCAAAAAAATACTATAAATAGAGAAAGATTTTCACATTTCTAATCACACATTCACTCTTCTCTCTATCTATTTCTATGTGTCTTTCCAGTGATCTAAAAGCTTTCATATTTTACTTATACTACTCTTAGCTAAAGCCAGTAAATATTATGTTCGATTTAGAGTCTTTTGTTTACAGAGTTGTAAAGAGGTTGCAAGTCAAAAACTTTTTAGTTTTCGGAGTCGGTCGTGCCACCAAGCATGGTATTGTGAAGTCGGTCGTGCACTTGTCACCAAGCACGGTGTTATAAATAGACGGTAAGATCTCATTTTGCTTGCAAATAGTGAATTAACTGCGGACAAAAGTACTCGCGACTGGATTAGTCCTCTCAAATGAAAACCGGTATATATCGCAGTGTTAACTTAGTTTCATCTTCTCTCTCTTGATTACTGCATTTAATTTACTATCTCTTATATCTGCCATTGTTCATAATCTGTTAATTTTTAAGTGGTGACTATTTTCGCTGCACACACACACACACTCTATTCACTCCCCCTCTAGAGGTGCTCAACGGTCATACAATTGGTATTAGAGTAGGTTATATTCTTATATAACACTCTGGAAAGTATATATAGCAGTCGTGAAATTAATATTCAACGGTGAAGGACAATCCACAAATAAACCCCTACTATTTGATGGAATAAACTACACTTTTTGGAAAACACGAATGCGTTTCTTTTTAAAGTCTCTTGACTTTGATCTTTGGTCTATAGTAATTGACGGTTATAAGAAACCGGTACCAGTAGTGATTGAAGGTGTACTTGTAGACATGCCACATGACAAATACACAAACGAAAAAAAGATAAAGGCCAGTCTAGATGCACATGTCATCAATGCACTATTATGTATAATTGAAAAAATGGAGTTTAATCATGTTTCTTATAACGCTCCAGTCCCAAAATACTTAGTACTTGGTACGTAGACATGCTAGCTGTATACATATGAAGTATACTCCAATATATGGGATCCTCGTATGCATACATAAGCTATAAAATACAGTAAACCAAAAGTAATCTAGTCTCATCCACAAAATGAAAGAATAAAAGATAATGTCATAAATCAACATTGAATTATCGTTGTACAAAATATTGGGCGAAGACAAATCCACTACCAACTATTTAAATGAAAAGAAGTACATGACATGTGAAAAAATTTAGTAAAGGTAGCAAGAAAGATCAAAGACACGTCATCTTCGAAGGAATGGATAAGATCATGCCTCGACTAGAACACCTGTGAAAAGATAAGAGCATACACCTGAAGAGATCACCAGGTCCTCAGAGGGACATAACGAGATACATAATATCGTGCCATATAAACTGAATAAATACTGCTCAATAATAAGTCAATCAGATCATAACATGGTCCAATACCCACCTTTGAATTAGCGTCCCATCCCCCAACCAAATAAGGACATGAGATGGCACACACAGCGAAGTATCTTTCCAAGTCACAAATCCAATATGGTATCCGGACCACAACAAGGTCCAGTACCTTTTCATTTGACTAGTAAGCTACACCTACAACCAAACAAGGACAAGATTAGTCCGTGATAAGTCACCGTTCCAAGCCATGGTCAGATATACCCAAACCAAAAGTACTCATATCTAACGGATAAGATAGCCTAACCAATCTAAGTAAATATAGTTTTAAGAACAAACCACCAACGCATGGACTCTGGCTAAAATAGGATCGGCATGGTCCCCTCTTGGGGCACCAGAGGCCCAGTAAGAGCATAACGTTTCGTAGAACGTCAGTGGCCGTCAGTATCCACGGGTAATCTCACCCGCGTCTTCGGCAGAGCTCACGGGTTACAAAAGGTAAAGTGTATAGTAGCCCATACGCTAAAGAATTGTCCTCCCTGCCCAATGCCTACGATGTTGTATCCATAACACGTATACCGTCTATTAACCGCTAAGTCAAACTAATCATGCAATACTATTAGCAGTTAACCCTATCGCACGGCTTAGACGTATTGGTGGCCAGCCGGTTAAGCATATCCGAGTTTTATACGCGACTCACAACTCTGTGGTACAAATGTGTCAAGGCCTATGAATGAAACACACAAAGGGTGGTCCATTAAATCTGAGTTTAATGTGCATAAAAATAGTACATAGCAGGAAATAGAACTGAACAGTAAAATTGTATCTAATTATGCCATGTATCACAGTTTATTTTGTAGAAAGTAAATAATATGTAAACATGAAATATGAGCTAAAATAAATAGACAACAAATGGTAAGGTATCTTGTCTGAGGTTGTGTACAAAAAAGGGCGATTTCCAATAACTCGAATCGACCGAATAGTGAAGCATAGAAGGTCAAATCTCACAACCGTCCTCGAATTATGAAATAAACATCATGAATATTTCTAGAATAAGGAAAATAGCAAGGATAGCCTACCCATAAGTCCAATTCTGAACACAGGGGCATAATCATAATTTTGGGTCAAAACGATGTCCCCTTTTGGACCCGTTTTGTACCAAAAAGTGTGTCAGTACCTACTGTCTCTAATATCATCAAACTACATGTCTATGGGTCCAATTTGAGGAGATAAATTCAACCGTATGTCCAAAATTGGATTCCAACGGGCCGTGCACAATTTAGTCCGTTGGAGGGGTCACGGGCCCGCCAAAAAGGCATTCCGATCGACCTTCTCAGAATTGGACCAAACTTGGCACATAGGACCAAAAAATTGATTCTTTCATGTTGGCGCAAGTTTCATCTCGAACTGACGACTGTACACGAAGTTATGGCTTAATTTGCAAAGGGTCGATACGGGGGTATCTTGACGCATACGAACTGATTTCGTCGTGCACGCACAACGAAATCGAGTTTCGTTCATTCCCACACGTGGACAACATCCATACGTACCTTTCGATAAATATAGGTTACGACCACGTTGTCTGATTTGTCGGGGCGCACGCCGTATCGGACGAGAGTTGTTGAATTTTTGCTAGTTTAGAATATATTTTTCCTTACCTTGGAACCTAAATTAATCACAATTTAATAAATGAAAATTAAAATACCCGTTGCATTTCCATCTCGTATATATTGTCTATAGGTCTGTTCAATTATAATTTCTAAACTATCGAGGAGTCAACAGAAACTTGTCTTCCAGTTCAGGGTTTTAAAATCTTAAAGTGCTCTGTTTTCGACAGTTTTTTCGGGATATTTTGGTTCCAATTTTTGAGCAACATACTAGTTTTTACTACATCCTACTTGAAGGGGTTTTGAGAGGGTCAAGTCATCTACACGCTGGATTAACGAGATCGAAGTTTAATCGACTAACTACAGAGATACATGGGTGGAAAGTTTGATACCTGGCTACGTATCCAAATAGTGCAGCCCTGTCTTTCGCATCCGTTCCACGAATTTTTGGCGATCACCGTCAATGAGGGGTGTCTACAGGCAGGTGGAGGAGGTCTCGAGGGGGCACACAGAGGTCCAGGGGTACGGGGACCATCGGGTACGTGGGGTTTTGGGCTGAGCACGAAGGAAATTCCTAAGTCGAAGTTATCGACATCTTATATATAGTTATATTGTGTTTCTGAGAGGTTTTTCCAGAGTTGATTTTGATGGGGATTTGATTTGATTTGAACCAAATTTTGGCTAATCCTAGAAAGAATAGGGAGAGGATTAGGTTTAAGGAAATTGAGGATCTTGGTTGAAGAATTTGAATTTCATTCAAATCAACCGGCTGTTGGCTTAACAGAACCAAGGTTATGTTTTTTACTTCGGGAAAGAGATAAGTGAAAAGTGCTTCGGCACTGTTCACTTGCGGGAATAACTTTACATTTTCATTATTTTAACATATATATAACTAAAATTTTGGTAGTTTTTAAAAAGATATGAAAAAAATATTTTAAAATCTAAAATAATAATAAGAAGCATGTGTTCAATTTTCCTAGTTGTAGGAAATTTTTTTTTATAAATCTTCTACTAATATGTTTAATCAAAGGTTCAAGAATAACTATAAAATAATAATAATAATAAAAATAATAATAATAATAATAATAATAATAATAACAATAATAATAATAATAATAATAATAATAATAATAATAATAATAGTTATAATATTAATACAGTAATAATAATATCAATAGTAAAAAATAATAAGGATAATAATAGTAACGATTTCGTCCAAAAAATTAGCACGGTATCACAAATTGGGGTGGACACACTCCCACTACTATTATTGGTACATATTAAAATACCTTTCTTTTCAAAAAGATAATAATAATAATAATAATAATAATAATAATAATAATAATAATAATAATAATAATGAAATAATAATAATAATAATGATAATAATAATAATAATAATAATAATAATAAGAATAATAATAATAATAATAATATGAACATCCATTTATAGGCATCCTAGATTGGGGGAGAGTGCATAATATTACTAGTATTATTTTCACAACAATTATAATTTTTCAAAACCTTTCAAAGAAAACTAAATAAATAAATGAATAAAAATAAAAATAAAAATAAAAATAGCCAAACTACGATTTAATAAATCTCAACAACTAAATATTGAAATAAAATAATTCATGTGGCACACACAGCTACTATGCTAGTCAACGTATTTGCTTGCACAAGTCGTGCCATATTGTCTAGTCAGTGTACATAACAAGCTTTAAATATGACTAAGACCATTTTTATAGATAAATAATCAAAATAATTCAAAATATTTTATAAATAAGGAAATTTAAAATAATAATAAATCCCAAAAATTCTTAAAATTTTGGGGGTTTACATCCTACCTAACTTATAAAAAATTTATCCTCGAAATTAAAATAAAACTTAATACGATAAATAGTTAAAATATAATGTGGCTGAATATGAAGGAAATGTAGGTACATCAAGTCATAAATCAGTTTTCGAAAAGATAGAGGTGGTAGATATAGAAGGAATCCATTATGGCTCCATATTCTACAAGATAGGGTCTTTAGTCTTGCATGGTCATTGTGGGCACACACACAAAAGAAGAAGAAATGTTGCCTTTTTTTTATTGGTGCAAGGCACCACAAATCGAGTCCGCCTGAGAGATCCTGCGCTGAGGATCCCTGAGTACAAAAAGAATTCTGGGAAATGGGACGATGGAGATCGAGCGACAGTTGCTCCTTTACTCTGTTGACACTCCGATTACAAAAGCGGGAGAAAACCTAAGAAAATTGCTAACTCTCGGCTCACTGGCAAGAAGGGCAGCAATTTGGCTCTTGAAATGCTCTCCATTTTGTCTGTCTTTGTAGAGGGGATACCCTCTATTTATAGTCGTTGGGCACTGAAACGACTGTTATGCGCCCATAGGTAGAAAATACAATGATTTTACTGTGGGCGCATAACACCCCTTTGGGCGCATAGGGTGTTGGCGCATTAACAATGGATGATTATGGGTAGATCGTGGGGTTAGTGTGGAGGTTGACGCGGCCTCATGCTTCGGTGCACGATTGCTCGTGGAGACTGACGTGGCCGCACGCTTCGGTGCACGATTGATCGTAGAGTTTGACTGAGTCGTAGGGTTCTGCTGCCTTGGGCGCGTAGTGTAGGAGCAAGTTTATGCGCCCAAACTTGGGTGCATGTTTGATCTGCATGAAAATAATGTGGGCAGATAGACCCTCTTCGATTATGTGGGCGCATAGCTCCTCATCGATCCTGTGGGCGCATAGCCCCTCGTCGACAATGTAGGCGCATAGACTCCCTTTGGTACTGTAGGCGCATAGCCCCCTTTTGGTTGTATAGGCGTATAGCTTCTTTTGTCTTCTTCATGTGGGATACATAGTCTTGTATTTTTCTTGCTTCTACACGACCTCCTTCAAAGATTTTGAGACTCGAATGAGTGTCGGAATACTTTGAAAGAAGCATGGGAAAAACAGTCTCCACCAGCTTTATGGGCACATGATAGGAATGACCCCTTTGGGCGCATAGGTATCTGCAAGGCTATCTAAATATGGCTGTTGAGATCTCCCTTGGAAATCTGAAACGATAGGCTCATTTTGGAACAGAAATTGAAAAGGTCTGCTCTCTATGCATAGTCTACATCAGTAAATAACAGACACATAATCTGCAAACAATTGTCTATGTGCAGGCACATAGGGCACATAGTCCATGTGGGCGCATAGCTCCCCATTCATGCCTATAAGTAGGCCTTGAAGAGAGAGAAAGCTCATTCTTTCTTTTTTTCAGAATTTTTAATAAGTTTTTTTCCTTTCTTTCGAGCAATCATGTCTCCTAAGGCTACTTCTACTCCCAAGAAGTCTGCGAAGGGTTAGAAGGCTGCATCAGCTAGTTCACCTCCTTTGGCAGCGTCTTATTTGGTTCAGGACCCATCCTGGGTGAGACGATGTCTCAAAAAATGAAGTCTTGAGCATTAATTTATAACGCTCAGATTTTTATCTGCTTGGGCGCATAACCATCGATATGCGTCCAAAGTAAATACTTCTTTTGTGAGCAATCTTACGCGCTCACAGATGCATGCGCCCACACACTATGTTGTGTTATGCGCCTAGGCACTTGGTGTTATGCACCCACACAGAACGTGTTCTTATGCCCCCACATAGAACTCGTGCTTATGCGCCAACATAGAACTTGTGCTTATGTGCCCACAGACCCTTTGGGCATATAACATCAGGGCGTATAGGATTTCTCAGTACTTAACTTTTTTTTTCTGTAGATTCTAAGTCTGACTCTTCCTTATGTCTTCGCAGTTGACATGGTTGTCATGGCTCTTGGCGGGATTCCTCTTGGCTCTGCCCCCCATGCTCTGGATTCAAGCCTCATCGCCGTAGTGGTCACAAAAGCTCAGGAGAAGATCAGCCACGACCAGCATTCGGTGCGGGTGATCGCTATGCTTGAGCAGGACAAAATATTCTTAAAGAAGATGATAAATGATGTGAAGTTGTCACGACCCGCTACCGAATAATCGGATACGAGTCAGACACGCCCAGCCTTTGTTGTTAGACACAACAAAGTAAGCTGTACCAATCTAGGGAAACTAACCAGATAATATGAACATGAATGAAATCACAGCATCTATATAATTGTGTCCCAACCAGAGTAAAGTACAATATCTGAATTATTACATTCAACTAATGAAAGAAGTCTGCTAGTCTCAATACATGGAAAATAATAGGAAATACTAAAGGAAGCTCTAGGCTTCTGCAGCCTCTAGGCTTCTGCAGCCTCTAGGTCACAAGCAGCTCCAGCTGGCTCAGTAAGGAAAGAAATATCCTGACCATAGTAAGTGTCGCACAAGGCCTCCATCTCACCTGCAACATATCCTATTCAGGAGCGGAGCAAAGCACAATTCTAGGTAAAAAATAATAACATCATGATATGGAAAGTAATGCTGAAAGAACAAGAAAAGAACAAGGTATGTAAAGAATAGTAAGAACGAGAACTACTGCTATAAAGATACATGAAAGATCATGACTATGTAAAGATGCAGGAAAGATCACGACTATAGCTAAAATCAAGATCAGGATCATAGGAAACTAATGTAAGAACAAAATCCTGAACATGTGTGTTATAAATTTGAAATACTTCTATGATATGTGACCGGCTATGGGTAAGATCATGAAAGAACATGAAAGATCCTGAAAGATCATGTAATGGTACGGCTTAGGACCCGCGTGCACTGTGCGAGGCCTAAGCTAAAGATCATGAATAAGTATCCGAGTTTGGTCACATATCTAGAGTATTTCCCCCACCCCAAGATACAGGTAAGATCATGAAAGAACAAGCCAGAAAAGATCATGAACGTGTCGCAGTGTGTCAGCAATAAAGAACAAGAAAATGCACTGATCAAAACCATAGAATATACTTGCCTTGCTCCAGGAAAGTACAAGTAACCAAGAAATTGGATGTCCTCAAGTAAGTAAATAATTACAGGTTGGTTAAGTTCTAAACTATCAGTTGCTATTTTATTCTACTTACTAATGAAACTAATGTCTAATGAATCTAACTGGTAACTGCAGGAAGTATTCTTATTAGCAAAATATATTTAGAGTAAATATTTGTTAATATAATAATAATACCAGAACCAATTATGCTAATTAACATATTACAAGATTAACTAACTATAAATTTAAATACCAAATACAAGCCCAAAATTTAGCCCACTAATACAATCTTATCAACAAATTTCTCTTAACCCTGGCTCAGTCCAATAATTACCCAGACCAAAACCTCGGCTTAGCCCAGTCCTACTGGCCCACACTATCAGTTATCAACTGATAACAAACTAATAAAATTAACTTAATATTTCTAATCAAAACAGCCCAACACATAAGCCCACAGACCCAACCCACAATCCTAATATATATACACTGATAACAAACTTAAATTGGTTTACAAAAGCCCAGTTTCTCTCGGCCCAAAGACCCGGCCTTCACTGTCTAAACAAATAAAAATTAAATTGTTTTAAAAACCCGATCCTGGCCTAACCCATTGGCCCAGAAACCCGGCCCATCTGCTCCTCAGATATTAATCCCATTTCTCATTCTTTCTCTTCTCATTACTCGAAATCTCCAGAATCTTCAACCGACAGAGAAATCTCATCGTCGTCTCCGGCGAGAGAACTCTCGAGAGAGCTCCTCCGACGAAGAGGCGCCGTCTTCGACGAAGAAGCTCTGTCTTTGTCTTCTTCCTCCAGTCCACAGCAAATAAGAAGCCAAGCCTCTCCTTCACTCTTCTTCTTCCCTCTTCAACCCTAACCCGAAACCCTAGTTTGAACCCTAACCTCTTCGTCTTCTCCAGCGACACAAAACCAGAACCCCCATGAGAAACCCTAAGTTCTTCCTGTCATGGCCATCTTCCCCATCCAAGCTCCCAAACCCTAGATCTAGGTCGGCTTCTTCCTCAACTCCTAGCCAAGAACAAACCCTAACCCTAATATCCAGCCATGGCCGCACACAAACCCTAGCCCCCAAGTCTAGGTTAGAAACTCTAGATCTCTAGGTTGTCTCCTTCTTCACAGTCCACAGAAACCCTAGGTTCTTCCTGTTGGCCTATTGGTCGTATGGTAAACCTGATTTTAATAATTGATCAAACTCTGTCTGAATATACGAAGCTGGTCGGGACATCTCGGACTCTTGGACATGATCAAGAAAGTCTATCTACTCAGTTCAAGACCGAAGCTCTGTTTGTCTGCTCGAGTCTGTAATTCCTTAAGCAATGTATTTCTTATTTTATTTGAGTCTAGGAATATGATGTACACCGAGTCGTACTGGCAAATAGGCTATCCCAAAATGAGTTCAAAATATTTTTAAATTGACCTCTCAAAAAGGGTTTTCAAAAAGGTTTTCAAAAATCACCAAAAAGCTTTTTAAAACCCTAACCTAATCCTGACAGAACCTGGGCCGAGTTCGGCCAGAGTTCGGCCAGAGTTCGGTTGGTGGCCGTTGTGATTTTGAATCCTTGGTACTTGGTCCTCCTGCAGTTACGAATTTGACCGAGATTTGCTCAAAGAGTTCTGCCCGAATTCTGTCAGAAGTCTGCCTTTGGAACACCTATAAATAAAGAAGGATTTTGATCATTTCAACTCACTCATTCACTTTCAATCTTCTCTCTATCTAAAGCTTTCTGTCTTCCAAAGAGTTTTTTAGAGCTTTCAATTTCAGATCCCAAGCCAGTTACAATCCTCTAGTCGATTTGCCAGTGCGGTACGGTCTAGAAGTTTTTGAGAGATTGTAATCAGAGGCTTGATAGAAGAATACCTCTTCAAATTGAAGTTGAACGAGTTCTTCGTATCAAAGCTCGCGTTGTAGAAGTTGCAAGGACTTCGTAAGAAAACTTACGATTTTTCCAATAGTGGATTCAACTGGTAGCAAGAGTTCTACCGACTGGATTAGTCCTCAACAGAGGGATACCAGTATACATCGCTATCTTTGCGTTTGCTCTCTTAACTTTGCCTTTATATTATTTTAGTTGTGATTAATATTCTGTGATTGTGCTGCTAATATTTTTTAATTAGCATTATTCCGCTGCCAACTCTATTCACCCCCCCTCTAGAGTATTGTGCTTTACTATTTCATTCCTACAATTGGTATCAGAGTGGGTGTTACAGGTAAAGCAAGGTAACAATACAATTATTTATTCATTTTAATTAACTGTTATATAGATCACAGCACAACACATGGCAACTGTGAAATTTACAAGTGAAGGCCAGGCCACAAACAGACCTCCACTGTTTGATGGTACGAACTATACCTATTGGAAAACACGGATGAGTTTCTTCTTGAAATCACTTGATTTTGATTTATGGTCCATTGTTCTTGATGGCTATCAAAAGCCACCTCATATAAATATTGATGGAGTTTTAGTTGAAAAACCCCATAGCAGATATACAGAGAAAGAAGAGAAAAGGGCCAGTCTTGTTGCACGTGCCACTAATGCTCTTTTTTGTGCTTTAGACAGAACTGAATTTAACAGGGTGTCTATCTGCACAATGGCTAACGAAGTGTGGAAGCTACTTGAAGTCACACATGTAGGCACGACTCAAGTCAAAGAATCTAAAGTCAGCAGACTTACTCAAGAGTATGAGGTGTTCAAGATTAAGCCCAACGAAACAGTTACACAAATGTTCGAGAGATTCTTGGATATTGTAAATCCTTTGTCCTCCTTAGGCAAAGATTACAGTAAACATGAAAAGATTCGTAAACTCCTGCGAGCTCTCACCAAGAACTGGATTCCAAAGGCTACTGCTATCATTGAAGGAAACGACCTTACTACGATGACACTCGAAGTACTCATGGGTAAGCTACTCACTCATGAACTGGAGCTACAAGATTTTGAAGAGCCTGCACCAAAGGAGAAGACGATCGCTTTCAAGGCTCAGCACAGAAAAGCTGCTGAAGGTGACTCAGACAGCAGCGAATCTGATGTTGAAGATCAAGTACTCCTAGCAAGGAAATTTAAGAGATTTATGAGACATGAGAAGAGAGCCAAAGAAAATAACAGCAACAACTGGTATCAAGATGATGTTGTCTGCTATGGCTGCAAGAAAAAAGGACTTATGAAGAAGGACTGTCATACAAACTCATCATCAAGTAAAAAGAGCAACATGTATGAAATGGGGAACCTGAAAAGATCAACATCCCGGAAGTATGCCAACACCAGCATATGGCATGAAAGTGAAGCCAGCGACTCAGAAGACGAACAATCAGAAGTCGCTGCAAACATATGCTTTATGGCATCTGATCAGGTACCTACTGAACCTGTAGTTGAGACATATGATGACTTTACCTTTGAGCAATTAGGAGATGCCTTCAGTGAACTGATGTTTGATTATAGGAAACGGCATAGTAAATATCAGACCGCTAAGAAGGTACTCAAAGAGTACAAAGGTAAAATAGGTAGACTTACCGACCTACTAGCTGAGGTTAGAAATAATGTTAGTGAGTCTGGTGAGCTTTCTTCAACAAAGCTCTTATTACACGAGACTACCAAGTCATCTGAAGAGAAAGACAAAGTTATTGACCAACTCAAGGAAGAACTTTCTCTAGAGAAGAAAAGTCTTCGATGTGCACAAATCAGAATGGAAACACTCACTTCTGATTATACTAAGTTGTATGACACTTCCAACAGATTAGAAATTAGGTTAGAAAAACAGCCTGAGCCTGCTGCTTCCTTCCCTAACACATGTCACTTACCGAGAAATCGGAACATTCCCAAACCAAACACTGTCAGACCTAACCATATAAAACTTTTACCCCAAAAGGTTAAGCCCAAACAAGATTATAGGTATGCATTCTTCTATACTAGAAAACCCAAACCTACCAACCATGCACACCACTCAGCTTTCAACAATCGACATGCACAATGTCATTATTGTGGCCTCATTGGTCATATTTCATCTGCATGTAGAATCAGAAAGCTTGTTGATTTAAATATTTATGCTTGGATACCAAAAGCTAACATTTCAGGACCCTACAAGAAATGGGTACCAAAAGTTTTATTTGTAAACTATTTTGTAGGTGGAACACCCTTCACATGCTAGAAGCAAATGGATCCTCGACAGCGGTTGTTCACGACATATGACCGGTAACGCTACATTATTTGCAACACTGTCGAAGAAGAAGAAGGAAGGTTATGTTTCCTTCGGTAATAACTTGAAAGGGTATATCATTGGTATCGGTGATGTTGGTAAGTCTCCCTATCCTGTAATTAAGGATGTCTGTCTGGTTACCGAGTTGAAACATAATCTACTCAGCACAAGTCACCTAGATGATCATGGTTATGGAATCAACTTTGGCAAAGACAAATGTACTATAGTTGATAGCTCAACTGGTGGTACTATCTTTGAAGGTATCAGGGAAGACAATATATATGTTTTCTATTTATTAGAAGAAACTAACATTTCAGGTAGATGCTTAATGGCCAAGAGTGATGAGACTCATCTGTGGCATATGAGACTCGGTCATGCAAATATGGATACGATCTCAAGATTATCCACGAAGAAGCTAGTACGCAGTTTACCGGAAATAACATTCAAGAAGGATTCGGTATGCAGCCAATATGAAAAGAACAAAGCTACCAGATCCATATTCAAATCTATAAACGCAGTATGTACTACTAGACCTCTACAATTGCTACACATGGACTTATTCGGTCCTAGCAGAGTTGCTAGCCTCGGAGGTAAATTATATGCTTTTGTAATTGTAGATGATTTCTCTAGATATACGTTGGTATATTTCTTGACACGCAAGAATGATGCATTATCCGAATTTGTCGCCTTTTGCAAGAAAGTACAAAATGAAAAAGGTTACATGATCACTCGAATCAGAAGCGATCATGGAGGCAAATTCGAGAATGCTAATTTTGAGCAATTTTGTGACACATACGGTTTCATACACGAGTTCTCCTGTCCTAGAAATCCACAACAAAATGGAGTTATGGAACGTAAGAACAGAACTCTAACCGAAATGGCCAGAGTAATGTTAAACCAGTTTAGTCTACCCAAATATTTCTGGGCTGAAGATGTCAATACAGCTTGTTTTGTTCTCAATAGAGTTCTAATTCGACCCAAATCAAAGAAGACTCCATTTGAGTTATGGTTTGATAGAACTCCCTCAGTTTCATACTTTAGAATATTTGGATGTAAATGCTTTATTCTTAATACAAAAGACAACTTGGAAAAGTTTGACGAAAAGGCCGATGAAGGTATATTTTTAGGTTATGCGGCCAAGAGCAAAGGATATAGAGTCTTCAACAAATGAACAATGATCATCGAAGAATCAATCAACGTCATCTTTGATGAAATGAATCAAATGACTCTCGATGACAGTGATGAAGATCTGCCTGCATCAAGATCAACATCAGCTGATTCTCAACCAAGCTCTGCACTAGCTGAACCTCCTAGAGAAGATCCATGAACCAGCTACCTTCAGAGTCTACCGAAAAGGTTGAAATTTATAGCTGATCATCCAAAGGATTTGGTAATTGGTGATATTACCAAAGGTGTAAGTACTCGTACATCCAGTAGAGATATTGTTTCTAGTGTTGCTTTTATTTCACAGCTAGAACCCAAATCCATTGATGAAGCATGTAATGATAACTTTTGGATAGATGCTATGCAAGAGGAATTAAACCAATTTGAACGGAATCAAGTTTGGGAACTTGTTTCCACGCCTATTGATCATCCGGTCATTGGCACCCGTTGGGTATTCTGAAATAAACTAAATGAGGATGGTTTAATGACTCGTAATAAGGCTCGACTCGTAGTCTAAGGATACAATCAAGATGAAGGTATCGACTATGATGAGACTTATGCCCCATTTGCGAGATTAGAATCTATTCGTATGTTATGTGCATTTGTATTTTTTCATGATTTCAAACTATTTCAAATGGATGTCAAGAGTGCTTTTTTAAATGGTTTTATAAAAAAAGAAGTTTTTGTAGCACAACCTCCAGGTTTCACGGATTTCAAAAACCCTGATCTTGTTTTCAAGTTGAAGAAAGCCTTATACGGTTTAAAACAAGCCCCTCGTGCTTGGTATGATCGTCTAAGCTCTTTTCTACTTGACAACGGCTTTTCAAAAGGCAAGGTTGATACTATACTGTTTATTAAGTCTTTTAATGACAAGCTTCTTTTAATACAAATCTATGTTGATGATATTATATTTGGATCCACTGATGAATCTCTCTGTCAAGAATTTTCTAAGTGTATGCAGAATGAGTTTGAGATGAGCATGATGGGAGAGCTGAAATTCTTTCTCGGATTGCAAATCAAACAAACTAGCAATGGGACATTCATAAATGAAGCCAAGTACACAAAAGATTTGCTAAAGAAGTTCGATCTGGACAATGTCAAACCTATTGGCACTCCAATGGCAACTTCAACAAAGCTTGATTCAGATGAACAAGGCAAGCCAGTCGATACACGTAAGTATCGAGGTATGATTGGTAGTTTACTTTATTTAACTGCTAGTCGTCCAGATATAATGTTTAGTGTTTGCCTGTGTGCACGTTTTCAAGCTAACCCAAAGGAATCACATCTGTCCGCAGTTAAGCGTATCTTTCGATACCTTAAGGGCACTTCTTCTGTTGGCTTGTGGTATCCCAAAACTAAGTCCTTTGACCTTATTGGTTATTCGGATGCAGATTTTGCTGGATGCAAAGTTGATAGAAAAAGTACCAGTGTCACATGTCATTTCTTGGGCAAGGCTTTAGTCTCATGGTTTAGTAAAGAGCAAAATTCTGTAGCCCAGAGGCTGAGTACATCGTCGCAGGACGTTGTTGTGCTCAGATTTTGTGGATGAAACAAACCCTAGAAGACTATGA
The DNA here is from genome assembly GCA_029216955.1 of Iris pallida. Lineage (NCBI taxonomy): Eukaryota > Viridiplantae > Streptophyta > Magnoliopsida > Asparagales > Iridaceae > Iris > Iris pallida. The sequence goes on along the minus strand of JANAVB010016197.1, from coordinate 58,478,003 downwards.
TTTATTTTACACACATATTCCCATTTTCAGTGATAACACGAGCACTATTAATTTGACTAAGAATCCAGTATGTCACTCTCGTACTAAACATATCGAGATTCGACATCATTTTCTTAGAGGTTATCATCAAAATGGAGATATAGACCTTGTGTACATAGATACTAAAAATCAACTAGCTGACATCTTCACTAAACCTCTAGCGGAAGATCGTTTCAATTATTTACATCGAGAATTAGGAATTTTGGACGTCAATAATGTTAATTAATTTTGTTTTATGATTATATCTCAATACGCAAAAACTGTGTTAGAGACAAGCCAATAAAGAGTCTGTCTGTCACCGCAACTACGGTTGAAGCGAAACGGTACTTAAGAGTTCCCCGGTGAACCTCCGCCAGCTGGGACAGTACTCCTACAGCTAATCTGAGACAGTCGCTGTGTAACGACATTTAATTCATAAAATAATATTAATTATGTTAATTGAAGGCTAAAATAACTAATCTTTGAATTAAATATTTGAAATGAGACAATGAAAAAGAATGGCAAAAATCAACTATAAAGAACCCTAGGCGAATTCGGCCAGAGCTCTGACCGAATTCGGCCCGAGTTCGGTTGAGGGTTTCAGGTTATATAGCCAGAGCCCGAGAGCCTTTCTTCTTCATTGCTTCCAAACAACATCTAAACAGCAGCAGCAGCCGCGAAGGAGCACCAAACCCTAGTTCTTCACCATCTTCTATCTTCCAATCCAAGTGGTGAAATCATTCCAAAATTTGGATTCGTGTGGTGTTCGTCGTTCTTTTCGACATACTTTGATTTCGGAAGGTATAACCACATCCTTCTCCACTTTTTAATTAGTGCATTTTTACTTCAATTTGCACAAATGGCACCCAAATTCAATCCTTCAAAGAGGAAGAAGACGACCCCCAGTGAGGAAGGGTCATCTTCGCATCCACATACGGATTCCCTCTTCTCGCCGGTCCAAACGAGCGACGGCGCGTTCGACGAGTTTTTCTTCCAAACGCTAGACCAAGCCCTACTGTGGTATGGAGACTTCTCTATGAGATCCATATGCACAGGCGCTCCAGTCAAATGGACTGTATTTCCTGACCACCGCCATTTCTTTGAGGCATTAGGGTTACATCTTTTTGTCAAACTCTGTTTCCCTATAGCAACTAATGCCATTAGATTATTTTATTGCAATCTCATATTAAACACTTTTGATGTGAGCACTCGTGTTGGAGGTATTAATATCAATTTCGATGATGACCTCTTAGCGGAGATCCTTGGTATCCCTAATGAAGGTGAACCGCTAGTCGACATCACTGAATTTGATTTCCCCGAAGGCACGACACTTGCAAGTTTCAAAGCGGAACTCTGTGCACCTGATAGAGTACGCTCTGGAAAGTTCAAGGCTAATAACTTGAACTTGTTTAACTATGAATTGTATCGCATCATCTATTCCACTATCCTTCCAAAATTCACTTCCAAGGATGATGTGACTTCTCTTGAACTGTCCGCCATGTATCACATTCTTAAAGGGATTCTTTTTTCTGCCCCTAAGACCATTATTCAAATGATTGGTCATTATCGTGCAAGAGATAGAAATCTCTCTTACGCCATGATTCTCCCACGCATCTTTCAGCGCTTCGATATCGATCTGTCGACTTGTACTCAGGACCCTGAGCCCAAGTTTCTTCAGTTATCTTGTCGTAGCATGACTGCTTCAGCTCCACCTCCTGCTCCTCCTATTGCACCTCCTCCACCACCTTATCAGTATGCTATGACATTTGAGGGCATATATCAGCATTTATCTGCTTTGCACGTCTCGATGACGGACATGGATCGCGAGCGTGAGTTCCGCGACGTCATCCATTATCAGGCGATGGCAAACTCTTTAGCTGATCTTCGTTTCGCCCAGACTGGTCATTCAGCCGGTTCCATCCCTAGAGATCCAGCTTTCTCTGGTTACCGCTGTGAGGATGAGGCTGTTCATGCCTACTTCCAGCCCGATAACGCCTATGATTGGTACCATCCTGACCGTGCTCCACCTCGTAACTTTGTTGGTGAGTTCTATGCTGGCGCCCCTCCTCATCCTTCTGGCGCTGGTACCTCTGGATCTGGTCCTTCAGGACATGCTGGTCAAGCTGATGATGATGATGAGGAGATGTGACTATATGATTTTGAGTGATATTTTATTATACACTTGGAAATGCTCCGACATTCCAAGTTATTATCAGTACTTTTTGATTATTATCAGCACTTTTTAGTTTGCTTCAGTACTCTGTTATTTTTATGGACATGATTATGCGTAGTTTATGGCATTCTAGTTTATTTTTAGCACTATGTTTCAGTTTCAGTTTATGATAGCACTATCTCTTTATATTGCTTCTTTCATTAAAACTGCCTGTGAAATAACTTGCCTATGATACTATGCTTTTCTATTCTGAGACAATACATGCCTGTGATATTTCTCTAGTTTTATGCCTTATTTCTTTTATGTATTTTCTCACTATTTGTTACTTATGCATTGATTGCGGGGGAGCCTTCTCTTTTGCAATTATTTTGCTAAGTGACAAAGGGGGAGAAAATTAAAGATCTAACATTTTTTTGAGATAATACAGGATATGAACAATTCTACTTTTTGATATCATGAACAAGCTTAATGATATATCATTCATAGTTTGTCAATTATCAAAATGGGGGAGATTGTTGGCCCATTGGTCATATGGTCAACCTGATTTTAATAATTGATCAAACTCTGTCTGGATATACGAAGCTAGTCGGGACATCTCGGACTCTTGGACATGATCAAGAAAGTCTATCTACTCAGTTCAAGACCGAAGCTCTGTTTGTCTGCTCGAGTCTGTAATTCCTAAAGTAATGTATTTTTTATTTTATTTGAGTCTAGGAATACGTTGTACACCGAGTCGTACTGGCAAATAGGCTATCCCTAAATGAGTTCAAAATGTTTTTAAATTGACCTCTCAAAAAAGGTTTTCAAAAATGTTTTCAAAAATTACCAAAAAGCTTTTTAAAACCCTAACCTAACCCTGACAGAACTCGGGCCGAGTTCGGCCAGAGTTCGACGAAAGTTCGGTTGGTGGCCGTTGTGATTTTGAATCCTTGGTACATGGTCCTCCTGCAGTTGCAGATTTGACCGAGATTTGCTCATAGAGTTCTGCCCGAATTCTGTCAGAAGTCTGCCTTTGGAACACCTATAAATAGAGAAGGATTTCGATCATTTCAACTAACTCATTCACTTTCAATCTTCTTTCTATCTAAAGTTTTCTGTCTTCCAAAGAGTTTTCTAGAGCTTTCAATTTCAGATCCCAAGCCAGTTACAGTCCTCTAGTCGATTTGCCAGTGCGGTACGGTCTAGACGTTTCTGAGAGATTGTAATCGGAGGCTTGATAGAAGAATACCTCTTCAAATTGAAGTTGGACGAGTTCTTCGTATCAAAGCTCGCGTTGTAGAAGTTGCAAGGACGTCGTAAGAAAACTTACGATTTTTCCAATAGTGGATTCAACTGGTAGCAAGAGTTCTACTGACTGGATTAGTCCTCAACAGAGGGATACCAGTATACATCGCTGTCTTTGCGTTTGCTCTCTTAACTTTGCCTTTACATTATTTTAGTTGTGATTAATATTCTGTGATTGTGCTGCTAACATTTTTTAATTAACATTATTCTGCTGCCAACTCTATTCACCCCCCTCTAGAGTATTACGCTTTACTATTTCGTTCCTACACTTCCCAGTCTCCCACAAACCCTAGGTCTTCTCACCGGAACCCTAATTTCTAGGTGAAACCCTAATTTCTACTCTGGAAACCATAGATCTACAGAGAAACAAGGAAGATAAGGGGGTTTGAGTAGATCGAGGCGGGGAGCTCATCGTGATCGGAGGGGATGTCGATCCACGGCGACGGTGAGATACGGCTCCGATGGTGAAGCTCTGGAGACGACGACTTCGGTGGTGGCTCGACGAGTCTCGAAGTGGCGGAGGTGGTCGGCTATACGAAGACTCCGGTGGCTCGGCTCTCGAAGACTCCACACGAGAGCCGATGGAGTCTCCTCGGTCGGTGTAGTGCCCCGTCCCTACATTTTGCCCCGTCTCCGTCCACGGGGTGCGCGAGAAAGGAACACTGTCGCTATCGATTTGGTCGGGACCGATAGGTCGGAATCGGCCGAGTCGATCGAACGGGAACGGTTGAATTAAGATCCATTCCACGTTATGGAATGGCTTCTTCGGAACCAAGTCCCATATTCAGCGGGTTGTGCCTCGAGAATTGGCTCTGCGGCTGAGTCGGGAGAGACCTCCCGTTGCTCTGGTTTTCATGCCGCACTTGAATTGGCTTTGGCTTTCGTTTTCGTGAATGCTTTCGATGGGTTTTTCGTGACGCGTTTTCGAGCTCGCATTCATATCGAAATTCCTTGAAATACACAGTATTCTAATCAGTTGCTTATGCGATTGCAGGTGATCGCGTAGGCGATGACAGCGCAGCCAACCGGTCGCTCGCTTGAAGCAAGCTAAGGCGAGTGGCTGACCTCCTTCGTCCCGTCCCTCTACTTCAAAACCTCAACATGTGAAGTAAAATAAAAGCTTGTCATAATAGTATAGAATCAATGAAATCGTGGCACGATACTTCACGAAACACTTGTTATCGAACTGTCAGTTTTGGAAATGAAAAACGTGCTTCCCTATGCAATTACACTTGGTCTATGCCAATCCAACGAATGAATCTATTAACGCTTATCGCAACGATACGGAAAAATGAGTAAATCAACTAAGTTCCAAAGAAAACGGTCATTGGACAACTTGTCGACAAGGTGAAGTTCCTCGAACGGTTGCCTCGGCCAAGGGACCGGTTCGGCCCGGGAGGAACGAGTGTAGCAGCGCCAACCCTTCATCGGCGCGAGTTATGCGGGCACTTTCGCACAGGGCTCGCTACCCGACGCGAAAGGGGCATCGTCTAACCGAATGCTATAGTCCGCGATGGCTTGACATTGCCAGTGGCCTTTAAACCCCTATCACTACTTAATAGGTGCACGGGACACGGGATGAACATGATAGTTGCTTGCCTCAAAACATGTTAACATGCAAATCATACAGGATGGTTAGAAAGATCATTGAAATAGCTGGCAAACATGTTTATGAAACTTCTTGAATCAAATGCAGAGCTTGGATTTAATTAGCCATTCGCCAGTACATGTGTTTCGTGCTGATCCTCGCTCTTTGCAGGTCCCGCGAACCAGGAAGGACGTGCCAACTAGCAAGGCGACGTTCGTGACTTTTGAAGCTTCAGCCGTGCGTCGAAGACTATCTCTCAGTGACTCCACATTTTGAAGGCTCTCGACAGTCCAAGGAAAATGACTCAGCGTCCCTCCCATCCAGGTCAATGGAGTACTTGTGTATATTGAGGGATGTGTGCAATGTATGGAACGGCTATCTCATCGGCACTCTTTTGTAATCGAGTCATGTTGTAGCCCGCGCGGCAATGAGTCTTGTGTCGGAGTCTGTAAAAAGATGTTCATTATAAATAAAGATCAAGTTTTCTTTACTTATTGTGTGTATCAATTTGTCTGCGTACTCTCTTAGATCTCGTGTCTCGGATTACCTTATGACTTGGCCTTGTGCGATCGCAAATTAGGTTCGCACGGCATCACGCCCGGGGGACGACTATCGATTCGACGGAATCGGGGAGTGACATAATGGCATCAGAGCATGGCTTTACGTCCTTGGCCTCTCGTGTCGAATTCTTGTCTCCGACCGTTGACCTCGTATCGATGAGAAGAGTTGTTCCATACGCTGAACCCAGGACATTTTCTGAAACTAACGAGAGTTGCCTTTCTTTTTTCTTGCAGTTACGGGAGCTCAGGCGGAAGACGAGACGAGCGCTTCGAGCGGCTCGAGTGCTTCTAGGCCCGAGCATTCCGTTAACCCAACGGGAATGACGCCTACTGTAGCCGGATCTTCCGGCGACCCGATGCAACGTATGCTGCAAATGCTTGAAATGCAGCAACGTCAAAACGAGCTCCATCGTCAGCAAGCAGAGGCTCGTCAGGCTCAATTTGAGAGTCGGTTCGAGGCTCAATTCAAGCTGCAGCAGCAGCAGCTGAATACCCTCCAGCAGATCGTACAGTCGGTCGTCGGCAACAACAACTCAACGATGACACCTGCCGTGACCCAGCCTGCGGTTCGATCCAACGAAGCCGAACCAGAGGCGCCCGTGCTCTCACCTGCAGCACCGAGAAGTTCCAACTTCGACGTGTCAAAGTTCACTAAAAGCTGCCGCACTTCCTTCAACGGCACAGAAGATACCGCGGTGGCGATCGATTGGTTGGAGGAGCTGGAAGACAAGTTCGAGCTTCTGGATGTCGAGGACCCGAAGAAAGTCGCGTGTGCTCAACTATTACTTCGAATGAACACGCACGATTGGTGGGCTGTGCAGAAGCGGGCTATTCGACGTGAAGACGAGACAGCGGCGATCTCATGGGCGACATTCAGAAATGCGTTCGAGAACGAATATCTTTCTGCAGCCGTACGACAGGAAAAGGAGAACGAGTTCATGCAGCTGACGCAAGGGAATATGACTGTACGACAATATGCGGCCAAATTCAACAAACTGGCCAAGTTCGCTGGTGACTATCTACCTACTACTGCAAGCCAAGCAAAGCGATTCGTAGTGGGCCTGCGTTCCACTATCCGTGCACATGTCTCGGTGCCGGAATACAAAACTGTGGGCGAGGCACTCAACCACGCCATCCGTCTGGAGTCCGAGTATCCTCCTACTACTACCGGCGCTGTTAACTCTAATAACAAACGCCATAGTTATGCGGGAGGCAACAACGCACATAAGCGTCAACATCGCGGCAACCAGACGAAGGAACGGATGGTCTGCAATTTCTGCCACAAGGACGGGCACCTGGACACCGATTGCCGACTTAAGAACAGAGTCTGTTTCGCATGCGGCAAAAGAGATCATCTCGTAAGGGACTGCCCGGAAGCTATGTCGAGCCAGCGCCCACAACATCAACAAAACCGAGGCCAAGCACCTCGGGCTCCACCGACCGCACCACAGAATGGCCAAGACCGTCGCCCCAATGCTCAGGGCCGTGTCTACGCCATGACCCGAGACGAAGTGTTCGCATCTGACACAGTTGTGACAGATATACTGCAATTCAATAATAAACCTGCTCGTGTATTGTTTGATTCAGGTGCCACGCATAGTTTCATATCGGCGGACTTCGTCGCCGAACACAAATTTCCCCTGACACCGCTCGGTCTTGAGCTTACTGTTAATATCCCGTCGGGCATACCACTAGCTGCGAATTTAGTCTGCGGAGACGGAATCATCTGTATAGGTGGTCAACAGGTCAGTCTTGATGCGATAGTTTTAGACATTAAAGACTACGACATCATTCTGGGGATGGATTGGCTCGGTCCGTGTAACGCAACCATAGACTGCGCTGAGAAGAAAGTCACTTTCCGCATACCGGGAGTGCCTGAATTCTGCTACTCGTGTGGTGAGGCGTCGCCGACCTGCATGGTGATCTCTGCGATATCTGCTCGACGGATGCTGCATTCCGGGTGCGAAGGCTATCTGGCTTCCGTTCGAGACATGCGACAGGATAGTGCAAACGCGGGTCAGACCGACGTTGTGGCAGAATTCCCCGATGTGTTCCCGGACGAGTTGCCCGGCATGCCGCCCGATCGAGAGATTGAGTTCACTATCGATACCTTCCTCGACACTCGACCGATCTCGAAGACCCCGTACAGAATGGCCCCTGCAGAGCTTAAAGAACTCAAGGTGCAGTTACAGGAATTGCTCGACAAGGGATTCATCCGACCCAGCGTCTCGCCGTGGGGAGCGCCCGTACTATTTGTCAAGAAGAAGGACGGCTCTATGCGTCTTTGTATCGACTACCGCGAGCTGAATAAAGCCACCGTCCGGAACAAGTATCCCCTGCCCCGCATAGATGATCTGTTCGATCAGCTCCAAGGAGCCACGGTGTTCTCTAAAATTGATCTGCGTTCGGGTTATCATCAACTCAAGATCAAGCCGGACGATGTGCCGAAGTCTGCCTTCCGCACTCGATACGGCCATTACGAGTTCCTGGTAATGCCGTTCGGCCTAACGAACGCCCCTGCTGCCTTCATGGATTTAATGAATCGGGTGTTCCGACCCTTCCTCGACAAGTTCGTAGTGGTCTTTATCGATGATATACTCGTCTACTCGAAGAATAAGCAGCAGCATACTGAGCATCTGCGGACCGTGCTTCAGACCCTTCGAGAAAATCAACTCTACGCGAAGCGAAGCAAATGTGAATTCTGGCTTAGCAGCGTCGCATTCCTCGGACACATCATTTCTGCTGAAGGCATTGCGGTCGACCCAAAGAAAGTTGAAGCCGTTGTCGATTGGAAGCGGCCAGCGTCCATCGGCGAGATTCGAAGTTTCCTTGGCCTAGCTGGATACTACCGACGCTTCGTGAAAGACTTCGCGAAGATCGCATCGCCTCTGACTCGCCTCACCCAGAAAGGAGTCGCCTTTGAATGGTCAGACGACTGTGAAGCTGCGTTCCAAGAGTTGAAGCAGAGGCTCGTCTCGTCCCCGATACTCGCACTTCCAGAAGGGACTGAGGGTTTCCAGATATTTAGCGACGCGTCCGGTCAGGGCTTAGGGTGCGTGCTGATGCAGCAGAACAAGGTGATATCTTTTGCGTCCCGACAGCTAAAGCCGCACGAGAAAAATTATCCCACGCACGACCTGGAGTTAGCGGCGATTGTGTTTGCGTTGAAATTGTGGCACCACTATCTCTATGGTGTGGCGTGCACGATCTATACCGATCACAAGAGCCTCAAGTATCTATTCACGCAGAAGGAGCTGAACTTGCGGCAAAGGCGTTGGCTGGAACTAATCAAGGATTACGACTTGACTATCGACTACACGCCGGGAAAGGGAAATGTTGTGGCGGACGCTTTGAGTCGGAAGTACCTTGCCTCGTTATCCATCGACCCTCGACTGCTACGTGACCTTGAAGAGATGGGCATCGAGCTCCGAGTCAGATTCCGGAACGTGCAGTTGGCAAAGTTACAGTTGGAGCCGAGCTTGCTGAATAAGAACAAGACCGCTCAGACAGACGATTCGTACCTGAAGAAAGTGTGAGAGCTAATTTCGACAGGCAGGACGACCGACTTTGCGGAAGACGAAACCGGCGTGCTTCGATTGAAGGGTAGGCTATGCGTTCCGGACGATTCAGAACTTAGAAAGGAGATCCTGGCGGAGGCGCACTATACGAAATACACTTTGCATCCAGGCAGTACCAAAATGTATAAGGACCTCCGCACGACCTTTTGGTGGCACGGGATGAAGAAAGATGTGGCGCTCTTCGTGTCGCAATGCATGGCCTGTCAGCAGGTGACAGCTGAGCATCAGCCACCGGGCGGGGAGATGCAGAACCTCGCTATTCCCGAATGGAAATGGAATCATGTCACTATGGATTTTATTGTTGGCCTGCCGAAGACACCACGGGGGAACGACGCCATCTGGGTCATCGTCGATCGATTAACCAAGTCAGCGCACTTTATCGCCATCAAAGTTACTTGGAGCGTTGATCGCCTGGCGCAGATTTATCTTGACGAGATAGTACGGCTGCACGGAGTTCTAGTATCCCTCGTCTCTGATCGGGATTCACGGTTCATGTCGCGATTCTGGAGTAGCCTTTAGTCGGCGCTGGGAACCAAGTTGCAGTTCAGCTCAGCTTACCATCCTCAGACCGACGGCCAAACGGAGCGCGTCAACCAGATTCTTGAAGACATGCTACGGCTCTGCGCTATCGACTTCAAATCAAGCTGGGACGTCCACCTACCGCTGGCGGAATTTGCATACAACAATAGCTACCAATCCAGCATCCAAATGGCGCCGTATGAAGCCTTGTACGGCCGGAAGTGCAGATCTCCTATTTGCTGGGATGAAGTCGGGGAACGGCAGATACTCGGCCCGGAGCTGGTAGAACAGACTGTGGAAAAGGTCAAGCTCATTCGGGAAAGATTAAACACCGCACAGAGTCACCAGAAAAGCTACGCGGACATTCATCGTCGACCACTCGAGTTTCAAGTAGGCGATCACGTATTCCTCAAGGTGTCGCCCATGCGGGGAGTTAGTCGGTTCGGCGCGAAAGGAAAGCTGAGTCCGAGATTCGTTGGGCCGTTCGAAATACTTGAACGGGTCGCGCCAGTGGCCTATAAAATTGCCCTACCACCAGCGCTTGAAGGTGTTCACAATGTCTTCCATGTCTCTCAATTGCGGAAGTACGTGCACGACCCGAGCCACGTAGTAGATTTTGGCCAGCTGGAGCTAAAGTCTGACTTATCCTACGTTGAAGAACCAGTTCGAATCATAGAACGCAAGGATAAGCTGCTGCGCAATCGAGCGATCCCTCTTGTCCGCGTCCTCTGGAAGAACCACTCGGTCGAAGAGTCGACGTGGGAGCTTGAATCGGAGATGAAGGATAAATTCCCTTCATTGTTCTCGTAGAGGTAGGTTTCATCTTTAAGTTTCGAGGACAAAACTTTTTATTAGTTGGTTATGGTGTAGTGCCCCGTCCCTACATCGTGCCCCGTCTCCGTCCACGGGGTGCGCGAGAAAGGAACACTGTCGCTATCGATTTGGTCGGGACCGATAGGTCGGAATCGGCCGAGTCGATCGAACGGGAACGGTTGAATTATGATCCATTCCACGTTATGGAATGGCTTCTTCGGAACCAAGTCCCATATTCAGCGGGTTGCGCCTCGAGGATTGGCTCTGCGACTGAGTCGGGAGAGACCTCCCGTTGCTCTGGTTTTCATGCCGCACTTGAATTGGCTTTGGCTTTCGTTTTCGTGAATGCTTTCGATGGGTTTTTCGTGACGCATTTTCGAGCTCGCATTCATATCGAAATTCCTTGAAATACACAGTGTTCTAATCAGTTGCTTATGCGATTGCAGGTGATCGCGTAGGCGACGACAGCGCAGCCAACCGGTCGCTCGCTTGAAGCAAGCTAAGGCGAGTGGCTGACCTCCTTCATCCCGTCCCTCTACTTCAAAACCTCAACATGTGAAGTAAAATAAATGCTTGTCATAATAGTATAGAATCAATGAAATCGTAGCACGATACTTCACGAAACACTTGTTATCGAACTGTCGATTTTGGAAATGAAAAACGTGCTTCCCTATGCAATTACACTTGGTCTATGCCAATCCAACGAATGAATCTATTAACGCTTATCGCAACGATACGGAAAAATGAGTAAATCAACTAAGTTCCAAAGAAAACGGTCATTGGACAACTTGTCGACAAGGTGAAGTTCCTCGAACGGTTGCCTCGGCCAAGGGACCGGTTCGGCCCGGGAGGAACGAGTGTAGCAGCGCCAACCCTTCATCGGCGCGAGTTATGCGGGCACTTTCGCACAGGGCTCGCTACCCGACGCGAAAGGGGCGTCGTCTAACCGAATGCTATAGTCCGCGATGACTTGACATTGCCAGTGGCCTTTAAACCCCTATCACTACTTAACAGGTGCACGGGACACGGGATGAACATGATAGTTGCTTGCCTCAAAACATGTTAACATGCAAATCATACAGGATGGTTAGAAAGATCATTGAAATAGCTGGCAAACATGTTTATGAAACTTCTTGAATCAAATGCAGAGCTTGGATTTAATTAGCCATTCGCCAGTACATGTGTTTCGTGCTGATCCTCGCTCTTTGCAGGTCCCGCGAACCAGGAAGGACGTGCCAACTAGCAAGGCGACGTTCGTGACTTTTGAAGCTTCGGCCGTGCGTCGAAGACTATCTCTCAGCGACTCCACATTTTGAAGGCTCTCGACAGTCCAAGGAAAATGACTCAGCGTCCCTCCCATCCAGGTCAATGGAGTACTTATGTATATTGAGGGATGTGTGCAATGTATGGAACGGCTATCTCATCGGCACTCTTTTGTAATCGAGTCATGTTGTCGCCCGCGCGGCAATGAGTCTTGTGTCGGAGTCTGTAAAAAGATGTTCATTATAAATAAAGATCAAGTTTCCTTTACTTATTGTGTGTATCAATTTGTCTGCGTACTCTCTTAGATCTCGTGTCTCGGATTACCTTATGACTTGGCCTTGTGCGATCGCAAATTAGGTTCACACGGCATCACGCCCGGGGGACGACTATCGATTCGACGGAATCGGGGAGTGACAGTCGGTGTGCTGTACTAATGGCGGTGGCACAGATCTCGAGAAGGCTCGGCGTCGAATGCTGGTGGCGGTGCACAAACCACGAAGCGGCGCTGATGGCGGTGCACGCTAAACGAGGGGGTCAGCGCGGAGCTCAAGGCCTGACGCTACAGCTGAGGTGGCTCTGGCGGTGGCGGGGTCTTCGAGATGGCTCACTGCTCGAGAAGCAGCGCAGCAGTCGAGGCGACGGCGAGATACGGTGGCGCTCCGGCGAAGAAGCTCGGCGGTGGTCCTCCAGTGAGAGGCCACAGAAGAGAGAGAGATGAGAGAGAAATTGTAGAGAGAGAGTGACGTGTAGAGAGAGAGTGAGGGGTACTGTGCCTGTCAGAATCATTGGACTGCGTGTAAATTTATAATAAAATAATACTGTGTGCGTGAGTGAGCTGGGAATGGCAAAGCTGTAGTTTAGTGTAGAACTGGGGGTATTTGGGACCGGGGCAGTGTATTAAATATGTGTAGATCTGGGGCTAAGTAAAATAGGTTGTAACAGAATTAGTTAGAGGCAATTAAATTCGAATAAAGTTTTTCAAAATCCAAATGATTCCCTCCAATATTTCAAATAGTTTTAACCAGATCAAAAGGAAAACAGATTTTCAAATGAAAAGGCTCCACAGATTTTCAAATATTCAACAATAAATAGTTATTCAAAACAGCCTCAAATAACTATAAAATTAGTTATTTCCCTTAACAAGTAACCAATTATTCAAAGACCCGCTAAATAACAAATTGCAGTTAATTAATTACTGCCTCCCAAATAATACTAACAAGGAACAATTACCGCATTATTATAATTAATAGTTAATAATTAAATACAACTTAAATAATATTATTAACATTAAAAATATTGTACTTCATCTGAAATACGCAATTAGTATTTAAAATACTTTCAAACTGAGGAAAACCTGAAATTCATCTTAATCGAAATTAGGTTTTTCTAAGAAACAATATTTAAATTCAAGAAAAATTAGAAAAATTCTAAAATTTACAAAACATGATTTTGGGAGTTACAAATATTCCTCCCTCAGAAAAATTTCGTCCTCGAAATTCAACCATAAGGTAGGTCTCAAAATCATAACAGAATTTCAAACACAATTATTTATTGTTGTAAAAAAATTATATCAAGGTACACTGAAACAAATAAACTGGGATAACATTCCAGCTGTAGAAGCATGGAAAATGAGCCATGCGGCCAGGGAATCCCATGCGGCTCAGACAGCCCATGTGGCACAGAAAGACTATACGGCTCAGGGACTATACGGCCTGAAACACTTCATGCGGCTCAGAAGACACGTGGCCTGACAGTGCTCCCCTCCGACCCATGCTGCATTAATTACTTTGACGGCTGACAACTCTGAAAAAGTAATAGCCCTGACACAAAAGCAGATAATTATGACTCTGTCATAATGACAGAAGCTTAGGGAAGAGAAAGAGATCTCTGACACAAATCCCCCGAGATCCATAAAATGCCACGTGGCCTTGCCATGTGGGCGTTCGTATGCGGCTCAAGTAAAGTCTTTCCATGCGGTTCAGGATGAAGCTGTCCTATACGGCTCAGGCCGAAAGAGTCTCATGCAGCTCAAGAGGACCATTTCCATGCGTCTCAGGCAGATGCATCCCTATACGGCTCGCAATGACAATCTCAATACGGTTTGAAAGTTCGAGGGGGGGCCATTACCCGAGCAGCCCTGACACGTGGCCCAAACCTTCTGCGGCCCAAACCTTATGCAGCTCAATCCCTCATGCGGTTCAGAATCCCCCCAGCGCCTCCTAGGACACGTGTCCTAAGCCGATTAATTTTCCAGATTTATTGCAATTAGAGATTGGGTCAAATCCCCATAATCTGGGACACGTGGCAGGAGAATAAATTAAATTTATTTGCAGACATCAGCAGATCATCATGAGAAAGATTCATTCCAATCAGCATTAATTACTGATGGGATTTGGTGCAATCTACACTTAATGGCCCAGATTCATCACACTCAAGATTAATGGTCCAGAATAACTAATCCACAGGACGTCGCCATCTCAAGGAAGCAATCATTGCAAACCCTAATGATCACACCCCATTCTTATAAATAGCAAGGTGCCATTCCCTTACAACATATACGGGGAGAAAGACATTCCCATACAGAAGAGAAAATATACAACGGAGAGAGCACAATCAGAGAGACCCCTTCTCGAGATCAGAGAGCATTAGAAGACTTGGAGCAGAGAGAGAGCAAAGAGAGCATTTCTTCAACGCCGAGCAATCTTCTGGAGCCAAGGCTGCATACCGATCGTCCAAGGAGTAAGACAGGGCTGCCGTCGCCTTCCCGAGCCTCTATCGTTACCCCCCAGAATCTAAAATAAACAATTGTACTTAGTCTGCTGTACCTAGGCTTTCGTCCCTAGGCTTTCTTTGTACAAGCGAGTTTGTAACGTGAAGTAAAAGTCCAGTCCTTCGATAATTGTTCTGCTTTTTTATATTTCTTGGCAAATACGATGGCGACTCTGTTGGGGACAAACTTCTCCACGGCTGAGGAGTTGGTGACGCAATCGGATGCTGCCAAGCTTGGCTCCACACAACAGAAGATGGTCGTCCGCTTCGACCAACAGGCGTTTGAAGAGATGCTCTCCGAAGGAAGCGCTAGCCCGGTCCAGAAGCGCACCCGTACGACGAAGGCTCACAAAGAGTGGAGGCCAAAATCATTTGCTCCTCCCCAAGCCCTCGATGGGATACTCTCTACTACCCAAGATGGCGAAGACGATTCTCGTGCGGCCCCACTTCAAACCATAGAAGACTCTGCTGTCCCCAAGTCCGGCAGAGGAAAGCACTATGATGCTGGACTTGCAGGGGCAAAGTGCGATTCTATGTGCACCAGAAATAAATCGAACAAGGGCACTAACCGCAAAGCAAAGACTCATGCGGCCAAGATTGGCAGCCGCATGAATGATGACCATGCGACTGAAACTGCTAGCTAAATGCATAGTACTCATGCGGCCGGGATCTCCAGCCGCATGCAGAATACTCATGCGGCCAGTGTTTCCAGCCGCATGGAAAAGATTCATGCGGCTACGATTGCCAGCCGCATGAAGATTGTTGATTCTAGCCGCATGACGTCTACTCCACGCGGCTCTGTCTTCGACCGTCTCTCCTATGATCCTGATCTTTTGTGCTCCCAAGAGGACATGTCTGATTCTCTCCAGTACCACTTGGACTCTTCCTACTACGTGCCATCACGCACTAGAGTGAAGAAGTCCAAGACAGCACGAGCTTGGCAAGCTCGGCCGACTGTCCCGACCTCTGACCCTCCGAGCGCTCCGTATACCGTTATGCGGGCCTCTGAAGGGAAGTTGTACAGAACCACTCGAGTCCAGCCCCCGGCGGTAAACGGACAAAGTGGCTCCTCTGACTTGCGTGAGGATATCCTCCACAAGCGCAAGGAAAGAGAAGGGGTCTCGATGTTCAAAGAGTCCTCACACGGACAGTACTGCACCCAGATCATCGTCAACTGCTGTTGCAACAACACGGCAGTGAAAGAGGATCGGCCATCCGTCTTCCAAAGGCTACAGCATCCGGGCTCAGCGGACGAGGCGCCTCCTGTTGCCTCCTGCAACTCCACTCACAAAATCTCCGCCGAGGGGAGAGGGAAGAATACAAGCATCTCCAGCCCGAAGATATCAACCACTACAGCTAAGAAACTGTCGTCGAAACGGTTGTCCTCTACCGGAGTATTCGAAGGCACCCGTTCAAAGACGAAATCTGCTACAGTAGGAGGTTCGTCATCCACATCACTGGGGGTTGCTGGAACTGGGGGTAGCACTCCTCCAAACATCCACGACAATCCGATGTTCCAAGGAGATGAGCCCGAGGAGACAGCTCTCCCATCAGATGCAACAGATGTCGACGTTCCCGGGGACGTCCACGGCTCTCAAGACGAAGCAAGCATTGAGGCTGGGTGTACTGTTCCCTCCGAGTCCGAACCAGAAGAGAATATTCCCACATACCCCGATGATTTTTCAGTACATGGGTATGACTCGGAGGGCGCATCCTCCACCGTTCCTTCCATCACTCCTCATGTGAAGACGGTGTCCATGACGAACAGCAACCAAGGGGGTTCCAGCGATCACCAACGCATCGACACTCTGAAAGCTATACTGCATGCTTTGGTCAAATCTGTAGACGAGATCAAAGCGACACTCCCTACTCTGCAAGGAGGGATACCTGGCCAAACAAGCGCGGGTCCCGCAATCAATGTAGATTCAAATTCAGCGGCACCGAACCCGGGCAATAATCCTCCGGAAACGACGGCTCCAACCGCTGTAGATGAGGCCAGGGAAGCAAGAAGAGAGGTCCATGAGCTCCGAGCCATGTTTCACGCTCGAGAAACCTCCCAAGACCTCAGAATACGGCAACCATACCCTGCTGCATGGAGGGATGTCCCTTTCCCACCAAGATATAAGCCGTTTAACATCAATCCTTATGATGGCAAGACCTTCGCAAGTCGGTACATCACTTACTTCAAGGTCACCACCGATCATCTGCCCTACGACAATGCCATCCTCACACGATTATTCATTGGGGCATTGGAAGGAGTCGCCATAGATTGGTACCGCAACCTGCCAGACAACTGCATCCACTCCTTCGTCGGCTTCAAGCGTATGTTCTTGGAAAGATTCTACGAAGTAGGGCAGGACGTCACAATGTCCACTCTCATGGACGTCATCCAAGGGGAGAAGGAGCTGACAAGGAACTACATTGAGCGGTTTCGCCAAACCGCAATGAAGTTGCCGTACGGTAACCCGGATTCCTCCTTGATTGAAATTTGCCAAAAAAGATTGCTCCCAACAATCAGTCTCTGGATGGACGAAAGTCAATTCAAGGACTGGAAGACGTTCATTATCAGTGCCACTAGTACTGAGGAACGGTTGAAGAAGGCTCGCCAACTGGGATTGCACATCTCGGAGGGAGAAAACAAGGGCAAGCGTCCCAATACCAACAACGACAATGGAGGTAGCCCCTCCAACAATCGGAACAACAGGGGCAAGCAGGCTATGGTGGCCGATACAACCCAGAAGCCTGAGTCGCAACCGGCAGACAAATAATGGCCGCAAATCATCTACTCCTTCGATGACAGCCACGTCAAGCCTATCTTGGACATGCTCATACAAGGAGACAGAATTCAGCTCCCTCCACCAAGACGGAAACCTCGGCCAGCAGATCTGGAGAATCCAAAGTTCTGCCATTACCACCGCTGCGTCTACCATGCTACACACGACTGCTTCCAATTAAAGCGATACATCCAAAACATCATCAATTAGAACGCTCTGGCCATTGATTTCGAGGAGGTGACCATAGCAGCCAACACGGTGTCCGTACAATTTGGCAGCTTTCCTCCAATGAAGACTCAAGATAGGGTTATATCCATCCCGGTGGCGACGATGGAGATTGCTAATCTTCCACCTGCTCGGGACAAAGCTACTGGTCTAGTGCCCCTCACTACATCACGGGGGGAAATCATGTGGGTCCATCCGGATCTGGTGCCTGAAGTGACTCAGTCCACTCTGCCTTCTATTCACAAGAAGAAAGGTGGAAAAGTCAGATCCTGTCGCACAATCTCGGCAGATGTTGAAGAAGCCACGGCGGTCGTTACCCGATCTGAAGCACAATCCCAGCCTGTGGCCGAAAACTCGACGGAAGATCATCTACCAATCACTGCTGACGCACCAGGGCCTTCGCAACCTCCGACGACCGACAAGCCTAGGCCGAAGGAGACTCGTTTCGACAAGTACCTCCGAAAAGAGACACCTCAGGGGCTGGAGAGGCCTTACAACTTTGACATCTTGGCACAGTTGGCCAATACACTGGCCAAGTTGTCATTATACGAGCTCTTGAGACTCTCGAAGGATGTTCGTACGGCTTTGAGCGATGCACTCCAGAATGCCGACGCCTATCTAGCTCAAGTCAACCTCACAGGAGAAAACCCGCCTGCAAATCTCCAAGACAGCGCTTGCACAGGAGCGATGTCCAATATCGTCTTCACTCCGCAGGACATGCTCATCAAGACTAATCTGCACGACCGCCCGTTATATTACACAGGATACATTGGGGACGTGAAGGTGGACCGGATGCACATTGATCCTGGCTCTTCCATAAGCATCATCCCGAAGGGTCTGCTACATCATCTCCGTATTCCTATGTATCGCCTGACACCAACAAGCACCGCCATCAGCGGTTTCAATTCGGGCAGGAGCTACCCAACTGGGAAGATTCGTTTGAAGTGCCAGATCGGCGATCTCCAGTCAGAAGTGACCTGCTACGTTATAGATGCGGACACTTCCTACAATATCCTCTTGGGGCGCCCTTGGATATACGACTATATGATCGTGCCTTCCACGCTGCACCAATGCTTCAAGTATGTCGACAAACACGACTTTGTGAGGACGAAATTTGCCGACATCGATCCCTTCAAAGGACTCGAGTCTTGCTACTCGAAATCTTGCATGTACTAAAAATCGAAGAAGCATCAGGATGAAGATGTGCAAGCTCAAGCTGAAATGGCCCCAGGATCAGAAAAACCTCTGATGATCCACCTTCAAGCTCACAAACCGGGCAAATCCGTACCCCTTACAGCTGCTCTGCGTAATGATGCAATCAGCTTCTCGGCACAAGAAGGGCAGATGATAATCCGGCTGCCAAGGTCGGGCTAAACGCCGAGATCCACAACGGAGCCACTGACAATCAGGTTACCAAGTGTCGGTCGACCACAAGCAGAAAAGTTCAATCCTTCTGACAAGCCAATGACGATACGTCTTCCCAAGAAGAATCGTCATCCCGATACAAAGTCAGGAGCTTCTAGCGAGCCAACTAGTCCCCGCCCAGCATCAAGTGCCAAACTGGGGGTCGCCAGTTTGCCGACAACTCCACGCTCGGCTCCACCAACAGAGCCCTTGACGATTAAGCTGCCCAAGTCATCCTCTCAGTCTTCGTTTATACAGGGGGTGGCTGAAAAAGAACCAGAGCTGGCCAAGTATGTGGCTGCCCACACTGATGTTCCCTTCGCAGATGATGTAATCCCGCTAGAGAAGATACCTTACTTCATCAATAAAGGGCTATCTTTGAATTACCTCGAGCTTGATAAGCTCTGCACAATATATGCTATGGAACACGGTATAGGCACTCACCTACACACAGGTGACAAATGTTTACACCGCGAACCAGCTTATCCCAGTCGAAGATGCCTACCACATAATCGAGGGAGGAGACCATCAAATTATCTTCGACAGAAAAGACGATCCACAGCCCTTCACCGTAGGGAAGGTCGACCCCAAACCAGATGTCGGAAGACTTCCTCTTTATCTTTATAGCCCTCAATCTAAAGATATCATGCAAAGGCAGGGGTACAATCTAGAGACTACGCCAGGCTTGAACTACGGCACTGGTCGACGAATACCATTGAAGCCGCCAGTCCCAGTTGGCAAAACATGGGACTACTACAGCAAAACTCGATGTGGGTTAGGATATGTTACGCCCGCAACGACCCCTGAAAGCTCAGATGAGGAATACGACTGGCATTCACATTCAACCGGGTCGCCGACTTCTGATTCGGATACCAGCATCGGAGACATATTCAGACAAGTCCTGTCAGTCAATATGGCAATCACCGACGCTTATGAAGAAGATAAAGACATTCCTGAAATCCTCGAGCTAGAGCCGTGGGCCCAACAGCTGGATGCATAATAGAAAAAGCGGTTCAAGCAGAGAGAACCTCCCACCGAAGATGAGGTTATACAGGTTGACCTCGGCAGCGAATCTTCTCCAAAACCAATCTTCGTCTGTAAAAGCCTATCAGAAGAAGAGCGAGAATTGCTACTGGAACTTGTCGAAGAATACATCGATGTGTTCGCCTGGAGCTACGAAGACCTGCCGGGACTAAAATCCCAAAATTGCCCTCCACAAACTCAACATTCGGCCGGACGCAAAGCCGGTCAAGCAACAACAGCGACGTTTCCATCCGGGCATTATGGATGCGATCGAAACCAAAGTCAACAAGCTGATCGCCAGCGGCTTCATTCGCAAAGAACAACATCTTGACTGGGTCGCCAACATAGTATCAGTCTTCAAGAAGAATGGGAAGATTCGAATCTGCATCGACATCCGCAATCTGAACGAGGCATGTCCCAAAGATGAATTCCCCCTTCCTATCACAGACATCATGATTGACAACACATGCAGTTTTGAACGCATGTCATTCATGGATGGATTCTCGGGGTAAAACCAAATCAAGATGTCTCCCGATGACGAGAAGCATACATCATTCCGGACACCGATTGGCACATACTGCTACACAGTCATGCCTTTCGGTTTAAAGAATACTGGTGCCACATATCAAAGAGCCATGAGTATCATCTTCAGAGACCACTTGCACAAGACTGTGGAGTGCTACGTTGATGACATCGCCGTCAAGAGTCGCTATAAGGGAGATCACCTGCAGGATTTGAGGACGGTATTCAACCTGATGCGAGCACATAACCTGAAGATGAATCCTACAAAATCCTTCTTGGGCGTCTCCAGCAGAAAATTCTTGGGGTTTATCATTACTGCCAAGGGAATTCATGTGGATCCAGAGAAGACAAAAGCTATTATGGAGATGGGTCCCCCGAAAAATCTCCGAGAACTCAGAGGCTTTCAAGGGAGGCTAGCATACATCAGGAGGTTTATTTCTAACCTCTCTGGGCGGTGTCGGCCATTCACCCACCTTATGAAGGAAGGTGTCTCGTTCGTATGGGATGAAGAATGTCAGCGTGCCTTTGACAGCATTAAAGAATATCTAACGAACCTTCCAGTCTTGGTAGCCCCGATTTCGGGAAGACCATTCTTGCTCTATGTACAAGCAATGGAACATTCTCTCGGTGCTCTGCTAGCATAAAACAACGATACAGGACATGAACAAGCCATATACTACCTCAGCCGAATGATGGTTGGGCCAGAGCACCGATACACCGCTGTGGAGAAGGAATGCCTCGCCTTAGTGTTCGCCGTTCAAAAGACGCGGCACTACATCACAGGACAAACCATACATGTGATCTCGCGAGTCAACCCTCTCAGGGTTCTCATGACTAAACCAGGAGCCCTCAGTTCGCGCCTCACTACATGGGCGATATTGATGTCCCCTTATCACATGGTCTTCGTTCCACAAAAGGCTGTTAAAGGTCAAGCTCTGGCGGACTTTTTATCAGTCTATCCAGGCTCGGAGTCGTCCAGGATATACGAAGAAATACCAGATGAGGTCGCTGACTCATATACAACTTCTCACGATGATATATGGCGAATGTTCTTCGACGGCGCTTCAAGAACTGGACCCAAGGGCAACATCGTCGTTGGAGTCGGAGTGGTATTGATTTCTCCTACCGGGCTGGTGATCAGTCGCGCTTACTCCCTTACGGAACCCGGCTCTAACAATGTGGCCGAGTACAACGCTTTGGTCATTGGCCTCCAACTTGCAAGAGAGCTGGGGGTAGAATATCTTGAAGCATACGGCGATTCGCAGTTAATCGTCAATCAGATCCGGGGTTCATACGAAGTCCACCATGAAGACATGATTCCCTATCACCAAATAGCGATCAACATCATTTTGTCATTTCAGGGATTCTTCATCGAACATGTCCCCAGACTCCAAAATATCGAAGCCGATGTCATAGCAGGCCTTGCCGCTTCCTTAGCAGTGCCGAACCACACTCATCACTTGGTTGACGTGATAGGCCACGAACTGGTCTGGCCCAAGAACAACGTTCAATTTGTGGCGAGCTATTCCGCCCAAGTGGTCGACGAAGCACCAGACTGGAGACAGCCATTCATTGACTTTGTTGTATACGACATCCTCCCCGAGAACCCAAAGGAAGCCACTTCCATCAGAAGGTGTTCTCTTAGATTCTTCTACGATACAGAGACGAAAATGCTATACCGCCGATCCAACGGTGGATTATTGCTTCGGTGTCTGTCAAACACAGAAGCCAAAGAAGCCGTACGCGAAGCTCATGACGGTGTCTGCGGGGCCCATCAGCCTGGCCCGCAATTGCAAGACCGTCTTCGACGAATGGGCTACTACTGGCCCACAATGGTAGCAGATGCGATAGACTACGCCAGGAAATGCAAAGCCTGCCAGGTCCACGCAGACTTCATCCATCAACCATCGGAGTTTCTATATCCGACGGTGGCATCTTGGCCGTTTAAAGCATGGGGAATGGATATCATCGGTCCAATCGCTCCACCTTCCTCCCGAGGATACCGATTCATACTCGCCATTACGAATTATTTCTCTAAATGGGCGGAAGCTGTCCCGCTTGCGGAGGTAAAGACGTCTAACGTGATCAGCTTCCTCAAGCATTACGTCATATATCGCTTTGGACTGCCCCGAAGGATCATCCCCGATAATGGTCTGCAGTTCGCTAGCCATGCCTTCTACCGGTTCTGTGACAAACACCGCATCCAAAATATTGCTTCAACACCATAAAATTCAGCAGCGAACGGGTTGGCAGAGGCATTCAACAAAACAATCATGAAGTTGCTCAAGAAGTTTGTCTCTTCTAACAAACGCGACTGGAACGAGAAGCTTGGAGAATGCTTGTGGGCATACCGTACCACAGTCCGAACAGCCACTGGGAACACACCATTTTCCCTGGTGTACGAAAGTGAGGCAGTCCTTCCATTGGAGACTCAAATACCCTCACTCCGTGTCGCCCTCACCAATCAATTAACGACAGACGATAATTACCGTCGTCGCCTGCAAGAGTTGGAGGCCTTAGATGAAAAGCGTCTCTTGGCTCAGCAACAAATCGAGCTATACCAAGCGCGCATCTCTGGAGCCTTCAACAAGAAGGTTAAAATTAGAACATTCCAAGTGGGCGATCTCGTCCTGGCAGTCCGAAGGCCGATGGTTATGACTCACAAAACCGCCGGCAAGTTCCAGCCAAAGTGGGAAGGCCCATTCATCATTGATGCTGTATTCTCCAACGGAGCCTACCGCCTCGCCAAACAAAATGGAGACTTGCTTATGTTGCCTATCAACGACAAGTTCCTGAAGAAATATTATGTCTAAACGACATTCCCCGGATCATTGAGTCATGTACCCGCTGGTACCGCTGAACTCACCTTCAAAAAGGCCAGATCCATCGAGTCATGTACCCGCCAGTACCGCTGAACTCATATCCATATCACATCCATATTATCGAGTCATGTACCTGCCAGTACTGCTGAACTCACATCCATATTATCGAGTCATATACCTGCTGGTATCGCTGAATTCACATCCCCATTACCTCAAGAACATTGAGTCACGTACCCTCTGGTACCGCTGAACTCATGTCTTCAATATTCCCAATTTCTGAGTCATGTACCCTCTTGTACCGCTGAACTCATATCCTCCTTCCACAAAAATATCCCAAACTACCAAGTTATGTACCCGCTGGTACCTCTGAACTTATACTTTGATTCTAAAACTTATGGATTGTCGAGTTATGTACCCGCTGGTACCCCTGAACTCACATCCCGGTCACTCTTTCAGGAAAGTCATGTATAACTGTACCTCTGAACTTTCTTTCTAAAATAGATCCTCCCTCATGATCCACTACCCGCACTCCCAGTGCACAAAAAGGGTAACGGGTCCACAGAATTCCGAAAACGGCCATGTCGATGTTACCTCTGAGTCGTCTCAATTTTGCCAAAAACAAATCACCCCCTACATAGAGCTTCCATGTCCTCATTACCTCTGAGTCATTCTATGTACCATCTATTCATTGAGCCCACTCCTGCCATGTCCTCACTACCTCTGAGTGGGAAGGCTCCGTCGAAGAAAACTTCATACTTGCCATGTCCTTATTACCTCTGAGCAAGTATGTCGATCCCCTTTCAACCTATTATCTGTACCCACAACCGGAGTACGACAAGGGTAATAGGTCCATAAATGTCCTCTATTGACCATAAATATTCTCCGTAGAGTCCACTCCTGCCATGTCCTCATTACCTCTGAGTTGGAAGATTCTACGGTAAAACCCTCATGCTTGCCATGTCTTCACTACCTATGAGCAAGTATGTTGATCCCCTTTCATCCTATTATCCGTGTCCTAAGCCAGGGCACGCCAAGGACAATAGGCCCACAAATATCCTCTGCTAAGTTCTTAGCACAAACCGACCATTTCTCATCATGCCCCGGGAGCCCAGCTGCTCTACGGCGTTCCTTTTTCCGATACTAGGAGCATCCATGACCACTTTGCCATGGCTGTTCCGGGTGTCCTAGTCAAACCTGTCATCCGTACCTAAAACCAAGGTATGCCATGGATGACAGGTCCATAAACAAGTCTCCCTATGCAGGGCAAATACCACCACCACATCACAGGTACAACAAGCAATACAGATGAAGGGTAGAATGGAAAAGTACTTTTTATTTGAAGGAAGAAAAAAGCATTACATGTTTCGGGACCACGTCCCTATCAAAAAGAAAAAGAAAAGAGAGAACTAAAAGAAGGTAAAAGCCAACTATATTTCAGCATTACTCAACTCTAGGAGACGGCTTCTCACTGAGGTGGTCCCCCGCTCAATCCGTTGTCGAGCTCGACGCTCAGCCTCCTGGAATATCTTCTCCCCATTGTCCAAGTCCAGAAGTGCCTGGCAGTCGTCTTCCAATTTCTTCAGGGCAGTCTCCAGGTCAGCCGAAGCTTGATTAACCCTGACAGCCTCCTGAACGATTAGCCCCCTGTCATTTCGGACAACCTCAAGTTCAGACTCCAAGAAAGTCAGCTTCTTCTGAAGCGTAAGGATCTGCTCCCGTGTCTCAGTAATCTCACGAGAGACAGACTCCTCCCGAGCCGTAACGTCTTCATTCGCGTGACTTAATTGATCATACCGATCAGATAAGTCGCTGAGATCCTTCAGTATGGCTGGCCTGGTCTTATCCCGAACAGCTCTGGTCCTTTCTATCGCAGCGATAAGGGAACCCCGCTCTGCGTTGATAACAGCAGGCAGATAAGCCTGTCGCAATACCCGAAGCTCGGCCACCAGCTGATCAGCCTCCAACAATTTTGCCTCCAGAAGTGCGGCCATCCCTGTATCACCAGAAAGATTCCTAAGGATATTAATTTGACCCTGGGCACATTGCCGGGCCAAGGTGAAGGAGGTCCCTCTTTCCACAGCAGCCTCGATTCTCCTCTTCAAATGACGATGAAAACTGGCAACCACATCCTGTAGCGCGTCGTCCAAAACTTCTGCAGAGGATGGCGTCAGAGGAAGCGTGGACGGCAACGTCGGAGAAGTAACGTTAGAGCTTGTCACCAGGGGAACAGGGTCTGAGTAGAACGATGCGTGAATGGCGACTAACTCGTCTTCCGCCGCCCGGAAAGCTTGGACACTCGGTAGGACAGAAAGGTCAATTCTCGGAGCCGTCGGAGCAGAGGATGACGCAAGGACCATCGTTCCCGGTCCTGACTGCCCCGATACATGGCTCGCTAAACTCGAGCCCCCAAAAGGCCCATCAAATTGAGCCGAAAAGTGAGGGGGTACACCCCTCTCTACCAGTGCCCCTTTGGATGGGTTCGTTTCAACAATGTCCATCCTCGGCACTGGAGAGGCAGGACCTGTATGCCCAGAATGACAATCAATCGACGTGACCCGAAGGACGTGATGATAGAGCCGATAGACTTCCTTGCAGGATAAGATTCGGCTGATCTTACCAGAAAAGGAGCATGAAGGCTGCAGCTCATCCACAACTGGCATGGTCCCCTCATCCGCGATCCCCGAGTTAAACTAAGCCGCGTCCTCTGTCCCCGCCACCTCGAAATGGGATACAGACCGATCAGCATCATCTTGAAGAGATTCCATAATCTCAGAAACAGGCTCACGGGAGTCCCCGTCATCCTGGGTTACCACCTCGGCATCTTGAAACTCTTTTTCCTCTCCTAACACCTAAAAGAGGGAACGAAGATGATTAAAATTGAAGCTAGAAGGAAAGAAGGAAGAAGGAATCGAGAGTGGCTTGGTTACCTCTGACGCAGGGTTGACTTCTTCTCCACTTTCTCTTATGGCTAGCAGGCGATGCCTGGTCGCAACCAGCTTCCGGGAACGAGAAATACCGCCGACAAGAGGAACCTGCCTGCTACGCTTTGGAGCAGGGCCAGGTGCAGCGGGTGACTGATCTCCCGACATCTCACCTGACAAAATAGGCGGCTGATCCACCACCGAAAAGGTAGAGTCATCTCCACCATTCTTATCGCCTTCATCATCTTCAGCAGCAGAATCCAAATCTGGCGCTTCGACTCTAGTCTTTCTCTTCTTGGCCCCTTGAGACCCTTCCTCTAGGCCGGTACCCACAATAAAACTGGCACCCGGGTTAAAACCAACCGGGGGCTTGTTCGCCATGACATGGTACAGAGCCGCCATGTATAGGATCTCCACTAACGCCTTAATATCGGGGACCGAAAAGAGAGTACGGGTATGGAATATATCATAATATTGCCAGGCCCAGATGCTGTCAAGAAGGCTACCTTCAAAGCCCAGACAGGAGCTGGGGCTGTCAAGAAAAAGCTGATTATAGCCAAACTGTCGGGCAAAGGGCTAGGCAGATAAGGCTCCAGAAAGACAGTATTACGGTAGCGATACACCAGGTGAGCGGGGCGGATGTTACGCAGCCATAGGAGCATCTGGCCGTCCAGAAGTTGAGGGGGCGCAATACCATTAAGATGTACAGCCGCTATCTCCTCAGCAGTAAAACGAGGGACAGACGCAAAAACATTATACATATCTGCCCTCGCCAGTGCCATCCGGCAAGCATGCATGGTCTCGTACTCCCAAGGCTCATCACGATAGCGGAAGATAAAGGTATCATCATCAGTTACGCCGTCTTCAGAGCCCGGCCTCATCAAAGACTGATAATGCATCAACAACCACACCATCAAATAATGATAGGGCAACTCAGTCAGTTCAAAATCCTTGGTCACATCGCGAGCAATGACCTTGGACGTGAAGGTGCGAAGGCCACAGTGTATGCTGCACACCATGGCCGGAAGGAGAGCTAGCTTGATTCGCAAAACTAACTTCACAGCCGGAAGGATGAAGTTGCGACTGATTCTCTCGATAGAACCAGCTCCTCCAGAGACTACACAGTTTCGTAGCCATATCATCAGAAATCCTGCCAGGAGCGCTTTGTTTGACAGCTCTTGGGTATCCTGGTAGAAATAATCGAAAGAGTCGGTCTTACTCCTGAATTTGTCACTGGTGGTGGCCGTCCTCTTAGCCGACGACACCAAGTCTTTAACCGCCTCCCGGGATCGAGGACGGCGGGAAATAATCCGACCTGAGGCATCTGTCGGGAAGAAATAGTGCACCCAGTCCTTGGTGTGTGGAGCATTCCCTTCGGAGTTGTTATCCTTTCTGGCTGTCTGATGATATGTGCTATAGTGGCACAATATCTCTTGATAAAGGGGTGCGAAGCCTGGATACTGCCTTTCCAAATCTTCGAACTCCTTATTCGTGGCAGTATACGCCTCAAAAGCCTTATCCCCCCAAGGAAGCTTGGAGACCGCGTGCATTTCATGGAGCGCAAGCCCCATTTCCCCTACTGGTGTATAGAAGGTTCCTGTACGGCAGTAATACATCTCTAGTAGAGACATAAACAATTTCTTGTTTATGGGCAAGCCGTAGCTGGTGCCCCGAATAGCATGATAAAGACCAATCTCACACAGAAAGGCTTCATACTTCTGCAAGATCTACATAGACAAATTGATCCATGAGGGAACAGGATGTACCCAACCAGGGAGCATTAACCGGCCAATGGGGTAGGAGCCCTTCCGAGCAAGTTGATTTATAAAGGTATCGGCGGTAGAAAATGTGAAGTTGGGGCCCGACACATTCAAGAAAGTACAGGGAACCAATCCCATTACAGAACAGCAGGTATGCACCTTGCCTGCAGTTACTGACTTCAGGCTGCTGTTATAATGGATGTTTCCCACAAACATCTCGCTTCGGGTAGGGGTTAAAGTTTCTTCCATCTTCCGGTCTAGTGGGAGCATATTGAACCAAGACAACGGGAAGTGTCGCTCCATCTGGGGGATGCGGATCGCCATCCCATTAGAGACAAAACTCCAGTTCTCCGACACTTTCAGAACATGACTGTTCTCCACAGTCAAGGCGTCTCCAAATAAAAACATAGGCTTCAAATATTCCCCTTCGAATTTCCCGGAGTTCATCATGGCGTTAAAAAAATGGAAAGACTGGTTCTTGAGGGCCTTCAGTCTCGCCGGAGGTTCGTCATTCGGAAATTGGTCCATCATATGCTGAACGATATGATCGTACCTATAACCTAAGGCAGCTTGAGCACTACCCACCAGGAGTTCTCCAGCAGTATTAACCGGCAGATTCACTGAGAAGTGGACAGAAAAAGATAGGTTAAAAAGATGGATAAAAGGAACTGTTGGAGGCTTTCAAGCCCCATGCGGCTCGGGAGAGCACCTATGCGGCTCCAACTTAATGAAGCCTCATGCGGCTCGGAAGAGCACCCATGCAGCCCCAACTTAATGTAGCCTCATGCGGCTCTAACTTAGCGAAGCCTCATGCGGCTCGAACTCAGAAGAACACTTATGCGGCTCGGTTCGGTAAAAGCCCATGCGGCTCAGCGTCGCTTATGCGAC
This sequence comes from Iris pallida, assembly GCA_029216955.1. Taxonomy (NCBI): domain Eukaryota; kingdom Viridiplantae; phylum Streptophyta; class Magnoliopsida; order Asparagales; family Iridaceae; genus Iris; species Iris pallida. Next base: position 58,449,099 of record JANAVB010016197.1, on the reverse strand, counting down.
TTCGTCAGTGAAGCGCATATACGGACACAATAGATATTCTTATGTGGCTCGCAGCTCAGCCATAGGACGAACATGCGGCTCGTAAAGGCTCGTGCATAAAGTATGCGATGTAGCCATAGCGGTTAGGGTTCTTCAACTCATACAATCTCCTTACCAACAATGGGGGGGTGAACGTCAGGATGAACTTTAGGGACGACGACCGGTGGAGGAGCGGCCGCAGTCGAAGTAGAAGCAGCCTTGCCCTTGGATGAAGACGCTGCCTTCTTCGCTGCAACAGTTTTCTTGGGAGCCATCTGCTAAAATCGAAGAGGAAGAGGAAGATCGGAACAGGGAAGATTTACAGTAAGAGAGAAAATAAAGAATTCTCTCTCTCAAACCTCTCTTATTTATAGGAAGGAGAGAAGGAGAAGACACGTGGACTAGTAATCGCCTCGTAGAAGACGCGACTGACTCCTCGGATTTCATCCCCGAGATTCACCCAGGGCATAAAATCTGAAAGGATTTAATGAGCCAACCCTTAGGATTCCCCCTAAAGACGGCATTAACGAATTCGAGGCAATTAAAGGCCCGCGCACGTGGCAAAGAGCTATACGGCTAACACACCCCCGCGGCTGAAACATTCATGCGGTCAAAACTTTCATGCGGCCGAGATATCCATACGGCCAGCGTAGCATATGCGGCTAGAAGAATACGTAAGCCATGCTTCTTATTCAAAGTATTTCAATTTTGCAAATTAAAAACTTTGAAGGGGGTCTTGTAGAAGCATGGAAAATGAGCCATGCGGCCAGGGAATCCTATGCGGCTCAGACAGCCTATGTGGCACAGAAAGACTATGCGGCTCAGGGACTATACGGCCTGAAACACTTCATACGGCTCAGAAGACACGTGGCCTGACAGTGCTCCCCTCCGACCCATGCTGCATTAATTACTTTGACGGCTGACAACTCTGAAAAAGTAATAGCCCTGACACAAAAGCAGGTAATTATGACTCTGTCATAATGATAGACGCTTAGGGAAGAGAAAGAGATCTCTGACACAAATCTCCCGAGATCCATAAAATGCCACGTGGCCTTGCCACGTGGGCGTTCATATGCGGCTCAAGTAAAGTCTTTCCATGCGGTTCAGGATGAAGTCGTCCTATACGGCTCAGGCCGAAACAGTCTCATGCGGCTCAAGTGGAGGCTTCTCTATGCGGCTCAAGAGGACCATTTCCATGCGGCTCAGGCAGATGCATCCCTATGCGGCTCGCAATGACAATCTCCATGCGGTTCGAAAGTTCGAGGGGGGCCATTACCCGAGCAGCCCTGACACGTGGCCCAAACCTTATGCGGCCCAAACCTTATGCGGCTCAATCCCTCATGCGGTTCAGAATCCCCCCAGCGCTCCTAGGACACGTGTCCTAAGCCGATTAATTTCCCAGATTTATTACAATCAGAGATTGGGTCAAATCCCCATAATCTGGGACACGTGGCAGGAGAATAAATCAAATTTATTCGCAGACATCAGCAGATCATCATGAGGTAGATTCATTCCAATCAGCATTAATTACTGATGGGATTTGGTGCAATCTACACTTAATGGCCCAGATTCATCACACTCAAGATTAATGGTCCAGAATGACCAATCCACAGGCCGTCGCCATCTCAAGGAAGCAATCATTGCAAACCCTAATAATCACACCCCATTCTTATAAATAGCAAAGTGTCATTCCCTTGCAACATATACGGAGAGAAAGACATTCCCATACAGAAGAGAAAATATACAACGGAGAGAGCACAATCAGAGAGACCCCTTCTCGAGATCAGAGAGCATTAGGAGACTTGGAGCAGAAAGAGAGCAAAGAGAGCATTTCCTCAACGCCGAGCAATCTTCTGGAGCCAAGGCTGCATACAGATCGTCCAAGGAGTAAGGCAGGGCTGCCGTCGCCTTTCCGAGCCTCTATCGTCGCCCTCCAGAATCTAAAATAAACAATTGTACGTAGTCTGTTGTACCTAGGCTTTCGTCCCTAGGCTTTCTTTGTACAAGCGAGTTTGTAACGTGAAGTAAAAGTCCAGTCCTCCGATAATTGTTCTGCTCTTTTATATTTTATGGCAAACACCCGCATCCCATCCTCGTGCTCCCATGTGGACCCTCCCGGAGAGTGGTGTCTCCACATGACGCGAACAAGAGAAATAGTCTGGTTCCGCAAGTGCTTCTCCCTCCGATCGAGGATCTCCACTGGCTGCTCCTCGTAGGTCAATCTTGGGCCCACCTCCAACTCGGAATAGTCCACCACATGGCTCGGGTCTGGAATGTATCGTCGAAGCTGAGATACGTGGAATACGTCGTGCATTCCCTCCAAGCTAGCTGGAAGCGCCAGTCTATACGCCACCTTGCCAATCCGTGCCATCACGTCGAAATGTCCGATGAATCTTGGACTGAGCTTTCCGCCTCTGCTGAATCTGATGACGCCCCTAGTCGATGAGATCTTCAGGAATACTCTGTCTCCAACCTCGAACTCAAGTATCCGTCTTGTTGGCCCATTGGTCATATGGTCAACCTGATTTTAATAATTGATCAAACTCTGTCTGGATATACGAAGCTAGTCGGGATATCTCGGATTCTTAGACATGATCAAGAATGGCTATCCACTGAATTCAAGACCGAAGATCTGTTTGCCTACTCGAGTCTGTAATTCCTTATGCAATGTATTTTTCATTTCATTTTGAGTCTAGGAATATGTTGTACACCGAGTCGTACTGGCAAATAGGCTATCCCTTAATTGAGTTCAAAATATTTTTAAAATGACCTCTCAAAAAGGTTTACAAAAAGGTTTTCTAAAAGGTTTTCAAAAAACACCAAAAAGATTTTTCAAAAACCCTAACTAAACCCTGACTTAACCCTGACAGAACTCGGACCGAGTTCGGCCAGAGTTCGGTTGGTGGCCGTTGTGTTTTGAATCCTTGGAACTTGGTCCTCCTGCAGTTGCGGATTTGACCGAGATTTGCTCAAAGAGTTCTGTCCGAATTCTGCTCGAATTCAGTCAGAAGTCTGCCTTTGGAACACCTATAAATAGAGAAGGATTTTGATCATTTCAACTCACTCATTCACTTTCAATCTTCTTTCTATCTAAAGCTTTCAGTCTTCCAAAGAGTTTTCTAGAGCTTTCAATTTCAGATCCCAAGCCAGTTACAATCCTCTAGTCAATTTGCCAGTGCGGTACGGTCTAGAAGTTTCTGAGAGATTGTAATCAGAAGGCTTGATTGAAGAATACCTCTTCACATTTGAAGTTGGACGAGTTCTTCGTATCAAAGCTCGCGTTGTAGAAGTTGCAAGGACTTCGTAAGAAAACTTACGGTTTTTCCAATAGTGGATTCAACTGGTAGCAAGAGTTCTATCGACTGGATTAGTCCTCAACAGAGGGATACCAGTATACATCGTTGTCTTTGCGTTTGCTCTCTTAACTTTGCCTTTACATTATTTTAGTTGTGATTAATATTCTGTGATTGTGCTGCTAACATTTTTAATTAGCATTATTCCGCTGCCAACTCTATTCACCCCCCTCTAGAGTATTACGCTTTACTATTTCGTTCCTACAATTGGTATCAAAGAGGGTGTTACAGGTAAAGCAAGGTAACAGTACAATTATTTATTCATTTTACTTAACTGTTATATAGATCACAGCACAACACATGGCAACTGTGAAATCCACAAGTGAAGGCCAGGCCACAAACAGACCCTCACTGTTTGATGGTACGAATTATATATATTGGAAAACACGGATGAGTTTCTTCTTGAAATCTTTCGACTTTGATTTATGGTCTATTTTTCTTAATGGCTATCAAAAGCCACCTCGTATAAATGTTGATGGAGTTTTAGTTGAAAAACCCCATAGCAGATATACAGAGGAAGAAAAGAAAAGGGCCAGTCTTGACGCACGTGCTATTAATGCTCTTTTTTGTGCTTTAGACAGAACTAAATTTAACAGGGTGTCTATCTGCACAATGGCTAATGAAGTGTGGAAGCTACTTGAAGTCACACATGAAGGCACGACTCAAGTCAAAAAATCTAAAGTCAGCAGACTTACTCAAGAGTACGAGGCGTTCAAGATGAAGCCCAACGAAACAGTTACACAAATGTTTGAGAGGTTCTTGGATATTGTAAATCCTTTGTCCTCCCTCGGCAAAGATTACAGTAACCATGAAAAGATTTGCAAACTCCTGCGAGCTCTCACCAAGAACTAGATTCCAAAGGATCATTGAAGGAAACGATCTCACAACTATGTCCCTCGAAGTACTCATGGGTAAGCTACTCACTCATGAACTGGAGCTACAAGATTTTGAAGAGCCTGCACCAAAGGAGAAGGCGATCGCTTTCAAGGCTCAGCACAGAAAAGCTGCTGAAGGTGACTCAGACGGCAGAGGATCTGACGCTGAAGATCAAGCACTCCTAGCAAGGAAGTTCAAAAGATTCATGAGACATAAGAAGAGAGTCAAAGAAAACAACAGCAACAACTGGTATCAAGAAGATGCTGTCTGCTATGGTTGCAAAAAGAAGGGACACATGAAGAAGGATTGTCCCACAAACTCATCATCAAGCAAGAAGAGCAATAGGTATAAAAAAAGGGAACCTGAAGAGATCAACATCACGGAAGTATGCCAACACCAGCATATGGCATAAAAGTGAAGCCAGCGACTCAGAAGACGAACAATCAGAAGACGCTGCAAACGTATGCTTTATGGCATCCGATCAGGTTCCTACTGAACCTGTAGTTGATACTTATGATGACTTCACCTTTGAGCAATTAGGAGATGCCTTCAGTGACCTGATGACTAATTACAGGAAACTGCGTAGCAAGTATCAGAGCTCTAAGAAGGTGCTCAAAGAGTATAAAGGTGAAATAGGTAGACTTACCGACCTACTAGTTGAGGTTAGAAATAATGTTAGTGAGTCTGGTGAGCTTTCTTCAACAAAGCTCTTATTACACGAGACTACCAAGTCATCTGAAGAGAAAGACAAAATTATTGACCAACTCAAGGAAGAACTTTCTATAGAGAAGAAAAGTCTTCGATGTGCACAAATCATAATGGAAACACTTACTTCTGATTATACTAAGTTGTATGACACTTCCAAAAGATTGGAAATTAGGTTAGGAAAATAACCTGAGCCTGCTGCTTCCTACCCTAACACGTGTCACTTACCGAAAAATCGAAACATTCCCAAGCCAAACACTGTCAGACCTAACCCTATCAAACCTTTACCCCAAAAGGTTAAGCCCAAACAGGATTATAGGCATGCTTTCTTCTATACTAGAAAACCCAAACATACCAACCATGCACACCACTCAGCTTTCAACACTCGACATACACAATGTCATTATTGTGGCCTCATTGGTCTTATTTCATCTGCGTGTAGAATCAGAAAGCTTGTTGATTTAAATATTTATGCCTGGATACCAAAAGCTAACAATTCAGGACCCTACAAGAAATAGGTACCAAAGGTTTCATCTACAAATTGTTTTGTAGGTGGAACACCCTTCACATGCTAAAAGCAAATGGATCCTCGACAGCGGTTGTTCACGACATATGACCGGTGATGCTACATTATTTGCAACACTGTCGAAGAAGAAGAAGAAAGGTTATGTTTCCTTCTGTAATAACTTGAAAGGGTATATCATTGGTATCGGTGATGTTGGTAAGTCTCCCTATCCTGTGATTAAAGATGTCTGTCTGGTTACCGACTTGAAACATAATCTACTCAGCATAAGTCATCTAGCTGATCATGGTTATGGTATCAACTTTGGCAAAGACAAATGTACTATAGTTGATAGCTCAGCTGGTAGTACTATCTTTGAAGGTATCAGGGAAGATAATATATATTTGTTAGAAGAAACTAACATTTCAGGTAGATGCTTAATGGCCAAGAGTGATGAGAGTCATCTGTGGCATATGAGACTCGGGCACGCTAATATGGATACAATATCAAGATTATCCACAAAGAAGCTAGTACGCGGTTTACCGGACATTACATTCAAGAAGGATTCGGTATGCAGTCAATGTGAAAAGAACAAAGCTACCAGATCCACATTCAAATCAGTAAACGCAGTATGTACTACTAGACATCTACAATTGCTTCATATGGACTTATTTGGTCCTAGCAGAGTTGCTAGCCTCGGAGGTAAACTTTATGCTTTTGTAATTGTAGAAGATTTTTCTAGATACACGTGGGTATACTTCTTGACACGCAAGAATGATGCATTATCTGAATTTGTCGCCTTTTGCAAGAAAGTTCAAAATGAAAAAGGTTACATGATCACTCGTATTAGAAGCGATCATAGTGGCAAATTCAAAAATGCAGAGTTTGAGCATTTTTGTGACACACACGGTTTTATACACGAGTTCTCCTGCCCTAGGACTCCACAACAAAATGGAGTTGTGGAACGTAAGAACAGAACTCTAACCGAAATGGCCAGAGTGATGTTAAACCAGTTTAGTCTACCCAAGTATTTCTGGGCTAAAGCTGTCAATACAGCTTGCTTTGTTCTCAATAGAGTTCTAATTCGACCCAAATCGAAGAAGACTCCATTTGTGTTATGGTTTGATAGAATTCCTTCAGTTTCATACTTTAGAATATTTGGCTGTAAATGTTTTATTCTTAATACAAAAGACAACTTGGGAAAATTTGATGAAAAGGCCGATGAAGGTATATTTTTAGGTTATGCTGCCAAGAGCAAAGGATATAGAGTCTTCAACAAACGAACAATGATCATCGAAGAATCAATCAACGTCACCTTTGATGAAATAAATCAAATGACTATCGATGACAGTGATGAAGATCTGCCTGCATCAAGCTCAATATCAGCTGATCCTCAACCAAGCTCTGCTCTAGCTGAACCTCCTAAAGAAGATCCAGGAACCAGCTACCTTCAGAATCTACCGAAAAGGTTGAAATTTACAGCTGATCATCCAAAAGATTTGGTAATTGGTGATATTACCAAAGGAGTAAGTACTCGTATATCCAGTAGAGATTTTGTTTCTAGTATTGCATTTATTTCACAGCTAGAACCCAAAACTATTGATGAAGCATGTAGTGATAGTTTTTGGATAGATGCTATGCAAGAGGAATTAAACCAATTTGAACGGAATCAAGTTTGGGAACTTGTTCCCAAGCCTATTGATCATCCGGTCATTGGCACCCGTTGGGTATTCCGAAATAAACTAAATGAGAATGGTTTAGTGACTCATAATAAGGCTCGACTCATAGCTCAAGGATAAAATTAGGAAGAAGGTATCAACTACGATGAGACTTATGCCCCAGTTGCGAGATTAGAATCCATTCGCATGTTACGTGCATTTGCATGTTTTCATGATTTCAAACTATTTCAAATGGATGTCAAGAGTGCTTTTTTAAATGGCTTTATAAAAGAAGAAGTTTTTGTAGCACAACCTCCAGGTTTCACGGATTTCAAAAACCCTGATCATATTTTCAAGTTGAAGAAAGCCTTATACGGTTTAAAACAAGCCCCTCGTGCTTGGTATGATCGTCTAAGCTCTTTTCTACTTGACAACGGCTTTTTAAAAGACAAGGTTGACACTACACTATTTATTAAGTCTTTTAATGACAAACTTCTTTTAATTCAAATCTATGTTGATGATATTATATTTGGATCTACTGATGAATCTCTGTGTCAAGAATTTTCTAAGTGTATGCATAATGAGTTTGAGATGAGCATGATGGGAGAGCTGAAATTCTTTTTCGGATTGCAAATCAAACAAACTGATAATGGGATATTCATAAATCAAGTCAAGTACACAAAAGACTTGCTAAAGAAGTTCGATCTGGACAATGTCAAACCTATTGGCACTCCAATGGCAACGTCAACAAAGCTTGATTCAGATGAACAAGATAAGCCAGTCGACACACGTAAGTATCGAGGTATGATTGGTAGTTTACTTTATTTAACTGCTAGTCGTCCAGATATAATGTTTAGTGTTTGCCTGTGTGTACGTTTTCAAGCTAACATAAAGGAATCACATCTGTCTGCAGTTAAGCGTATCTTTTGATACCTTAAGGGCACTTCTTCTGTTGGCTTGTGGTATCCCAAAACTAAGTCCTTTGACCTTATTGGTTATTCGGATGCAGATTTTGCTGGATGCAAAGTTGATAAAAAAAGTACAAGTGGCACATGTCATTTCTTAGGCAAGGCTTTAGTCTCATGGTTTAGTAAAAAGCAAAATTCTGTAGCCCTATCAACAACAGAGGCTGAGTACATCGCCGCAGGACGTTGTTGTGCTCAGATTTTGTGGATGAAATAAACCCTAGAAGACTATGATTTATTTTACACATATATTCCTATTTTCTGTGATAACACGAGCACTATTAATTTGACTAAGAATCCTGTATGTCATTCTCGTACTAAACATATCGAGATTAGACATCATTTTCTTAGAGATCATCATCAAAATGGAGATATAAACCTTGTGTACATAGATAATGAAAATCAACTAGCTGACATCTTCACTAAACCTCTAACGGAAGATCGTTTCAATTATTTACGTCAAAAATTAGGAATTTTAGACGTCAATAATATTAATTAATTTTGTTTTATGATTATATATCATTATGCAAAAACTGTGTTAGAGACAAGCCGATAAAGAGTCTGTCTGTCACCACAACTACGGTTGAAGCGAAGCGGTGCTTAAGAGTTCTCTGGTGAAACTCCGCCAGCTGGGACAGTACTCCTACAGCTAATCTGAGACAGTCGCTGTGTAACGATATTTAATTCATAAAATAATATTAATTATGTTAATTGAAGGCTAAAATAACTAATCTTTGAATTAAATATTTGAAATGAGACAATGAAAAAGAATGGCAAAAATCAACTATAAAGAACCCTAGGCGAATTCGGCCAGAGCTCTGACCGAATTCGGCCCGAGTTTGGTTGAGGGTTTCAGGTTATATATACAGAACCCGAGAAGCCCTTCTTCTTCATTGCTTCCAAACCACATCATAACAGCAGCAGCAGCCGCGAAGGAGCCCCGAACCCTAGCTTTTCACCACCCTCCTTCTTCCAATCCAAGTGGTGAAATCATTCCAAAATTTGGATTCGTACGGAGTTCGTCGTTCTCTTCGACATACTTTGATTTCGGGAGGTATAACTCCATCTTTGTCCACTTTTCTATTAGTGCATTTTTAATTCAATTTGCACAAATGGCACCCAAATTCAATCCTTCAAAGAGGAAGAAGACGACCCCTAGTGAGGAAGGGTCATCTTCGCATCCGCATACGGATTCCCTCTTCTCGTCGGTCCAAACGAGCGACGGTGCGTTCGACGGGTTTTTCTTCCAAACCCTAGACCAAGCCCTACTGTGGTATGGAGACTTCTCCATGAGATCCATATGCACAGGCGCTCCAGTCAAATGGACTGTATTTGTTAAAATCTGCTTCCCTATAGCAACTAATGCCATTAGATTATTTTATTACAATCTCATATTAGACAATTTTGATGTGAGCACTCGTATTGGAGGTATTGATATCAATTTCGATGATAACCTCTTAGCGGAGATCCTTGGTATCCCTAACGAAGGTGAACCGCTAGTCGACATCACTGAATTTAATTTTCCCGAAGGCACGACACTCGCAAGTTTCAAAGCGGAACTCTGTGCACCTGATAGAGTAGGCTCTAGAAAGTTCAAGGCTAACAACCTGAACTTGTTTAACTATGAATTGCATCGCATCATCTATTCCACTATCCTTCCAAAATCTACTTTAAGGATGATGTGACTTCTCTTGAGCTGTCCGCCATATACCACATTCTTAAGGGGATTCCATTTTCTGCCCCTAAGACCATGATTCAGATGATGGGTCGTTGTCGTGCAAGAGATAGAAATCTCTCTTATGCGATGATTCTCCCACGCATCTTTCAGCACTTCGATATCGATCTGTCGACTTGTACTCAGGTCCCTGAGCCCAAGTTTCTTCAGTTATCTCATCGTAGCATGACTGCTACCGCTCCACATCCTGCTCTTCCTACTGTACCTCCTCCACCACCTCATCAGTATGCCATGACATTTGAGGGCATACATCAGCATTTATCTGCTTTACACGTCTCGATAACGGATATGGCTCGCGAACGTGAGTTCCGCGACGTCACCCGTTATCAGGCGATTGCAAACTCTTTAGCTGATCTTCGTTTCACCCAGACTGGTCATTCAGCCGGTTCCATCCCTAGAGATCCAGCTTTCTCTGGTTACCGCTGTGAGGATGAGGCTGTTCATGCCTACTTCCAGCCCGGTAACGCCTATGATTGGTACCGTCCTGATCATGCTCCACCTCGTGACTATGTTGGTGAGTTCTATGCTGGCGCCCCACCTCATCCTTCTGGCGCTGGTACCTCTGGTGCTGGTACTTCAGGACATGCTGGTCGCGCTGATGATGATGATGATGAGATGTGACTATATGATTTTGATTGATATTTTATTGTACACTTGGAAATGCTCCGACATTCCAAGTTTTTATCAGTACTTTTTTTATTATCAGCACTTTTTAGTTTGCTTCAGCACTCATTTATTTTCATGGACATGTTTATTTTTGTCTCAGTTTATGGCATTCCAGTTTATTTCATCACTATGTTTCTGTTTCTGTTTCAGTTTATGATAGCACTATCTCTTTATAATGCTTCATTCTTTATAGATGTCTGTGAAATTATATGCCGGTGATGATTTTTTTTAATACATGCCTGTGATATTTTTCTAAGCTTCATTTCTGTCTTATTTCTTTTATATGTGTTTTCTCACTATTTGTTACTTATGCATTGATTGCGGGGGAGCTTTATCTTTTGCAATTATTTTGCTAAGTTACAAAGGGGGAGAAAATTAAAGATCTAACATTTTTTTTAGATAATACAGGATATGAATAATTCTACCTTTTGATATTTTGAACAAGCTTAATGTTATATCATTCATAGTTTGTCAATTATCAAAATGGGGAAGATTGTTGGCCCATTGGTCATATGGTCAACCTAATTTTAATAATTGATCAAACTCTGTCTGGATATACGAAGCTAGTCGGGACATCTCGGATTCTTGGACATGATCAAGAATGGCTATCCACTGAATTCAAGACCGAAGATCTGTTTGCCTACTCGAGTCTGTAATTCCTTATGCAATGTATTTTTTATTTCATTTTGAGTCTAGGAATATGTTGTACACCGAGTCGTACTGGCAAATAGGCTATCCCTTAAATGAGTTCAAAATGTTTTTAAAATGACCTCTCAAAAAGGTTTACAAAAAGGTTTTCTAAAAGGTTTTCAAAAAACACCAAAAAGATTTTTCAAAAACCCTAACTAAACCCTGACTTAACCCTGACAGAACTCGGACCGAGTTCGGCCAGAGTTCGGCCAAAATTTGGTTGGTGGCCGTTGTGTTTTTGAATCCTTGGAACTTGGTCCTCCTGCAGTTGCGGATTTGACCGAGATTTGCTCAAAGAGTTCTGTCCGAATTCTGCCCGAATTCTGTCAGAAGTCTGCCTTTGGAACACCTATAAATAGAGAAGGATTTTGATCATTTCAACTCACTCATTCACTTTCAATCTTCTCTCTATCTAAAGCTTTCAATCTTCCAAAGAGTTTTCTAGAGCTTTCAATTTCAGATCCCAAGCCAGTTACAATCCTCTAGTCAATTTACCAGTGCGGTACGGTCTAGAAGTTTCTGAGAGATTGTAATCAGAAGGCTTGATTGAAGAATACCTCTTCACATTTGAAGTTGGACGAGTTTTTCGTATCAAAGCTCGCGTTGTAGAAGTTGCAAGGACTTCGTAAGAAAACTTGCGGTTTTTCCAATAGTGGATTCAACTGGTAGCAAGAGTTCTACCGACTGGATTAGTTCTCAACAGAGGGATATCAGTATACATCGCTGTCTTTCCGTTTGCTCTCTTAACTTTGCCTTTATATTATTTTAGTTGTGATTAATATTCTATGATTGTGCTGCTAACATTTTTAATTAGCATTATTCCGCTGCCAACTCTATTCACCCCCTCTAGAGTATTACGCTTTACTATTTCGTTCCTACACGTCTGCTGCTGTCCGCCTAGTGCTTCTGTCGATCCATGACGCTCTGAGCCTTGAGTCCAAGTACACATAAGAAGTTTGGGATATCACGCTTTGACAAGGATCGAGGATCAACTAGTCACGAAGTGGAAGGAATTTCAATTACAACTTGGAGGAGCAACATCATGAAGACACAAATATTAAGTACGATCAAAATCGATAGTTTAACACATGTGGCTAGCACAAGATAGGAAAATCATGGTCAGACAGACGTGATTTAAGATCAAAATTTAGACAAGACACAAACGAAGTATGGAATCAAAATCTGGCAATGTATAATTTGAGGAAATCAATGATCTAACGATACAATACTAGAAGGTAATTAGCAAGGGTTGATTTGAGGAACGTACAAAATACTCAGGAGATACAGTATCAAATCAGAATGAACTTGTAAGGATCTGTGGTTCTCAAAAACCAATAATCATATAAAAAGGAAGTATAGTCTCCAGAATATCCAAGAACATGTTGGTATCTGAAATCACTTTGCTTAGAATCCCTATCCGCCAGTATGTATCTGACTGTAGTGGACTTTCGGCACCGTGACTCAAATAAAAATGTCTCCAAATACTCTATCAACCTTATCCATTTTCCAACAATCATTGACGAAACAATCCAAGAGATCAAGATATGAAGAATATGACAAGTTTCGTCAATACTCGAAAACCTATGGGTGCCTGAAATTACTTCAACTTAGAGTTCCTGCCTCGCCAGTGCGCTACTGGCTGCAGTGAACCCTCAGTCTCCATAATCCAGCTAATGGCTGCAGCGCACAACTGTCATGCCATAGTAGGTCATCGAATAGCCTCTCGACTTTATTCCTAGGAATTTCAAAAGAGTTTCAAGGAGTTCAAAATGAGTTTCAATAGTCCAAGTCACGGAATGGTGAAGTTACCTGACTGTTAGAATACATGAGTTTATTAGGTACTAAAAAATGACAAGGGATCCAATCAGTGAGTACAAAAGGGCAGCCAGGGAGATTTAAAATTTCAGACAGGACGAAGTTTCAAATTATGACGGAATATCAACTGATATCTGGAATGGTAACAAGATTCCATATATGGAACGTTATCCCGAAAGGATAACAGAGTCTCGAAGGACGAACTGAGGCAAGGTATCAGATAGAAGACAAGTTTTAAAATAAGAAATAAAATTCTGTACTGGAAACGAGTTTCAATAAAATCTCGAATAACAATAAAATCTCAAGTAAAACTTGAATAGAAAACGAAATCTCCAATAAGGTACACAGTGGAAAGTAGAAAATCAAGTATCAACAAAGTCGTGAATAAGGAACAAATTCACGAATAGAAAATCTCAATGAGGAGACAAGATTTGGAATAGGGAACACGGTCTCAACGAGTCGCGAGTAGGAACTGAAATTCAATGTCCGGTAAATCTTAGATGGAAGGCAAAATCACGAACAAAACAAAGTCTCAAAATAGGAAACAGGATCTTAAATTCTCGAATAGAATCAAGTTATGAGTAGGAAAAAGAATCAATGGGTGAATAAAACAATATCCATGAAACAAGCGAAACCTCAAATAGGGAACAAGATCGAAGCAAAGTTGTGAACGGAACAATTTCCAAGTAGAAACAAGCCACGTAGGAAACGAATCTCACATAGGGAACAGGTCGATACCGAAGTTTTCAAACGATGTCTTGAATGGTGAATAGAAACAAGCATTGAATAAAAATCAAATTCCAACTATCCCCAAATAGAAAACTGAACTTCGAAAAGAAAACAAAATTTACAAATTGTAACTAGTCCTTAATAGGAAACAAAATTCCTGAGTAGAATCTCGAAAAGAGCAAGGTTACGAAGAATGGATTGGAGGAGTACCAATCAACGAATAGGAAACAATATCTCGAGTTAAGTTTCGAATACCAACCAAGATTCCAAAATAGAAAACAAGAAGTTCCAAGAAATGGTCTAGATGCTAAAAGAAATTTAAGAAAAACTAGGTTGCTAATCAAGATACATGGTTTTCCCAACCATACAAAAATCTTCAGTCTTTAGTCTGTCTTCAGTATTCCTCCGGAACAGAAATCTCTCTAACCTTCTTCAATTGTCCTGGCGTAGGTTGATCCCTACGGTAGTACTCCATGTGGTGGCTGAATCTAGAGAGGCTGGTCCCCTTGCTGTAGTCCTGGTGCTCTTCGTGTTCGCCCTTGGGCAGTGTGATCAATGGTCTCCGACAATCCCTGACTGGGTGGACAGACGATCCGTAGAACAAGCATAGACTCTATGTTTTGTGGCACTCTTCATAGTGGCATCCTGAGAGGTGGCAAAAATTGTAAATGAACGTCGGCTGGATCTGAATCTGGATCTCCCGTTGGGGCTGAAGTGCAGGGCTCTGGCAGGAATATATGGCTGCTGGCATGCTGGCTGCTGAGGTCTGCTCCTGATGATGCGACTGGTGGTGTGACCGAAGAAACGCCGACTGAGTGTTACGATGCTTTATGGGTCCAAGCTAGTTATTGTCTTCGTCATAAGTCTTCATGTTCCTTCTGAGCTTCAGTTTTCCGTTGTGTCCTATTATCTGTGCTACATTCTGGATCTCCTGGCAGGTGGCTCAAATATTCAGAGAAGTCGGGTCCTCATAAACTTGGGTGATCTTCAGTGGTAACTCCAGGTTCTCGATCTGCTCCTTGGTGTAAGATATGCGCTCGGTGTCAAAAAAGTCCAAGTGTCTGAGAGTCTGGAAATCAGAAGTCCTTCCTGGCTCGGAGAGTGTATCCACAAGTCTGACTTGGAAAGGATGGCCTGCTTCCTCTGGTTGTCAAGGGACTCTTCAGACGTCTCCATCAACTACGTACTACCCATGGGGATAGTAGAGACGACCTGTGGGGTAGAAGCTTGGAGACCTCAAGTATAGATGGATCAACTATTCCGGTATCGCGTGCTTTTGAACTATCTGAAAAACAGAAAACTGTTAAAATAACCTAGACCTACATATAACAAGTGTTTATAGAATATTAAAATACCTGATACACCTGAATACCTGATATACCCTTATTTCTCGATTTTCCTATGCTGTGATCAAGTTTCCCTAGTGTAATCAAGTCCCCCAATAGTACGCTAAGACCTAGGTACCATTAGGATAGACCTGCATGGGCCACCACTAAAAACATGTCACGACCCGCTCCCGAATAACCGGATACGAGTCGGACACGCCCAGCCTTTGTTGTTAGACACAACAAAGTAAGCTGTACAAATCTAGGGAAACTAACCAGATAATATGAACATGAATGAAATCACAGCATCTATATAAATGTGTCCCAACCAGAGTAAAGTACAATATCTGAATTATTACATTCAACTAATGAAAGAAGTCTGCTAGTCTCAATACATGAAAAATAATAGGAAATACTAAAAGAAGCTCTAGGCTTCTGCAGCCTCTAGGTCACAAGTAGCTCCAGCTGGCTCAGTAAGGAAAGCAATATCCTGACCATAGTAAGTGTCGAACAAGGCCTCCATCTCACCTGCAACATATCCTATTCAGGAGCGGAGCAAAGCACAATTCTAGGTAAAGAACAATAACATCATGATATGGAAATTAATGCTGAAAGAACAAGAAAAGAACGAGGTATGTAAAGAATAGTAAGAACGAGAACTACTGCTATAAAGATACATGAAAGATCATGACTATGTAAAGATGCAGGAAAGATCACGACTATAGCTAAAATCAAGATCAGGATCATAGAAAACTAATGTAAGAACAAAATCCTGAACATGTGTGTTATAAATTTGAAATACTTCTATGATATGTGACCGGCTATGGGTAAGATCATGAAAGAACATGAAAGATCCTGAAAGATCATGTAATGGTACGGCTTAGGACCCGCGTGCACTGTGCGAGGCCTAAGCTAAAGATCATGAATAAGTATCCGGGTTTGGTCACATATCTAGAGTATTTCCCCCACCCCAAGATACAGGTAAGATCATGAAAGAACAAGCCAGAAAAGATCATGAACGTGTCGCAGTGTGTCAGCAATAAAGAATAAGAAAATGCACTGATCAAAACCATAGAATGTACTTGCCTTGCTCCAGGAAAGTACAAGTAACCAAGAAACTGGATGTCCTCCTGTAAGTAAATGATTTACAGGTTGGTTAAGTTCTAAACTATCAGTTGCTATTTTATTCTACTTACTAATGAAACTAATGTCTAATGAATCTAACTGGTAACTGCAGGAAGTATTCTTATTAGCAAAATATATTTAGAGTAAACATTTGTTAATATAATAATAATACCAGAACCAATTATGCTAATTAACATATTACAAGATTAACTAACTATAAATTTAAATACCAAATACAAGCCCAAAATTTAGCCCACTAGTACAATCTTATCAACAAATTTCTCTTAACCCTAGCTCAGCCCAATAATTACCCAGACCAAAACCTCGGCTTAGCCCAGTCCTACTGGCCCACACTCTCAGTTATCAACTGATAACAAACTGATAAAATTAACTTAATATTTCTAATCGAAACAGCCCAACACATAAGCCCACAGACCCAACCCACAGTCCTAATATATATACACTGATAACAAACTTAAATTGGTTTACTAAAGCCCAGTTTCTCTCGGCCCAAAGACCCGGCATTCACTGTCTAAACAAACAAAAATTAAATTGTTTTAAAAACCCGATCCTGGCCCAACCCATTGGCCCAGAAACTCGGTCCATCTGCTCCTCAGACATTAATCCTATTTCTTATTCTCTCTCTTCTCATTACTCGAAATCTCTAGAATCTTCAGCCGACAGAGAACTCTCATCGTCGTCTCCGGCGAGAGAACTCTCTCGAGAGCTCCTCCGGCGAAGAGGCTCCGTCTTCAGCGAAGAAGCTTCGTCTTCGTCTTCCTCCTCCAGTCCACAGCAAGGAAGAAGCCAAGCCTCTCCTTCACTCTTCTTCTTCCCTCTTCAACCCTAACCCGAAACCCTAGTTCGAACCCTAACTTCTTCATCTTCTCCGGCGACACAAAACCAGAACCCCCATAAAAAACCCTAAGTTCTTCCTGTCATGGCCATCTTCCCCATCCAAGCTCCCAAACCCTAGATCTAGGTCGGCTTCTTCCTCAACTCTTAGCCAAGAGCAAACCCTAACCCTAATATCTAGCCATGGCCGCACACAAACCCTAGCCCCCAAGTCTAGGTCAGAAACTCTAGATCTCTAGGTTGCCTCCTTCTTCATAGTCCATAGAAACCCTAGGTTCTTCCCAGTCTCCCACAAACCCTAGGTCTTCTCACCGGAATCCTAATTTCTAGGTGAAACCATAATTTCTACTCTGGAAACCCTAGATCTACAGAGAAATAAGGAAGAGAAGGGGGTTAGAGTAGATCGAGGTGGGAAGCTCACCGTGATCGGAGGGGATGTCGATCCATGGTGCGGCGGTGAGATACGGCTCCGACGGCGAAGCTCTGGAGACAACGACTTCGGTGGTGGCTCGGCGAGTCTCGAAGTGGCGGCGGTGGTCGGCTATACGAAGACTCCGGTGGTTCGGCTCTCGAAGACTCCACACGAGAGCCGATGGGGTCTCCTCGGTCGACGTGCTGTACTGATGGCGGTGGCACAGATCTCGAGAAGGCTCGGTGTCGAATGCTGGTGGCGGTACACGAACCACGAAGCGGCGCTGATGGCGGTGTATGCTGAACGAGGGGGTCAGCACGGGGCTCAAGGCCTGATGCTGCAGCAGAGATGGCTTTGGCGGTGGTGGGGTCTTCGAGATGGCTCACTGCTCGAGAAGCAGCGCAGCAGTCGAGGCGACGGCGAGATGCGGTGGCGCTCCGGCGAAGAAGCTCGGCGGTGGTCCTCCAGTGAGAGGCCACAGAAGAGAGAGAAATTGTAGAAAGAGAGAGTGACGTGTAGAGATAGAGAGAAAGAGGGGTACTGTGCCTGTCAGAATCATTGGGCTGCGTGTAAATTTATAATAAAATAACACTGTGTGCGTGAGTGAGCTGGAAATGGCAAAGCTGTAGTTTAGTGTAGATCTGGGGTATTTGGGACAGGGGCAGTGTAGTAAATACGTGTGGATCTAGGGCTAAGTAAAATAGGTTGTAACAGAATTAGTTAGAGGCAATTAAATTCAAATAAAGTTTTTCAAAATCCAAATGATTCCCTCCAACATTTCAAATAGTTTTAACCAGATCAAAAGGAAAATAGATTTTCAAATAAAAAGGCTCCACAGATTTTCAAATGTTCAATAGTCAATAGTTATTCAAAACAGCCTCAAATAACTATAAAATTGGTTACTTTCCTTAACAAGTAACCAATTATTCAAAGACCCGCTAAATAACAAATTGCAGTTAATTAATTACTGCCTCCCAAATAATACTAACAAGGAATAGTTACCGCATTATTATAATTAATAGTTAATAATTAAATACAACTTAAATAATATTATTAATATTAACAATATTGTACTTCATCTGAAATACGCAATTAGTATTTAAAATACTTTCAAACTGAGGAAAACCTGAAATTCATCTTAATCGAAATTAGGTTTTTGTAAGAAACAATATTTAAATTCAAGAAAAATTAGAAAAATTCTAAAATTTACCAAACATGATTTTGGGAGTTACAGAAGTTCACACTCGGAGGGGCGCGGAGCTTTAAGAGACCATACTTCTTGTTTGGTGATAGCCTGGAATTTGAAGACGCCGAGACGATATGTCTAAAAGACCCTCTGGTGGTCAGGTCAAATAATCAAAGGATATGGTTACCATCGATGAAGCATCAATACCCTCTGTTAGCATTTTCTAATCTAGCTGTACGGAGGCAAATAAAATGGGACCTGATTCCTGAACTACATTTGATCATTTCTGGTAGGATCCAATTCAACTTTGGTAATCGGAAGAAGGACACTTTCAAGTGTGTCAAGGGCTCCACATCCTACTCCATGAGGGGGCTACATCCTGGGGCCATAATAAACGATGTACCGACTGATCTTCACCCTTAGGTTGCTGAGACTCTCTCCAACCTGATGCTGTCAATGAAGGAGTCGTATCCGGGAGGGAAGCTGCGGATGGAAAGTTGGAGATACTCTGCCCCGTTCTGGAGTGACCTTACTGGATGGGTGCTCTCAACTTACGAGGCCATCCTAAAAGCTACCGGCCTCTTTTATGCCATTAGAGCCACCAATATGGCATAAAGGTTAACTGGCCTATGTTTATCTCATTGGTGGAGTTGTACAACTATCACATATGTACCTTCTTCACTCCGGGTGGGGAGATGGGTCTGGCTCTTTACGAGATGCAGGCGATATCAAAACTTCCATGGGGGACCGAGCCATACGAAGAATACGTCCCCTGTGATGAGGAGTCCTGCATTTGGAAAGAGAGAACTCCAAGATGATGGAGGTGTACAAAGAGTTACACTGTTACCTCTTCATTTGTCACCAGGTCACAAAAAAGGGTAAGACTGAGGGGTCCCTTTCCCATACAAGAGCCTGGACCAACTACATCTTCATCAGAGAAGAAGGAGACGACCCAGTCTCATTCTTGACTCGCAAGCCCTCGACAAAATCTAAGATAAAGCAATTAATGGCAGATTACGGGGCTGTAGACACCGAAGATAGTAATGATCCCGAGGGGACTTTCTGGTTTATTATTTCTTCAGGAAGGCCAAGTTCAAGATGTCGAAAAAGGCTGTGCTAGCTTTTTTTCTGATGACATGGCTCCAAGATTGTGTAGTCCCTGGTGGTTCAGGGTTAATTGAAAGAATAAGCCGAGCTATGATACTTTTGCCTGTAAAGCTGGCCTTTGGATGCCAGCTTGCCCTGCTTCCTGCGATGGTCTGTGCCATCCAACGAGGATTGCGACACTTCGTTTTTTAACGCAGTGACACTCGATATTAGAACGGATTTTGTCAGGACTAAATTTTCTTTTTATTATCTGATGGGATGGCTGGTGCTGTACTGTCCCAGATTAATAAATATCAGGCTGATGGCAGAATCTTTGGCGGGATATGCCTTTCTTTGGAGATTCAAAGATGCAGATTGGACCGTCACAGGGGTGCCTGTTTCCAAGAAGGCTTTGAGTTTTTTGGAGAATTATGAATTCTTCAGAGTGTCGCCTCCGTCTGGTAGTGGCTGTGTAAGAGACACCCTAGTAGATGGGGGAAGCACTCACTACTAGCTTTTCTATTAAGGCGTTCTGTTGGCTCCAGTCCATCAGGCCTTCCTATCTGGTTCTGAGGAATGGAACCACACTTTCCTGCAACCTTATCTGCCGAGTCACTTTGTGTGGCAGTTCGGCTACAGCCAGCTTCTTTTGGGCAACCCCAGCCCTTAACTACGGTCGAAAGAAAGCCTGATTGGGGGGGGCACGTGCATGGGGCTACTACAATGCTGGATGAACGGGGGCAATTTTTACCCTGCCAGAAGATAAGACTGAAACCCACATGCTTTTTGCGGCTGCCAAGTTCTATATTCAGGTTAATATCCTTCATTTTCGGTATGACCGTGAGCAGAGTTTAATATCGGGGACTAGGCTTACCTCCACTCTTGCTGATATAGGATGAGTGCGTGAAATGGGGGGTCATATAAAGGAAGGCACCACACCCTCAGCTGAGCCAGCTGCAGCGCCACCGCAGAGAGTCGCTCTTGAGGAGTCTGTTGTTACAGCACCTCAAAGAGAGGCTACTGAAGAACCTCTTCCTGATATTCCTTACAAGAGAAAAGCTTCCACTGAGCTGGTTCTACGGTCAAAAAGGAAGAAGGTTGTTGTCTCCCCAGGGAGAAAGAAGGTCGTGGACGTGAGCGCCGGCTCATCTCCTCCCAGAAGATCTTTTCGGCAGACCGGAAGGGGTGGAACAGCATCGCGGGCCGTTACCGTTCGGAAGGTAGATCTCTTCCTAGACTCCATAGCCGTTTTGATCAAATCATTAGAAGCTTTCTCACCATTGCATTTATCCTTTGTGCAGGATGTTGTAGTCACGACCGCGACAGGTGCTTCTTCGTCTGAAGTGGTAGACATAACAACAGTGTCCCCTGCTCGTCCTCAACTGATGGATGAAGGTGGGTCTTCTTCAGTTGTAAGGCTTGAACAAAGGGATGATCAGGGCGAAGGCCCAGACCATGATGGCGATCAGAATGCCAGTCCCTCATACGATATTTCATTGGAGAATATGTCTGAGATAGGAGCTATGCTGAAGGATTTGGATAAAAATTAAGTCCGATCAGCTCACCCTCCTCTGGGTATGTCATTATTGTACTTTTTTTGGATGAGATTTTTCGACTTCAATTTTGAGTGCAACTTGTGAGGCTGACTTCTATTGTATATTCCTTTGTAGACAAGGAAGGGAACAAAGCACAGAGGTTTCTCCAGATACCAGGACTAGACAGGAAGCTGCCCTTGGTTCTTCCAGTAAATCGACATCGATTACTGAAGAAGTTCTTGATCGGCCTGTTGAGGCGGCCATTATTAAATCTGCTTCGGGTCTAGTTGGGACCGTGGAAGGCGAGCAACCTAATGCTGCTTTGGCTGATGTTGACAGTGAGCGACCTGGGTCTGCTCTTTTTTCCCTGGTTCTATCTGATGCTGAGCCGGCAGGAGGTATGAACTTACAACTCCTTTCTTAAGTAAGTTTTTTTGTTACTGATATGTATATTGCTTTATTTGTCAGGTTCAGCTTCCTTCCAAGTAGCTCTTACTGGGATAGAAGATCCTTATCAAGCTTCATCTCTAGCGACCTCTTCTGAAGATGATGAGATAGCTCAGGAAGTCATAAGAGCTTTCTACTCCATTTTGAAAGTAAAGCTTTCTGGAATTTTGAACCGAAATACCACCTTCGAGCTTGTGAAGGCTGTCGCTGAATGCCAGGTGATAGCTCTTGAAAGCACTGCTGGTTATAAAGAGCGAGCTAATACTTTAAGGAAGGTCATGGCTGACCTGGAAAATCAAGTGGCCAAACTCCGAGAGGTCAGTCAGCGAAGCCCAACATCATCATTTCTTGAGGAGGACGTGGCTCTGATTGTGGCTATTAAGGAAGAGAAAGCTACTTTTCAAGCGAGGAAGGAGGCTCTAACTAAAGAGATCAGTAAGCTGGCTGATCAGTAGGAACAGTTTGATGCTGCCGGTAGGGCTCGTATTGCCTCAAAGAATAAGCTGGCCATCCAGATCGCTGAAAAGTATAACCTTATTGTGCCGCTTCGTGAAGCAATTACTCAGCTTGAGGCTGACTTGCGAACAGTTGCATCTGAGCAGGAAGACTACGTGGTTCAGGCTGCTGTGACTGCCACAACTTCAGACCAATTGAAGGCTCAGCTAGTAAAGTTGGAAGAGCAGCATATAAAACTGATTTCTTTCGAGGATGAAGCTGCTTGACAGGAAGAAGCACGTCATTGTGCCACCATCAAATCTCAAGCTGAAATCAAGGCTCTGAGGGATAGCATCAACAGATTATGTATCCCTTAAGTATTTTGTTTGTAACGATCTCTTTTAGCTATCAAGACTCTTGTATCTTTTTCTTTTCTCCGTCTTCTGATAGACGTTTTTGATAAAGAATCTTTTCGCTTTCAAAACTCATGAATGAATCTTGTGAAATATCAGAACTAGAGATAATATGGACGTAGTAAGGATATTCCTGGTGGGTATTCCATTAGATAATTTGATGTGGACTTATTATCCATTTTTTACTCAAGGTTCTTGAATATAGATAATAAGTTGAAAGATGCTACTAATAGAGGTAATATGGACGTAATAGCAGAGAATGTTCTATATCTGACCAGAGGTAATATGGACGTGAAAGGATATATAATATGAGGTAGGAGTGGATAATTCAGAGGTAATATGGATGTGATTATCTTTGATGAACGCTTTGCTCAGAGGTTATATGGATGTGGCAAAATATTTCATAATTATCCCACTGGGGAAATAATTATTGGAAAGTAGTTCAGAGGTAATATGGACGTGACTTGTTTTCGTCAGACCAAGTTTGGACAGAGTCAAAAACGGAGATAATTCCACTGGAGAATCTTTTTTAAAGGACCTATTATCCATGGCGTATTCAAGATTCTTGAAATACGGATAATAGTTAGATGAATTTTTTTTGAATCATATAAACATTGCACTGTACGTTTACATGATTGAGACAGGGTATATGTGAATGATGTTTATGAAGGTTATATATAATATTTCTTGAGGAACTTGCCGTTGATCGGTATCATGAGCAAGTCACCATCAGGCTTGGTTAGTCGATACGCACCGTTAGAATACACTGATTCTATAATGAAAGGACCTTCCCATTTAGGCTGGAATTTTTTTTGTCTTGTGCGTCATGACCATTGGTCTTCTCACTACTAAGACCAGGTCACCAACTTGAAAGATTCTTTCCTTCACTTTTTTATTAAAGGCGTGCTTGGTATAGCACAATATGTTATTGAGCTAATAAGCATTTTTTGTCTAGTACTTCCAGCTCTTGTAGTCGCAGACGGTAACTTTCTTTGGAAGTCAACTCACTGACTAAGGCTACTCGAAGAGAGGGAATCTGGATTTCTTGGGAAAGAACTACTTCACTCCCATAAACCAGAGAGAATGGCATACTGTCTGTTGGAGTCCGGGCCGTTGTACGATAGGCCCAGAGACATTCGTCGAGCTTCTCATTTCAGTCGCACTTGTTTGAAGCCACAAACTTATTGAAAAGTTTGATAATATTCTTATTGAAGGCTTCTGCTAACCCATTAGCCACTAGATTATAAGTAGTAGAGACTACATTCTAAATTTGATTCTTATCACAGAATCGAAAGAATGTATGGCTCGTAAATTGTGGACCATTATCATGGATGATCTTGCGAGGTAGACCGAAGCGATAGATAACGTGGTGTTTGATAAAACCGATCACGTTTGACGTCTTTACTTTGGTGAGCGGTATAGCTTCCACCCACTTCGAAAAGTAATCGGTTATAGCTAGGATAAACCAATATCTTCTGGAGGATGGCGGGCTGATTGGGCCTATGACATCCATACCCCAGGCTTCAAAAGGCTAAGATACCGTCGTCGGGTGTAGAAACTCCGAAGCTTGATGAATGAAGTCAGCATTGAACTGAAAATCCCTATACTTCTTTGGATATTCAACAGCATCTGCTATCATCGTGGGCCAATAATAACATATTCGTTTGAGGCGATCTTGTAATTTGAGGCCTGGTTGATGTGCACCACAAATTCCATCGTGAGCCTCACGAAGTGCATGTTTGGCTTCTGTGTCTAATAAACATCATAACAGTAACCCGTCATAAGAGCGTCGGTACAATATTTTGGTAGTTGTATCGTAGTAAAATCTGAGGGATCGCATTTGGACAGACACTGCTTCCTTTGGGTCCTCAGAGAGGATTCTGTAGATTGCATAGTTTATAAAAGGAAATCTCTAGTCTTTAATGTCGACGTTTGTTTTGCGTAACTATGATGAATATGTAAGGCATCTTTCATATAGAATAGCTCTCGACCAGACACTGTGATCGAATACTGAGTATTGGTAGGGACGATCAAGAAAGAAGCAAGACCGGTTAAAGCATCTGCTTCTATATTCTGTAAACGAGGCACGTACTCGATGAAGAATCCAACAAAAGTAGAAGCCAATTCGATTGTCGCTTTGTGATATGGGATAAGATCTTCGTGACGAACTTTATAATCCCCTCGGACCTGACTAACTATTAGCTTAGAATCGCCGTAAGCTTCTAGATAGTCAACTCCCAGTTATTTTGCCAGTTGATCAGTAGGGCATTATATTCGGCTACGTTATTAGTACAAGATTCCACAAGAGAATATGTACGGTATATAACCAGATGGTCGGATGACACAAGCACGATGCCTACTCCGGCCATGATATTTCCTTTAGGTCCTGTTCTTGATGCACCGTCAAAGAACATTCGCCAAATGGGGATTTCCTCAGTTGCGGTGTTAAACTCCACTACTTCATCCGGGATTTCATCGTAGAGTTTAGAAGATTCTGGCACCGAATGTGCTGCTAGAAAATCAGCTAACGCTTGGCCTTTTACTGCCTTCTGATGGACGAACATCATATCATATGGTGTCAACAACATTGCCCATGTATCTAAACGGGAATTAAGAGAATTCAATTTAGTCATGAGTATTCTGAGAGGATTGACTTTAGATATGATGTGGATAGTCTACCCAGACACATAGTGGCGTGTCTTCTAGATAGCAAAAACCAGTGTGAGACATTCCTTTCCTACAGGTGTGTATCTGTGCTCGACATCCACCATCGTGCGGCTGAGGTAGTAGATTGCCTGTTCATGGCCGCCTTTATTCTTCTGAGCTAATAGGGCACCAAAGGAATGATCCATGTAACAAGAAGGGCTTTCCTATTATTGGAGCCACCAATACTGGGAGGCTTGTGAGATACTTCTTGATGTCGTCAAATGTGCGTTGCATTGTCCAGTCTAGACGAAAGATACTCCTTTCTTCATGAGCTAAGTAAACGGTTGACACCTTCCAGAAAGATTTAAAATTTAATTGTCTGCTGTAGGCTAGCCTTCCTTGAAGTCCGCATAGCTCTTTAAGATTTCTTGGGGGACGCATATCGAGGATAGCTTTCACTTTCTCTGGGTCAAGATGTATACCCTTTGAAGTGATAACAAAACCAAAGAACTTGCCACTGGAGACTCCCAGAAAAGACTTGGTTGGATTTATCTTGAGTTGGTTTGCACACATTAGTTCGATCACCGTTCTCAACCTTGGAGGTGGTTGCCCTTGAGACGACTTCTAACTTCGATATCGTCTACGTAGCATTCCACTATTTTGTACAAATGATCGCAAAAAATTATGTTCATAGCTCGCTGGTATGTCGTCCCTACATTTTTTAATCAGAAGGGCATTACCATATAGCAGTATACCTGAACGGTGTTCGAAATGATGTGTGTTTCTCATCGTCGGGGAACATCTTGATCTGGTTGTAGCCTGAGAACCCATCCATGAAGGACATCCGTTCGAAGCCGCAAGTATTGTCGATCATTACATCGGTGATCAGTAGAGGGAACTCATCTTTCTGGCATGAAGAGTTCAAATCACGGTAATCGATACAGACTCGAACTTTACCATTATTTTTCATAACTGACACAATGTTAGCGACCCAGTCAGGGTGTTGTTCTTCGCGAATGAACCTACTTGAAATAAGCTTCTTGACTTCACTCTCGATGGCCTTCATGATATCTGGTCTGGACCATCGTTGCTGCTGCTTCACTGGCTTAACTTTGGACGAGATATTTAGGCGGTGGATAGCAACTTTAAGGTCCAAGCCTAGCATGTCTTCATAGCTCCATGTAAAGATGTCAATGTATTCTTTTATAAGCTGTATAAGAGATTGTCGTTCTTCGCCAAACAGACTTTTGCTGATAAAGATTGGTTTAAGAGATGATTCATCTCCTAAATTAACTTGGACGACTTCGTCTTCAGTAGTTGGTTCACGTTGTTCGAAACGTAACTCCCACTTAGTATCCATCTTTTGATCCTATTGTTCAAGCTCGATCGATTAGATATCGTCTACAATTTGGTCAACTGATACCATGTTGACAGACAAAGTTGCTTTGAACATGTCTCCAATGCTGGAGTCTGAATCCCAGAGGCAGGAATCAGAAGAATGAGAACAACGATCCACTTTGACGTCTGATCCTTCAGGAGTTGTTGGAGGAGTAACGTAACCCAAACTAACACCGTTTTGTTGATAATAATTCTCGAATTTTCTGGAAGGAGCAAAGTGACGTATTGGCAATTGTTGCCCTTGACCGTAGTTTAGTCCCTGGTCGCTTTTAATATCATATCCTATGTTCTGGATGATATTCTTGGCCTGCCAACTATATCGATAAAGTTGTATTTTTCCAGAATCATAGTCAGCTTCGATGTTGTGATTGGGAGAAGTAGAGTCCAGAACGAATTTTCTTTCACCAGTTATTCGACCGAAGATGATCAATTCTTCACCCTTCTTTCTAGCTGGAATAATAAAGTAGTGGATATCTTCTGGCCAGACTTTTTTCCATAGATGAGGCGTCGTGACCGGCATGCAGAGATGTGGTCCTATGCCATGCTCTAGGGTATATATCGTATCTATGTACTGGTTTACAGATTGGTAGATATCGGAGTAATTCAAAGATAAATCTTTATTAGAAAATATGCAAGTTCTTCTTCAGGGATAACATCATCCACTGAAGGTACATTATTTTGAGTATTGATATGCTCATTAAGGGGATCATTGCCAGGAATAGGAGCAACAGACTTGGCCAAGTTTGCCACATAGGATAACTCTTCAGGATTGGGAGGACAAACTTCAGCAGGTTCCACCCGAGTTGTTTTACGGAGAGTGATGGTCAATGGTTTGACCTTGTCAGGTATCTTCTTTTTGATCCAGATTGTGAGAGGCTTTGGAGTATTTTTTGGAGTAGTACGTCCTTTGACTCGGATAATCAGGGGACCATCACTGGCGGATGAACTCACTTCGGCTTCATCGTTAGCTTCGTTGCCGTCATCCTTGGAGGGCTGAGATTGGTAAAGTACCGAATCTCTATAGTAGGCTTCAATACCCTTAAAAGGATCGACATCGACAAACTTCGTCTTCACGATGCCATCACTGTTGACGTTCTTGAAGCACTAGTGAAGGGTAGAAGGAACGATCATGTTCTCGTGTATCCATGGACATCCTAAAAAGATGTTGTAGGACACATTAGCGTCGATTACATAGCAAGAAACCTCCGTTCGGAGATCACCAATCTGGCCCTTGAGACGCATCTTGCCTAGCGGATGGCTTCTCCAAGCATTGAAAACCATGATAGTTGTATTGGTTGCAGACAACTTGTGCAGAAGGATCCCTAAAATTTGGAGTAGACTTCTAAGAATGATGCTGAGGGAGGAACCTGATTCGATATGCATCCGATCTACCTTAATCGGCCCGATATATACTTTATAGTACAGAGGTCTATCATGACGATTAATTTTGAGTAGCATGTCCACTTATGAAAAGGTGATGTTGCGCACCACTTCCATAGTGCTATGACAGTGAGGACAAGAGACACGATCTTCAGCGAGGGCTTTGACATCAGCGAGATAAGAGTCGGCATATAGTAATGCCTCACTTAAAGCTTTTCGCGTCTCTTTGGAGAGTCGCAATAGATCGAACAAAGATGACCTGGCAGGTGTATTGGCCAGCTGTGCCAGTATGTCAAAGTTGTAAGGCCGATCCATGCCTTCGAAAGTTGGTGCCTTCAGAGACTTGTCAAATTGCGTCTCCTTCTGTTTAGCTTTGTCGGTAGTTGAGGACTTAGATGGACCGGCTTCTAAACTTGTGGGGGCAGTAGGAGCTTAAGAAGGTTCTACATCTTCTTATATGGGGTCATAAGTCCGTAGGTAGGCCTTTCCAGATCGTGTCTCGCCAGATAGAACTTCGTAAATGGAAGAAGATACCATATGGCATGATTTGTATTGCTTGCCCCTCTTTACTTTGGAAGATACCAACCTCTGTATCATTTCTTGCACAAGGTCTAGATGGACCTACATGATCTCACCATGTTCTGTCGTGAGTAGCACCAAGGTTGAGTTGCGAGCTGGCGGCAGGTTGACGACTTCCATTATTGCCTTGGAGATTGGGACTATGTCGTCTGGGACTTCTGTGGGAGGAAAGTCACCAAATTGAAGAGAGATCATGTTAGAAGATACGACCTTGTCTTCAGCTTCGAGGTTGATCACTTGGCTGTCGATAAACTGTTGTATCTTCTTCTTCAAGACGATGCAATCCTTGGTAGAGTGGTGAACGTATTAATGATGAAGAAAGTACTCGAGATTATTGAGTTGGTTCGCCTCCGTAGGACGTTGTGGTAGAGGCAATGTCAGTTTATTACCCTTCATGAATGTGTGAAAAATGATAATAACATCATCTTCGTCAAAGAAGAAAGTCTCCTTCGGTTTATCAGGAGCGCCCTGAGAATTGGAAGCTTCCTTGGAAGTGTCGACCTTCAAGACTTCTTTTCTGTTACCCCCACGGACAGGGATAGTTTGGGGGTGCTTGATTTTGTCTTCAGATTTGGGTGTCTTGAACCCCAGTAATTCCAGATTAGGGACTTCAATTTCAGCAACATCAGTGGCCCCAATGAAAGCAGGCCATGTATCATACTTACGTATACCCATACAGAACTTTACTGTAGAAAAAAAAGTTATGTCGACAAGTATCTATAAGTTCTGTGTCTGGTTACCGAAGGGATCTTCAATGCTAGTCGCCTGAAGCATTCGGTGAAAGTAATAACAGACTCAATCCTCATTTGCTTGGTCTCGATGAGGGTGGACATGCTAACATGCATGCCACTCTCATAAAACTTGTTGAGGAATAACCTCTCCAAATCTTTAAAGGAATTAATACAACCGTCAGGCAGACTGCAGAACCATTCAAAAGCTAACCCATGCAAGGTGCTAATAAATAGCTTTGACAAGAACGGATCGTCCCTTGGTAAGTGCAGAGTCTGCGTGTTGAAGTATGTCATATATTGGCGAGGAGAAGTCATCCCGTCAAATGAATTTAGCATCAGTGGATTGAAGTTAGGGCAAGTAGCATTCTCCCATTCATAAGGATAGGGTTGAGATATCCCCATTTTCTGAAGCTCGTCTTTGTGTGAGATGGTATCGAGACGAGCAACAAGAGAATTAATTGCATCCTGCTGATTGAGCAGATGTTGAGAAACGGCTGCTCTACGGTTGTTAGGCGTCGTTGGCGAAGGACCACCCCCAGCATTTATAATATTTGCAGGAGACGCAACGGAATGATACTCCTTTTGTAGTGAAGGAGGGTTTTTGCTATGAGTAGAACTAACGTGTGCTGAGATGTTCGGTTGAGGTGGAGGAACAACCCCAGCAGTTTGGACTGCCATGATACTGGTACGCATATCAGTGATCTTGGCAAATATTGTTTCAAGAGTCTCTAGCCGCTTGTTGGTCTGATCACTGGCTTCTTCAGGTCTCTCTCCATCCGCCATGTACGTAGATAACATACGAGGATGAATAGAGGAGACAGTACAATTGTTGCTGATACTGTCTATCTCTGAATTGAAAAGACCCTCATCTTCAGCCATGGAAGGTAGATAGTCATCGTTAGACTCGAAGAGATCATCATCATCTAGAAGGCTACTCCCGGTGTGAAGGTCATCTACTTCAGATTCTGAGGGAATACTACCCCCAGCTGAAGGATTATCACCCCCAGCTTGGGAGTCCCCGTCATCTATACGGAATTTTGTCCTTGATCAAGTACCCATATAGACTCCTTCAGATGTAACAACTCGCTGGCTGGCTGTTGGCAGACTTCTTCTTTTTCTGTTCGTAGAACTGAGAGAAAAAGTTGGATTAGTGGTCCACCTTCTTTGATTGGGGCTCCCGTAAGGAGGACCCCATGAAGCCATATTATATGAAACACATAGCGACTTTTCATCATCAGAGCGATGCAGTCGTCAAAACATGGACTGCCTCTGAGGTACTTTCATTGCTTTGGAGCAGCAACAGTTGATGATAATACTGGTGCACGGATGTACGCTATGAATTGCAGTATCCTCCCTTGCTTTACGCTTATGATTTATCATGTCGCATAAATCAGCGGAAGGGAGTTTTACCTTAAAACCTATTTCACATGCATCACCGAGCTTCACATATGGGTTTGTAAGGGGAGTTGGCGCATCCGGACTTAGTTCACGTATAGGGGCAACCCCCACACCTAAGTTCCGTAATGACCTTGAAGATAGCCCTGTGCTATACGCGGTGGGGTCTGTTTTTTTACTGTGGGCACAAAGACCCTGGAGCATGTCCTTGGGTGTATGCTTCCGTGAAGTCCTGGCGGCATGTCTGGCCCTCCTGGATGTAGGCGCATAGAATGGGTCGTCAGAGCCTGGGCGCATAGCCCTGGTGCATGGCCCTGGGCGCATAGCCTATCGAAGATAGAAGTCCTCTGGCTAGAGTTATGCTCCCACATACTGCCTTGGGTGCATGACTCTGAGCACATGCTTTGGAAAATAGTGCTATTTTTTCCAGTTTTGCCTTCTTCGTTTGTGAGCCTCACTGAGTTTATCATAAGCATCGAACACTTTGGTTCTTGGTATCGTAGTATTTTCCTTTGCCAAGTTTCGAGTGTTGAATACTCTGTTGTTGGTTGCACAAGAGAGAAGTCGCTGGACTAGTAGAGCTCGGAACGGTATGCACCTTCTTCGTGTCAGGAGCCTCTGTGGCAGAGCTATGCGCCCACAGGAGAGCTCTATACGCCCACATGGAAGGCCTATGCGCCCACATAATAGAGTTCTTGCATATCTACTATGACACTGGCAGGATATGTACCACGAGCCTTCGGAAGCCAAGTCTTGCGAGACTTGTTTGGCTTTACTGATTTTAAGGGAGTAGAGCCGTCCCTCGAGAGCATCGCTTCGAACGCCTGCTGATCGAACTTCATGATCAACATCTTCTGAGTGCTCCCCACTTTGTCAGTATCGGATTGCGTCACCACCTTCTCGTCAGAGAAAAAGGTAGTCCCCGCAGAGTCGCCATTTTTCTGGACACACAAAAAAGAAGAAGAAACGTTGTCTTTTCTTATTGGTGTAAGGTACCACAAATCGAGTACGCCTGAGAGATCCCGCGCTAAGGATCCCCGAGTACAAAAAGAATTCTAGGGAATGGAAACATGGAGATCGAGCGACAGTTGCTCCTTTGCTCCGTTGACACTCCGATTACAAAAGTGGGAGAAAACCTAAGAAAATTGCTAACTCTCGGCTCACTGGCAAGAAGGGCTGTCACGACCCGCACCTATTTTTTTTCCAGATATGAGACGTGTCCAAGCCAGCCTACGCCGCAGAGTCGGCGGTAGAACGCTATCACGGCCATGATGATCAAAATAAATAAAACAATGCTCATTCACAAAAGAACTAATTTAACTTACAATATTCACAAGTTTTATATTTGCAGAAAATATAAACTCGTACAAATATTGGAATGACTACAACTCATATATCTAGCTAGTCTCTAGGCTTTTCGTCTGCAAGTACACCCATCACTCCCCAAGCTAAGTGAATCCACGGCTAACCTGAAAAATATTGATTTCCAATCAGGAATGGAACAAGTACAATTCACTGAATACAGTTTCAATATATGAAAATGACTATACGATAGAGGTTATCCTTTAGACATATGATTCATAAAAACAAATAAAGAAAAATAGAATAAACTAAATACAAAAAGCAATAAAATAAAAAACAGAAGATACTCACCGACTGACAGACTGAAATACCTTTGATATGTGATCGGTCTCGGGACAATTATACGATACTGTCTACACTGTATAAAGTTACACTGTATAAAGTTATACTGTCTACACTGAATAATGCAATAGAAATTACTATCTACATTGTCTAAGGTCAGATCACATATCTTCGACACTTTCACCTCCCCCGACACCACAAAGAATAAAATCAACATAAAGACTAAAATCACATCTATATCGACTAACAATGATGCATAGTAATAATTAATACTGAAAACAAATAATAAACTGTACTCGCCTGTGTTCCATTGCTGGTGAAACCGATAATCCAACCACTCAGTGTGCCACAATAGTCAAAACTCGTACAACAGTCTTCGGATACTGAAATAGACATTACCAAAGTTCTCAAAATAATCAAAATATCTAGAATTGCCAGTCCCTAAGTCTAATTCTGGACACAGGGGCAAAACGGTAATTTCGGGCCAAAACGGTGTCCGACGTTGGACCCGCTTTGTACCGAAAAGCGTGCCAGAGTCAATGGTCTCTAAAGTCATCAAACTATATGTCTACAAATTTTTTTGATGATACGAACCCAACCGTATGTCCAGAGTAGGATTCCGGCGGGCCGTGCACAATCGCCAGTTGAATCAGACCGTAGGGCCCACAAAACGGCGATCCGATCAACTGTCTCAGAATTGGACCAAACTTGGCATACAGGACCAAAACAATGATACGGTCCAGTTGGTACAAGTTTTGTCTCGATCTGACGAACGTGTACAAGGTAATTGAAAAATTTGCACAGAGGTCGATACGGTAAATTTCGACGGATACGCATCAAATTTGTCGCGCACACGCAACCAATTTGCATTCCGTCAAAGCCCACACGTCCACAAAACCATTATGCACCTTTTGATGCTTTCGGTTCGCGACCATGTCACCCAGATTGGTGGGACGCACGCTGTGTCGAGAGTTTTTCATCAATTTTTAATATTTTAAAACAGATTTTTCCTAATCTTTGGGGACTATTTAATCGGCACACAATGAATGGATGTAGAAACGGAAAGAAGGGTTTCCATCTCCTTTATATTTTCTATAAGTGTCTTCAAATAGAATCTCTAAATCGTGCATGGGTTGGAAGAAAACTGACCGTGAACTAGAGTCATTGGACTGGATTTTCTGTCTTATTTGGGACAGATTTTCGTCAAACTTGGGTTCGATTTTTTTGGGAAATATAGGTTATCTAAAATCAAACCAATTTATGGGAGTTACATTCATAAGGGTTGTGATCGTACCTGCGCGATCGGTTCGACGAATCATCAACCGTGGAGGCCGATAGTTCGCAGCGAAGATGGGCTCGCGAGGCGGTTGTTGATGCGGTTGTCCTATTCTGTCCGCGCTGCCGCGACAGCTCCAACCAGCCGGTGGTGGCCCTCAACGGTGCACACGTGCATGGGGGTGCACCCAGGTGTAGGGGTCGGTGGGGCGTAGGTTAGGTTTAGAATTTTTGACTTCCTCCCTCTATATGTACTGCCGAACAAAGGGAGCATGAGGGGGGGTTACTCTCGGGCTGGGCCGAGAGTTGGCTTGGCTTTGGCTGATTCCCTCTCAGGTTGGCTCTGTTGAGCTCGGGTGTTAATTCCTCTCGGGTCCTCATGGCCCCACTTGGGTCGTATAGGGGAGTTTTGGGTCTGCTCGTGGGAAAAGGGGTTCTGCTGTTTGGTTTGTTTTGGTTTTCTTTTATTATTTTTTTATTAACTCGATTATATATATATACGCCTATATATATATATACCTCCATAAAACTCAATTAAATCCCGCTAGGTTCTATTCCTAGTATAGAGTCTATTTATATGAATATGACCATATGTAATAACATCTATTTAATAACAAAATAAATATAACCAAGAATAATAAAATAATATTATATAATAATAATGATAATAATAATAATAATAATAATAATAATAATAATAATAATAATAACAAAATTCAATAAATCATAATGGTGTATATACCATTACGTACAATCTAATAATCCTAAAATATACAAGGACCTAATTTATACAATTGTCATTGAACATCAACTAATAATTATAATTATAATATTTAAATACGAATACTTAGAAAATATTCATTAAATCATTAAAATGAAATACAACGCCCTCATACCAAATTCCATCAACACGAATGTTATTGGACGTGTCGCATGCCTCAATGGGCTTGGGCTCAGTTCGGGTCCAGTTCGGACTTAAATGGTATAACCGGTTTCCCTAAACTCAATAATATAATAAATTAATAAATAAATCTCCGGTAAGGGTTAAGTCGCAACTTGGCGTAGTTTTTCTACTTAGGACACACTCATGGTTGGGCCTGCCCTACCAGGGCTAATATACTAGTCAAAGCACGCCACTGCACTATCCATGCCATGATTCCTAGCCGTCTTGTACTTCAAAACTCCACCATGGATAAAGTCATCTATCGTAATAATTAATTAAGTAATTAATTATAAAAATTTTAAAATCACCATTTAATTCAAATAAATAAATAAATGAAATATATTATCAATATTTCGGAAAGAGGGGTTACAAATCTACCCACCTTAAATATAATTTCGTCCTCGAAATTCTAATTCACAACTATTCCTTAAATTCAAAAAAGAGATATACTATTACCTTAATCTCCTTAAATTTTAATTCCTCAAAAATAGTTTATATCCTCCTCCTAGCCATTTTGTAACTACGAAACCCGGGGACTTCTACCTACCTTTGGTCACACTACTCCCTCAAAGCTATGTCACTAAAACTTTATAATCATCCAACTAATTGCTAAAAATTGCTACCAATATATATCTACTGTATGTGGCATCTATAATCCTCTATTATCTATTAAGCAACCCAAAAATTTTAACAAGCAACAAATTTGTACAAGTAGCTGAGAATATTGGTAAATTCCAATAAGCATGACCATTCGTCTCTCCGAAATAGGAAGGACAGGAAAATAAGGAAGAACAATCGAGAGTAAAATGAAATTTCTAGAGCGGTAGAGAGTATCCAATGCTGCAGATGGAATGAAAGTTTACGAGCCATTGACTTATTTGCTAGTTTGGGCTACTCTAGTCCAGTCACCTGCTAAGTCTAAGAACCCTTCGTTTCTTATAGGAGCTTGCAATCCATGTAACACAGAAGTCCCAATCTCGAAATTCTAAACAAGGTTCCATAATGGAACTAAAATTTAAGAAATCAAGATTGTGATCTTTTTTGTGGTTATTTAAACACACCAATAAGGGATATAAATGCAATACAAGATCGTATCACGACTTCTAGGTAGATGGAATAAGGGTTACGAATGACTTCACATTCTAAGAGATGGAGGCTACGTAATCAGTATAGGGACCTATTTCAAATAGTTCGATTTTAATAGTCTAATTATGGTTGTATGTATGGGTGGGTTTTACTGGTCTTAATGGGTTCCCTGATTTGGACATCAATCGTTGGCTGGATGAACAATGGATTTTAATCTATATTGACTGTACAAGATTCTAAGATAAAACTGCTTCTACTAGGTCAGGGTATCCTAGAATAGGTTTCAACCAAAGTGGTTGAGCTAGTTGTCAGTCAGGTTGGTTAGCTAGGTTCCTAAAGCCAAAATGCGCCTTCAGTGACTTTTGTGTTTAAGTAGCATAAGAAGACACAATTGAGTGGCACGCTAGGGACATGTGCTTAGTGGGCTTCGAGTAGATCACAACCATATATTTGGTCGAAGGAATTGAGTCGAGATTGAGTCTCTAATAGTAGTTGGAAAGTTTACAGGTATTATGGTAACGGTTATAGCTAGTCCTTTTGACTTGAAAGTCGTACCATAAAAATAGAGTACAAGGGGACGGATTTGAGTGGGACATGATATACCAAGATGAAAGTGGACTCGTCTAGATCTTGCATATGAAATTTGTTGGAAGGTAATAGATGATCCCGTGCTCTGAATATTAATGACACGGTCGTGGACACAAAATGATCTAAATGGAAAGTGGGAGTCCATGGGGCACTAATTATCATCCTAATGGAAATTACTATAATCAATAGATAATCCTCACATATCCTAAAATTCTAGAAGGCTTTACAGTCTACTCACCTTAGAAGGTAGGACATGGGTTTTGGAATAATGAGTTGAGAAGAATTCTAAAGTCCGGGTATCGTACCCCGACTCTTGTTAATAAAGAATAAGGTACGTCGGAATGGGATACGATAGATATAAGTTAAGTCAAGGATCGTTCATCAATAAATAGAAAACAAGTGTGTACTATGACACACGGTCGATGAAATAGAATGATCTACTCGTCCACAGTATAAAAGAGTTGTCGACGGGTAACCAACTCTAGGCACATCATATGAAAAGAATTCTACATCTGAGTTGTGAATTCTCTATTGGTGTCAAGCCTGCCAGACTATTGTCACAAGAGTTATAGTAATCATGTATTGTTGTTGACAACTGGTAGATCATAATATGACAGAGTATTTAAGCTATGGTATTGGCTAAGCTAGTGACTGTGGTGCTCCAATACTGGTTAGGTCTTAATTATAATAAAATTTACATAACTAGGGCAATATTTGTTGGTAACCAATCTCGGAATGGGTGTCTACCATAGTCAAGGTAAATGATTGTTCTTACCCTTGTCTATTCATCTCATGTCTAAACTGTGGGCTTTGGTCGAGGAAGAGTTGGGTCAGGGCTTAAGGGTTGCTAGTTAGAGCAAGCTTCAAGCAATTTATTTAGAGCCTCACAATAATTAGTTTCTTGAGAACATAGTCTCCTAGGTTGGCATTTTGACTAAGGGTAAAACCTAATCATTCTCAAGTTCAGATGGCTAGAAGGTCCCAATAGCAGTTTGGGGGTCGAGAGGAGAACGAGTAACTCAATCACATGGCCGGCCAATGATAACTACACTTGTATATACAACTACCATAGCCATGGAGATACTCGGTATCTCTCTACCAATTACGAGCTTTCGTCTTTCCAAATCAGTGAAAGACAAAAACAATAAAGAGTTCAAAAAAGATGTCACTGAATACAATTTCGTGGTTCAAAGGCGAATGTATAATTCAAGAAGAATTGTCAATGCAGTCGCGGATGAGGCCCTAGAGACATCTACACCTCAATCCACGTAGGTAAATCAGAGGAAGGGCGAACCGAGTGCACTACGGTTGATCAGACCGTAATACATCGATTCTGATTAGATAATATGTTAGTAGGCGTCCCCACTAAACATATGTCTTGAATCAAGATCGAGAACAGAGTGAGCTTGCAAATCTAGGCTGTAATAGCAGTATTGGTCAAGATAGTCAAAATACAGGTATGCGAGATTTTTGAAAGGAGGCACAAGTAGTTCGAGTTTTGAGAGAATCAAACCTTACCTGGTGTTCTTGCTTATACAGTCTTTCTACTACTTTTCTTATCCATAAGGCCTTGGTCGACTAATGGGTTATGGACCCCTATATTTTATATTCCAGGTAAACCTGTTAGTGTCAGTCAATTTCCTCGTCAATAGATCACAAGGACTAGGGAATGCTAGGTCGGGAGACATGCTACCCAACTTACAAAACTTCCACTAATGTTGGCTTTGGATCTTATGGGACATACATGGTATTGTCCTATCCTCCATAGCATGAGCTTGTAATCTTGTCTGAAGTCATTTCATCAAATCATTTCTTTAACTATATCTGTAAAAATTTATGAGCTTCTAGAGATTCAAACAAGTGGCTATGAAATAAACGTAAGTATTTGTCCTATCAGTCACAATATTTAAAATAAAAGATTGAACATGAAGGAAATATTGAAGATAAAAGAAATACGAACATTCTAATATCTATTCCATGTGTATTCAAACCATTGAGAAAAACCTTGAATGGAAACTAACTCGAGGTCGTATATGGATAACATAATCAGAAATTTTATAAAATAATGATTCTTAGGGCAACGAGGAATTAAATAGACAATTCGGACTAAGATATGGGGATGATATCTAAGAGTCAAAGAGAAAGAATTAAACCATTTATCAAGGTTAGATCATTATTCTATAAAGCCTTGTCTCACCAAGTGAATAATCTATCCACATTGGATCATATCGTCATATCAAGAGGTAATAACGTACTTATGGGGATTTAACAAACTATCAAAATTAATAACCCTCATCTAAATTGCATAGCCTAGACTACCCATCGGTAAATTTTGTATAAGGGACTCCTAGCCCTAGCCATTCTCTTAAATTAAATTAACCCTAATTCGTGAATGAGCATTTCCTAGTCGCAGGCTCGCAATAATACGACTAACTTAGGTACTATCGCGAGTTCGCATGATTTGCGAAGACAGACCTGCATGGGCCACCATAAAAACTTGTCACAACCTGTACCCTTTTTTTTCGGATACGAGACGTGTCCAAGCCAGCCTAAGCCGCAGAGTCGACGGTAGAACGCTGTCACGGCCATGATGATCAAAATAAATAAAATAATGCTCATTCACAAAAAAAAACTAATTTAACTTACAATATTCACAAGTTTTACATTTGCAGAAAATAAAACTCCTACAAATATTGGAATGACTACAACACATCTATCTAGCTAGTCTCTAGGCTTTTCGTCTGCAAGTACACTCGTCACTCCCCAAGCTAAGTGAATCCACGGCTAACCTGGAAAAAATTGGTTTCCAGTCAGGAATGGAACAAGTACAATTCACTGAATGCAGCTTCAATATATGAAAATTACTATACGATAGAGGTTAGCCTTTAGACATATGATTCATAAAAATAAATACAGAAAAACAGAATAAACTAAATACCGAAAGCAATAAAATAAAAAACAGAAAATACTCACCGACTGACAGACTAAAATACCTTTGATACGTGATCGGTCTTGGGACAATTACACGACACTGTCTACACTGTATAAAGTTACATTGTCTATACTGCATAAAGTTACACTATCTACACTGTATAAAGTTACACTGTTTACACTGAATAATGCAATAAAAATTACTGTATACACTGTCTAAGGTTAGATCACATATCTTCGGCACTTTCACCTCCTCCGACACCACAAAGAATAAAATCAACATAAAGAATGAAATCACATCTCTATCGACTAACAATGATGCATAGTAATAATCAATACTGAAAACAAACAATAAACTGTACTCGTATGTAGTCTTTTGCTGGTGAAATCGATAATCCAACCACTCAGTGTGCCACAATAGTCAAACCTCGTACAACAGTCTTCGAACGCTGAAATAGACATTACCAATATTCTCAGAACAATCAAAATATCTAGAATTGCCTGTCCTTAAGTCCAATTCTGGACACAGGGGCAAAACGGTAATTTTGGGCCAAAACGGTATCCGATGTTGGAACTGCTTTGCACCGAAAAGTGTGCCAGATTCAATGGTCTCTAAAATTGTCAAACTATATGTCTATGAATTTGTTTTGATGATACGAACCCAACCGTATGTCCAGAGTTGGATTCCAGCGGGCCGTGCAAAAAATCACCTGTTGAATCGGACCGTAGGGCCCGTAAAATGGTGATCCGATCAACTGTCTCAGAATTGGACCAAACTTGGCATACAGGACCAGAAAAATGATACGGTCCTATTGGCACAAGTTTCGTCTCGATCTCGTAAACGTGCACAAAGTAATTGGAAAATTTGCACAGAGGATGATACGGTGAATTTTGACGTATACGCATAAAATTCGTCGCGTACACGCAACCAATTTGAATTCCGTCAAAGCCCACACGTCCACGAAACCATTACCCATCGTTTGATGCTTTGAGTTCGTGACCACGTCACCCAGATTGGCGGGACGCACACTGTGTCGAGAGATTTTTATAAATTTTTAATATTTTAAAACAGATTTTTTTCTAATCTATGGGGACTGTTTAATCTGCACACAATGAATGAATATAGAAACGTAAAGAAGGGTTTCCATCTCCTATATATTTTCTATAAGTGTCTTCAAATAGAATCTCGAAATCATGCATGGGTTGGGAGAAAACTGACCGTGAACAAGAGTCATTGGACTGGTTTTTCTGTCCTGTTTGGGACAGATTTTCGTCGAACTTGGGTTCAATTTTTCGGGCAATATAGGTTATCTAAAATCAAACCAATTTATGGGAGTTACAGTAATAAGGGTTGTGATCGTACCTGCATGATCGGTTCGACGAATCATCAACCGTGGAGGCCGATAGCTCGCAGCGAAGATGGGCTCGTGAGGTGGCTGTTGATGCGGTTGTCCTGTTCTGTCCGTGCAGCCGCGGCGGCTCCGGACGGTCGACGGTGGCCCTCAACGACGCATGAGTGTGTGGGGGAGCGACCAGGTGTAGGGGTCGACGGGGCGTAGGTTAGGTTTAGAATTTTCGACTTCCTCCCTCTATATGTACTTCCGAACAAAGGAAGCGCGAGGGGGAGGGGTTTTACTCTCGGGGTGGGCCGAGAGTTGGCTTGGGTTTGGCTGATTCCCTCTCGGGTTGGCTCTGTTGAGCTCGGGTGTTAATTCCTCTCAGGTCCTTATGGCCCCACTCGGGTCGTTTGGGGGGGTTTTGGGTCTGCTCGTGGGAAAAAGGGTTCTGCTGTTTGGTTTGTTTTGGTTTTCCTTTATTATTTATTTTATTAACTCTATTATATATATATATATATATATATATATATATATATATATATATATATATATATATATATATATTGTTGACACAAAGTCACAGTCAACCAAATATTGACAACATTGACTAAATAATATCTGTAATAATTCAATACGACACACGACATCTGCATTAAGCTCAAGACAGATGACAGCTCAGCCTCTGCTTCTCAGTTGAATTCGAGTCTGTATTTTACACTTTCTTTGAGTCTAGACTAATGTAATCTGAGTCATATTGAGCTCTTGAAACTTAGACTATAGCCTACCCAATAATCCCAAGCTCCACCAAACCAGAAATTGCCCAATGGTCCCCTTAGAACCACTCTGTGCTCTGGAGACAGAGTTCGGGCCGAACTCTGCCTCCACACAGAGTTCGGGCCGAACTCTGTCCCCTAGAAATCAGGAACCCTAATTTTAGGGTTAGCTGGTTGCTAGTTGTCCAACGGCCAAATATTTGAATTTTCCTACCCGAATTCTGGCCGAATTCTGCCTACAAAAACACTATAAATAGGCCATGAATTCTCTCATTTCAAATCATCCAATCTTATCTTCTCTTCTCTCTTATAGCTCAAATAAGCCATACCCTTCCCATCTACTAGCCACAAGCCTCCTAAGTCTCGAGTGCTCAGCATCTCTCAGTTAGCATTCTTGTGCAAGAGTTGAAGAAGTCGCTTGGACAATTCCAAGCAAATCGCCACTGCGATCCTCTGTAAGAAGTTGACGTGCTCTTCTGAAGTAAAGGCACGGGTTGTAAACTACTATTTCACAAATAGTGGATTTAATCCTGAGCTAGAGTTCTCAGGCCTGGACTAGTCCTCTACGAGGGAAACCAGGTTAAAATTGCTGTGTTTGCGTATGCTTTCTTGCTCTTCATTTACTTTCCGCATTTTACTCTGATTATTTATTATTCGTGAAAGAGTTATTTTAATTGGTTATTTTCTATATAAACTCTATTCACCCCCCTCTAAAGTTGCCATCTGTTCTTCAATTGGTATCAGAGCTCTGTTCTCTTTACAAGGATTTACATCCTAGAGCTGATCCATGGCAACCACACAATCCTTGATTTCCAATCACGGTGAAGGACAGTCCACTCATAGGCCTCCCCTATTTGATGGAATAAACTATACGTATTGGAAAACAAGGATAAGTTTTTATCTCAAGTCTCTAGACTTCGACCTGTAGATAGTCGTCACTGACGGCTACAAAAAGCCCGCCAGGATAGTTATCAACGGTGATCTCATTGAGAAATCCAATGACAAATATTCTGACGAAGAGAAGAAACAAGCAAGTCTAGACACGAGAGCTATTAATGCTTTATTCTGTGCTATAGACAGGAATGAGTTTAACAGGGTATCCACATGCACCACATCTCATGAAGTATGGAAGCTTCTAGAAGTGACGCATGAAGGAACTACCCAAGTCAAGGAATCAAAAATCAGTCGTCTTACGTAAGAATACGAGGCATTCAAGATGAAGCCAAATGAGACAATCACACAGATGTTTACAAGATTCCTCGACATCATCAACCCTCTGTCTTCACTTGGAAAGCAATATTCAAATCATGAGAAGATTCGCAAGTTCCTTAGGGGGCTACCAAAAATTTGGAACCCTAAGGTGACAGCCATCATAGAAGGAAACGATCTCACAACCATATCAATGGAGACCTTGATGGGCAAGCTCATGACTCACGAGCTTGACCTCAAGGACTTCTAAGAGCCTGCTCCGAAGACTAAGGAGATCGCTCTCAAAGCTCATCGACGAAGGGCTGAGCACGATGAGACAGAAGACGACAACTCTGATGACGAAGACCAAGCCCTCATGGTTCGCAACTTCAAGAAATTTCTTCGCTTCAATAGAAGAAAGAAGGAACCACAAGAAAACGATGAAGAAGAGCCAACCTGCTATGGTTGCAAGAAGACTGGACACGTTCGAAAAGACTGTCCATTCTTGAAGAAAAGCAACCGCTATGAGAAACCATACAAGAGGACCTCATCAAAGAAATATGCCAACACAAGCATTTGGCGTGAAAGTGAAGCGAGTGACTCCGAGGAAAAAAAGGACTCTCCTCAAGATAAAGCAAATGTGTGCCTAATGGCAACTTCCAACAAGGTATCTAACGAAACTCTAGACGACTTCTCTTTTGATGAACTTGGCGATGCCTTCACTGATTTACTCGATGATCACAAAAAGGTCATCGGTAAATACAAACATGCCAAGGACAAAATCAAAAGTCTTGAAGACGAAATACAAAGAATTTCTCTATTACTCGATAACATTAGAGACACGTCACCCACTGATATCACTGATGAAGTATCCAAGCTTAAAATAAGCTTACATGATGCTGAAGCACGTATTGAGCAACAAACTCAAGAAATCACTACACTCAACATGTTGCTTGCTGAAGAAAAGAGTAGACACAAGGTTTCAATGACTAAGATATATGGCTTAAATATTAAGGTTGATGAACTGCAAGCTGTTTCTAAGAGATTAGAAACCAAATTGGGAAAACATGTTGCTCAACCTCAAACCCAAACACATGGGCACAACACTACTCAAGCTAGTCAACCACATCATCCTCATGCAGCACGTAACCATGCTTTTATATACACCAACTTTCATAAAACACAAAAACCACATGCACGTAAGAACACTTCTCATACTCATCATGTTGCACAAAGACACAACCAACATCACTCTACATATAGAAATCATCACCATGCTATGCCATATATACAAGATCATCATGCCATGCCATATAGACAAAATCATCATATCATGCCATATCACCATACTATGCCATATAGACAATATCAGCATACTATACCACATAGACAATATCAGCATACTATGCCACATAGACAATATCAGCATGCCATGCCACATAGACAATATCACCATGCCATGCCACATAGACAACATCACCATGATCACCATGCAAACTCTACACATTATCCATATCATGCTGCCTATAGATATTACTCTCATGCTCCTAGTGTAAATAAAAATGCTATCTGTACTTACTGTGGATCACATGGACACATTTTACCATAATGTAGAGTTAGAAGACTGGTAGACAAAAAGATATATACATGGTTTTCGAAAACTAACTTTTCAGGACCCTCAAGAGCTTGGGTACCAAAGGTCATATCTACTCTTGATGTAGGTGGACCTTCCCTTCTCAACTGAAAGTAAGTGGATTCTCGATAGTGGATGCTCGCGACATATGACAGGAGACGCAAATCTTTTCGCATCACTATCGATGAAGAGAGAAGG
The DNA here is from genome assembly GCA_029216955.1 of Iris pallida. NCBI lineage: Eukaryota > Viridiplantae > Streptophyta > Magnoliopsida > Asparagales > Iridaceae > Iris > Iris pallida. The sequence continues at coordinate 58,404,843 of JANAVB010016197.1, read as the reverse complement.
ATACATATCCTTCGGTAACAATTTAAAAGGGCACATAATAGGTAATGGTATTATTGGTCATCCTCCCTCTCCTGTAATAAAAGATGTCTGCCTAGTGACCGAGTTAAAGCATAACCTGCTCAGCATTAGTCATCTTGCTGATCATGGATATGATATTAACTTTGGACAAAATAATTGCCTCATTTATGATAGGTCAACGGGAGATATTATTTTTGAAGGGAAAAGAGAGGATAACATTTATATTTTCTATCTTTCTATAGATACTAACAATGCAGGTAGATGTTTATACGCCCACAAAGATGAACGATTACTTTGGCACCAGCGTCTTGGTCATGCCAATATGGATACCATATCCAGGTTATCAACCAAGAAGCTAGTGAGAGGATTGCCCGACATCAAATTCAAAAAGGACACGGTATGTGCCGAATGTGAATTGAACAAGACAACCAAATCCTCATTTCATTCCATCAACTCTGTAAGTACTTCTAGACCCCTGCAACTACTCTATATGGATTTATTTGGTCCTAGTAGAGTAGCTAGTCTTGGTGGTAAACTTTATGCATTTGTTATTGTTGATAATTTTTTGAGATTTACTTGGGTTTTTTTTCTCACAAACAAAAGTGATGCTATTTCAGTTTTTAAGATTTTTGTCAAGAAAGTTCAAAATAAAAAAGGCTACATGATCACTCGAATCCGAAGTGACCATGGAGGCAAATTCGAAAATTCTGATTTTGAAAAATTTTGTGATTCTAATGGTTTTGATCATGAATTTTCTTGTCCAAGAACTCCTCAACAAAATGGTGTTGTGGAGCGGAAGAATAGGACTCTCGGCGATATGGCTAGAGTCATGTTGAATAAATTTTTACTTCCGAAATATTTCTGGGCAGAAGCTGTCAGTACAGCATGCCACATTTTGAATAGGGTGCTTATTCGTCCCATTACGAAGAAAATACCCTATGAGCTTTGGTTTGGGAGAACCCCCAATGTTTCTTATTTTAAAGTTTTTGGATGTAGATGTTTTATCCTTAACACCAAAGGCAACTTAGGTAAATTTGATGCCAAAGCTGACGATGGTATTTTCCTTGGTTATGCCGCCAAGAGTAAGGGATATAGAGTCTTTAATAAACGCTCACTAATTGTGGAATAGTCAACAAATGTGACTTTTGATGAAGATAACAGTGCAGCAAGTACTCTTGATGATGACGTTGAGCCATCAACTTCTACTCCAATGAATACTTCTACCGAAACAAATTCTCTGGAGGGCTTGCCAAAGAAATTCTCTTTCAAGCCTTCTCATCCAGAAAATTTAGTGATAGGTGAAGTTTCACGTGGAGTAACTACCAGATCATCACTAAGAGACTCTATTGCTAGCACTGCCTTTATTTCACAAGTTGAGCCGAAAAACATTTCTGAAGCTTTTAATGATAAATTTTGGATTTCTGCTATGCAAGAAGAACTCAACCAATTCGAGAGGAGCCAAGTGTGGGAACTAGTTCCTAGACCGGCTAATCACTCGATAATTGGTACTAAATGGGTGTTTAGAAACAAAGTGAATGAAGATGGTTTAGTCACACGCAACAAAGCTCGTCTAGTAGCTCAAGGATACAACCAAGAGGAAGGTATCGACTACGATGAGACGTATGCTCCGGTTGCTAGACTAGAATCCATTCGGATGCTTTGTGCATTTGTAAATTATCAAAATTTCAAATTATTTCAAATGGATGTGAAAAGTGCTTTCTTGAATGGTTTTATTAAGGAGGAAGTTTATGTAAAACAACCCCTTGGCTTTGAAAATCACAAATTTCTCGACCACGTGTTCAAGCTAAAGAAAGCGCTATATGGCCTTAAACAAGCCCCCAGAGCTTGGTATGAAAGGCTAAGCAGTTTTTTTCTTGAGAAAGGTTTTTCAAAAGGGAAAATTGACACTACACTTTTTATAAAATCTTTTAAAGACACTATTCTGTTAATTCAAATTTATGTTGATGATATCATTTTTGGTTCTACTGATGAAACCCTCTGTCAAGAATTTGCCAAGTGTATGCAGACAGAATTTGAGATGAGCATGATGGGAGAACTCAACTACTTTCTTGGTCTGCAAGTGAAACAAATGGCTAATGGAACTTTCATCTGTCAGTCGAAGTATACAAAAGACATGCTGAAAAAGTTCGATCTTGACAACGTCAAATCAATCAGCACTCCAATGGCTACTTCAACCAAACTCGAACCAGATGAGAGCGGCAAACCCGTTGATCAACGTAAGTATCGAGGTATGATAGGCAGCTTACTTTATTTAACTGCTAGTCGCCCCGATATCATGTTTAGTGTTTGCCTATGTGCTAGATATCAAGCAAATCCTAAGGAATCACACTTGACCGCTGTTAAGCGTATCTTTCGATACCTTAAGGGTACGGTTACAGTGGGCCTATGGTATCCCAAGTCAACATCATTTGACCTCATTGGTTACTTTGATACTGATTTCGCTGGATGCAAGGTCGACCGTAAAAGTACAAGCGGCACGTGTCATTTATTAGGAAAGGCTTTAGTCTCTTGGTTTAGCAAGAAACAGAATTCTGTCGCACTATCCACAACAGAAGCTGAATACATCGCAGCTGGGCGTTGTTGTGCACAAATTCTATGGATGAAGCAAACCCTTGAAGACTATAATCTATCTTTCATGCACATTCCTATATTCTGTGATAATACTAGTGCTATTAACTTGACTAAGAATCCTATCTGTCACTCACGCACAAAACATATTGAAATTAGACACCATTTTTTGCGTGATCATCAGCAAAATGGCACGATTAACTTAGAGTTTATTGACACTGATCATCAGCTAGCAGACTTCTTTACTAAGCTATTATCCGAAGAGCGCTTCAATTTCCTTTGTCGTGAACTTGGAATTTTAGATGAAGCGGTCATAAATTGAAACTCACCTGCGTAAATATCGAGTATAGTATGATTCTCTTACGATGAACTTGCTATGGGTACAAGCCGAAAGGGCCCTTCTGACAACAAGACGTAAAAGCCTAAGCGACACGGTGCACTAGTCCTCAGGACTACCGCTAGCTGGGATCCGGCCCCTGTAGCTAACCCATGGCAAATTCAAACTATTGAATTATAATATATTTCCTTGTTTATTATATGGTTCATTTTGATTTATTATTGCCTACTTGATATTTTCTAAGTTCATTCTGATATTAGTATACCTCTCTATCTATTTGATTGATTACATCAAGCTTTTATCCTCATTTCTAACTCTTTTTCAACACTTAACCATTTTTTCTATCTTTTAGCCCATTTTTCTGTTCTGGAATACTGATCCAGAACTCGGGCCGAACTCTGCCCCTAACAGAGTTCGGGCCGAGTTCGGTCACATTGTTCCAGCATCGGGGACAGCCTCAGCCGTTTGATCATTTTAGATCGTACGGTCCAGATTCCCTCCGACCAAAGAAAACCCTCTCTTTATTTTCGGGTTTTCATCTCTCTCCTTCATTCTTTCCTTCTTCTCCACCTCTCCAAACTTTTTTCTAGAAACCCTAACCCTAGTTTTCTATCAAGAGTGCTCCATTGCTCCTCAAAATCAAGGGAAAGGGGTTTCTCATTATTCTCTTCCACTGTTTGTTGTTGATTTCAGGTATACCTCCTTCCTCCTCTCTATTTCAAGTTCTCTATTTGTTTGCAAATGGCTCCTCGCTTGCCCAATCATGGGAAGAGGATCCGAACCGAGGGTGCTTCCTCTTCGAATCCTCCTCCTCCCATTGAGCAACCCGTTGAACAACAACAACCCCTTCATCCGTTGTTCAATCCACCTCCTTCCCGCGACCCTAATACTTATGACGACCGATTGTTTGTGTCGCTAGACGCCTCCAACGAGTGGTTTAGTGACTTTCGGACTCGTGCGGTCTTCGCGGGATATCCCATAAATTTTACTATTTTCTCATAATTTGAATCTTTGTTTCAAGATCTTTGCTTAAATGAGTTAGTGGCTTAAAACTTTGTTATTTATCGTAGCGCCATACAAATGTTCTATTGTAACTTGACTCACGATGCCACTCACATCTGTTCCCGGGTTGCCGGTATTGATATTGCTTTTGATGCTTCTGAGTTGGGCGAGTATCTTGCACTCCAAGATCTCGATATTTGGGATAAGCTTGTGGAAGCTCGCCAATTCCAATTTGTTGGTGAAACTTCTCTTGAGAGTTTCAAGGAGGAATTATGTGCTCCTAACATAAGTCCTCGCAAGCTTATGGCCAAGCACCTCAACCCATATTTCTATGAACTTTATCGAATTATTTTTAACACTATTTTAGCAAAAGCTGGCTCCACCGATGAAGTTACATATTTTGAGATCTCTGCTTTGTATCATCTTCATTATCGCATTTCGTTCAATCTTCTACGTACCATGATGGACTGGATGATTAACTGTAGGAAGAAACCACGAGCCCTGGTTTATTCTTTGTATATTCCTATGGTTTTTCGTGCGTTCATTGTCCCTCTTCATGATTGTCTTTTCTTGTCTGCTCCTGCATTCCTTTCCAAGGCACGACATCTTCAGGCAGTCGTTGCTTCTCCTGAGCCTTCTGAGCATTCTGATGATGAAGAGCCCGACGCACCTCTACTTGGCCAGGATGCACCCCCTCCTCCTGCTACTCTTGACTCCATCCAGACCATGCTGAGAGATCGTTTCGCATTGGAGGACGATCGCTGGACTCAGATGGACTATCGGACTACCCTGCAGATGAGTGCCCTCAGCAACTCGCTGCACGATATCCAGTATTCCATGTCTCGTCACCCCTCTATGCCTATTCCCATGGAGCGGGATCCTGGTCGCGCTGGTTATCGCATTAATGACCCCTGGGTCATGCGTTACCTGGATCCGGATGCTGCTATTGTGGACCCCAGCCGTTCATTTACTGATCACTCAGACTCTGCTGGGCCTTCTCGTGCTCCGTGATGGAGATTGGCTACTATCTGCTGCTGCTGCTGATGATGATCTTAGTTGATGCATTTTGATTTCTAGTTATTTAGTTTGTTTTTGGATTTATGTACTTAGATGTTCTAAAACTCTGGTTGTGTGTTTGACATTTGGTTCTGTGTGATGACATTTTATGCTTATCGTAGTTTTATATTTTATGCTAGTGACTCATTTTGATTATTCATATACTATTTCTTCTCTGCTTGGTGTGGTTGCATCACTATTAATTGTCTATACTGTAGTTTCTATGCTATTCATTCATCTGCAGTCAATATTGCTAAATGCCAAAAGGGGGAGAACTATGTATATTCTAGATATATTTTTTTCTTTCGTATATCTGTGCTTTTTGTGCTTTTTGGAGATATTATTTATCAGGCCAACAGGTTCAATGCATTATTTACGGGGGAGCTATTGCTTCTAGCTCAGCACCGTTCACTGATTACGGGGGAGCTATTATTTCTAGCTCGGCATCGATTATGGGGGAGCTATGTTACTATAATCAACTGTGTCCAGGTATGAATGTTGAATATACATATATTATTTTGCCAATTATCAATATTGGGGAGATTGTTGACACAAAGTCACAGTCAACCAAATATTGACAACATTGACTAAATAATATCTGTAATAATTCAATACGACACACGACGTCTGCATTAAGCTCAAGACAGACGACAGCTCAGCCTCCGCTTCTCAGTTGAATTCGAGTCTGTATTTTATACTTTCTTTGAGTCTAGACTAATGTAATCTGAGTCATGCTGAGCTCTTGAAACTTAGACTATAGCCTACCCAATAATCCCAAGCTCCACCAAACCAGAAATTGCCCAATGGTCCCCTTAGAACCACTCTGTGCTCTGGAGACAGAGTTCGGGCCGAACTCTGCCTCCACACAGAGTTCGGGCCGAACTCTGTCCCCTAGAAATCAGGAACCCTAATTTTAGGGTTAGCTGGTTGCTAGTTGTCCAACGGCCAAATATTTGAATTTTTCTACCCGAATTCTGGCCGAATTCTGCCTACAAAAACACAATAAATAGGCCATGAATTCTCTCATTTCAAATCATCCAATCTTCTCTTCTCTTCTCTCTTATAGCTCAAATAAGCCATACCCTTCCCATCTACTAGCCACAAGCCTCCTAAGTCTCGAGTGCTCAGCATCTCTCAGTTAGGATTCTTGTGCAAGAGTTGAAGAAGTCGCTTGGACAATTCCAAGCAAATCGCCACTGCGATCCTCTGTAAGAAGTTGACGTGCTCTTCTGAAGTAAAAGCACGGGTTGTAAACTACTATTTCACAAATAGTGGATTTAATCCTGAGCTAGAGTTCTAAGGCCTGGACTAGTCCTCCACGAGGGAAACCAGGTTAAAATCGCTGTGTTTGCGTATGCTTTCTTGCTCTTCATTTACTGTCCGCATTTTACTCTGATTATTTATTATTCGTGAAAGAGTTATTTTTAATTGGTTATTTTCTATATAAACTCTATTCACCCCCCTCTAGAGTTGCCATATGTTCTTCATATATATATATATATATATATATATATATATATATATATATATATATATATATATATATATATATATATCCATAAAACTCAATTAAATCCCGCTAGCCTCTATTCCTAGTATAGAGTCTATTTATATGAATATGACCATATGCAATAACATCTATTTGATAACGAAATAAATATAACCAAGAATAATAAAATAATATTATATAATAATAACCTCAATAATAATGATAATAATAATAATAATAATAATAATAATAATAACAAAATTCAATAAATCATAATGGTGTATATACCATTACGTACACTCTAATAATCCTAAAATATACAAGAACCTAATTTATATAATTCTCATTGAACATCAACTAATAATGATAATTATAATATTTAATTACGAATACTTAGAAAATATTCATTAAATCATTAAAACAAAATACAATACCCTCATACCAAATTTCATCAACACGAATGTCATTGGACGTGTCGCATGCCAAATGGGCTCGGGCTCAGTTCGGATCCTGTCTGGGCTTAAATGGTATAACCGGTTTTCCTAAACTCAATAATATAATTAATAAATAAATAAATCTTCGGTAAGGGTTAAGTCGCAACTTGGCCTGGTCTTCCTAGTTAGGACACACTCATGGCTGGGCCTGCCCTACCAAGGCTAATGCACTAGTCAAAGCATGCCACTGCACTATCCGTGCCATGAGTCCTAGCCATCTTGTACTTTAAAACTCCACCATGGCTAAAGTCATCTATCGTAATAATTAATTAAGTAATTAATTATAAAAATTCTAAAATCACCATTTGATTCAAATAAATAAATAAATGAAATATATTATCAAAATTTTGGAAAGAGGGGTTACAAGGGCAGCAATTTGGCTCTTAAAATGCTCTCCGTTTTGTCTGTCTTTATAGAGGAGGACGCCCTCTATTTATATTTGTTTGGCACTGAAACGACTATTATGTGCCCACAGGTAAAAAATACACTGATTTTACTGTGGGCGCATAACACCCCTTTGGGCGCATAGGGTGTAGGCGCATGGACACTCGATGATCGTGGGTAGATCGTGGTGTTGGCGTGGATATTGACGTGGCCTTATGCTTCGGTACACGATTGCTCGTAGAGACTGACGTGGATGCACGCTTCGATGCCCAATTGGTCGTAGAGTTTGACTAAGTCGTAGGGATCTGCTGTCTTGGGCGCGTAGTGTGGGGGCAAGTTTATGCACCCACACTTGGGTGCATATTTGATCTGCATGAAAATAATATGGGCGCATAGACCCTCTTCGATCATGTGGGCACATAGCTCCTTATCAATCATGTGGGCGGATAGCCCCTCTTCGACCATGTGGGTGCATAGACTCCCTTTCGTACTATGGGCACATAGCCCCCTTTTGGTTGTGTGGGCGCATAGCTTCTTTTGTCTTCTTCATGTAGGATACATAGTCTTATATTTTTCATGCTTCTACAGTCATGGGTATTCAGTTCATTAGAGGAAAAATGGTCAATATTGTATGGTTTAAACATCAAATGGGACAAAAATGGATATCTATGGTTCTTTAAGGAAAACTGTGTTATATATGTGGTTTAATTGAAATGGAGTACTAGATGGTGTGTTTGTGTGGAACAGGTATGTCATGTGGGTAGAGTGGCTCGTCTAGTTCATTGGGGTGAAATTTGTTGGTAGAAAATGGTTAGTGTCGTGCTCCACAAATCAAAGTCACGGTAGGGGTATCAAAGTAATCCGTATAAAACTATACATTGTAAACCAATGATTTATTAGCGCCGTTGGGACCAATCTTTTATTAATTTAAGTCTTGGATTTTAATCTATATTGGCTGGACAAGATTCCAAAAATCTATCTAAACCATTCCTATTAGGTTAAGGGGACCTAGAATAGGTTTTAACTCAAATGGTTGGCCTATTTGTCAGTCGAGTTGGTTAAGAAGGTTCTGTAAGTCTTGAGATGCACCTTCCGTGACTTTTGTGTTTCAGTAGCACAAGGGGCCTTTATTGATTGGCACACTAGTGGCATGTGTGTAGGGGGCTTCGAGTAGATCACAACCATATATTGGGTCGAAAGATTTGAGTCGAGGTTGGATCTCTAGTTGAGGTCGGAATGTACATCGGTATTACGGTAAGGGTTATAGTTAGCCTTTTTGTCCTGAAGGTCGTATCGAGAAAATATAGTACAAATGGACGTGGTTTAGTGGGATATGGTATGTATACTTGAAGATGGACTCCTCTAAGTATTGTATATGGAATTTGTTGAAGGGTAACAGCTGGTCTCGTGCTCCGAATCTCAATGTTACGGTCGGGGACGCCAAATGATCTAGATAGAAAGTGGGAGTTTATGAGGCACTAATTATCACCCTAACAAAAACTACTTATTCTAATCAATAGGTAATGCTAGTCAATCCTAAAATTTAGAGGGCTTACAATCTATACTCTACAGAAGTAAGTCATGATTTTAAGTTTAACGAGGTTAGAAAATTTCAAAGTCGTGATACAGTACCTCGACTCTAGATTATAAAAGAATACTAGACGATAGAATCGATAATGAGATATGGTAGAAATGTATCAAGTTTGGAGTTAGTTTTTCGATTTCAAATGGACGAACACGATTGTATATATATAGCCTTCATGGCCACAGAAGAATAATTCATGTTTACAAGCGTTTGTTTTTCGAAATAGGTGACAAAAAACTATAAGAGTTCAAGGGTGGTGGGAACGATTTGTAAATATGGTTTTCAAAGGCAATTGAATAGTTCAAAAGGGAGGTGCCAAGGTAGTCGTGGATGAGATCCTAAAGGACGTGTTTAACTATACTCAATCCACGTAGAGTAATCATACGAAGAGCGAACCAAGTGCACTAGGTTGATTAGACCATCATGCACCGGTTCTGATTAGACAACATGTTAGTGGACGCACCCAAATAACATATGTCTGGAACAAGCTCGATAGAAGAGTAAGCTCACAAATTAGGCTATAATAGCAGTATTGGTCAAGATGGTAAATTGTGAGTACACGAGATAAATGAAAGGAAATACAACTAATTCAAGTTCCTTAAGAATCTAAGTCTTGTCTGGTATTCTTGCCTATGCAGTTGTCCTATTGTCTTCTTGGCTAAGGCTTTGGTCGATAAAATGAGGTATGGTCCATTAAGGATTTATAGTCTAGGTAATCCTCTTAGCATCATCTATAATGGGTCATAAGGTCAAAGTGAATACTAGGTCGTGAGGCACTCTACCCAACTTATAAGAATTTAACTAATAGTGTAATTTGATCATTAAGGCCTACAAGTCATTCTTCTACCTCTATCAAGCATGAAGGGAAGATAAGATTTACTATAGAAGAGGTCAAGCAAGATGCAATCAATGAGTCAAGCGAGAGTTTGAAATTAGAATCACGAAAGGAGGCCAAGTACGTGGATGAGATTCTAGACTCTATTCCTATACGCAGGCTTGCTTGGCACGATAAAGTAACCAAACAATTTATCTTGACCTGCATGGTCCACCACAAAAATATGTAATGTTCCAGTCCAAAAATACTTATGACTAGGTACGTAGACATGCCAGCTATATACATACAAAGTATACTCCAATATATGGGATCCTCGTATGTATACATAAGCTGTAAAATGTAGTAAACCAAGAGCAATCTAATCTCATCCATAAAATAAAAGAATATAAGATAATGTCATAAATCAATGTTGAATTATTATTGTACAAAATGTTGGACGGAGACAAATCTATTACCAACTATTTAAATAAAAAGAAGTACATAACATGTGAAATGATTTAGTGAAGGTAGCAAGAAAGATCCAAGACCGTCATCTTCGAAGGAATGGAGAAGATCACGTCTCGGCTAGAACACCTGTGAAAAGATAAGAGCACACACCTGAAGAGATCACTAGGTCTTCAGAGGGACGTAACGAGATACATAATATCATGCCATATAAAATGAATAAATACTACTCAATAATAAGTCAATCGGATCATAACATGGTCCAATACCCCCCTTTGAATTAGCGTACCATCCCCTAACCAAACAATACAAAATAAGGACAGCAGATGGCACACTAACCCACGATAAATTATCTTTCCAAGTCACAAATCTAATATGGTATCCGGAGCACGACAAGGTCCAGTACCTTCTCATCGGAGTAGTAAGCTACACCTACAACCAAATAAGGACAAGATGTGGGAAACTAGTCCGCGACAAGTTACAATTCCAAGCCACGGTCAGATATAAGTACCCAAACCAAAAGTACTCATACCTAACGGATAAGGTAGCCTAGCCAATCTAAGTGAATACAGTTTTAAGAACCAATTTCCAATACATGGGCTCTGGCTAAAATGGGATCGATATGGTCCCCCTTGGGGCACCAAAGGCCCAATAAGAGCATAACATTTCGCAGAACGTCAGTGGCCGTCTGTATCCATGGGTAATCTCATCTGCGTCTCCGGCAGAGCTCATGGGTTACAAAAGGTGTAGCCCATACGCTAAGGAATTGTCCTCCCCGTCCAATGCCTACAATGTTGTATCCATAACATATATACCCTCTATTAACCGCTAAGTCGAACTAATCATACAATACTATTAACGGTTAATCCTATCGCACGGCTTATACGTACTGGTGGCCAACTAGTCACGCATGTCCGAGTTCTATATGCGACTCGCAACTCCGTGGCACAAATGTGTCAAGGCCTATGAATGCAACATACAAAGGGTGGTCCCTTAAATCTAAGTTCAATGTGTATGAAAATAGTATATAGCAGGAAATAGAACTGAACAATAAAATTCTATCTAATTATGCCATGTATTAGAGTTTATTTTGCAAAAAATAAATAATAAATAAATGCATAAAATATGAGCTAAAATAAATAGACAACAAATGCCAAGGTATCTTGCCTGATGTTGTGTATAGAAAGGGCGATGTCCAATAGCTCAAATCGACCGAATAGTGAAGCATAGAAGGTCAAATCTGACAAACATCCTCGGAGGCTGAAATAAACATCATAAATGTTTCCAGAATAAGAAAAATAGCTAGAATAGCCTACCATAAGTCCAGTTCTGGACACAAGGGCAAAATCGTAATTTTGGGTCAAAATAATATCCGTCGTTGGACCCGTTTTGCACCGAAAAGCGTGCCAGTACCTACGGTCTCTATAGTTGTCAAAATATATGTCTAGGGTCTGATTTAAGGAGACGAACCTACCGTATGTTCAAAGTTAGATTCTGACGGGCTGTGCACAATTTTGCCCATTGGAGGGGGTCGCGGGCCCGCCAAAAAGGCATTTCGGTTGACCTTCTTGGAATCAGACCAATATTGGATATAAGAGGAAAAAATTGATTCGGTCCTGTTGGCATAAGTTTCGTCTCGAACCGACGAATGTACACGAAGTTATGGCTTAATTTGCAAAGGATCGATACGGGGGTATCTTGACGGATACGCACTGATTTCGTCGCGCACGTACAACAAAATCGAGTTTCGTTAGTTCTCATATGTCGATAACATCCATACGTGCCTTTCGATGCTTATGGGTTGCGACCATGTCACCCGGTTTGTCGGGACGCACGCCGTATTGGACGAGAGTTGTTAAATTTTCACTATTTTAGAATATATTTTTCCTTAACTTTGAAGCTGAATTAATCACAATCTAGTGAATGAAAACTAAAACTACCAGTTGCATTTCTATCTCGTATATATTGTCTGCAGGTCTGTTCAATTAGAATTTCTAAACTGTCGAGGAGTCGACAGAAACTTGTCTTCCAATTCAGGGTTTTAAACTCTTAAAGTGCTCTATTTTTGACAGTTTTCTTGGGAATTTTTGGTTCAAATTTTTGAGCAACATACTAGGTTTTACTAAATCCTAATTAAAGGGGTTTTGAGAGGATCAAGTCATCTACACACTGGATTGACGAGATCGAAGTTTAATTGAGTAACTACAGAGATACATGGGTAGGAAGTTTGATACCTGGCTACAAGGTAGCCCTGTCTTTCACGACCGTTCCATGAAATTTCGGCAATCACCGTCAGCGTGGGGTTTTGGGATGAGCACGAAGGAAATTCCTAAGTCGAAGATATCAACATCTTATATATATTTATATTTGGTTTCTCATAGGTTTTTCCAGAGTTGATTTTGTGGGGATTTGATTTGATTTGAACCAAATTTTGGCTAATCCTAGAGAGAATAGGGAGAGGATTAGGTTCAAGAGAGATTGAGGATCTTAGTTGAAGAATTTGAATTTCATTCAAATCAACCGGCTGTTAGCTTAACAGAACCAAGGTTCTGTTTATACTTTGGGAAAAAGATAAGTGAACAGTGCTTCGACACTGTTCACATAAGAGAATACCTTTTTATTTTCATTTTTTTTACATATATATAACTAAAATTTTGGTAGTTTTTAAATAAATCTGTAAAAAAATATTTTAAAATCTAAAATAATAATAAGAAGCATGTGTACAATTTTCCTAGTTGTAGGAAAATTTTATATAAATCTTCTACTAATATGTTTAACCAAAGGTTCAAGAATAACTGTAAAGTAGTAATAATAATAATAATAATAATAATAATAATAATAATAGTAAAAAATAATAAGCATAATAATAATAACGATTTCATCCAACAAATTAGCAAGGTATCACAAATTGTGGTGGAGACACTCCCACTACTATTATTGGTACGTATTGAAAATACCTTTCTTTTCAAAAAGATGATGATGATAATAATAATAATAATAATAATAATAATAATAATAATAATAATAATAATAATAATAATAATAATAATAATAATATGAACAACCATTTAGTAGGCATCCTAGATTGGGGGAGACTGCATAATACTACTAGTATTATTTTCACAATAATTATAATTTTTCAAAACCTTTCAAAGAAAACTAAATAAATAAATGAATAAATAAAAAATAAAAATAAAAATAGCAATACTACGATTTAATAAATCTCAACAATTAAATATTCAAACAAAATAATTCCTGTGGCACATACAGCTGCTATGCTAGTCAAGGCATTTGCTTGCACTAGCCGTGCCATATTGTCTAGTCAGTGTGCATAACAAACTTTAAATATGACTAAGATCTTTTTTATAGATAAACAATCAAAAAAATTCAAAAATATTTTGTAAGTAAGGAAATTTAAAATAACAATAAATCCCAAAAATTCTTAAAATTTTGGGGGTTTACAATTCTACCTGTACTATATCTCATGATATTTGGAGACTTTTTGAGGTAACTCATGAAGTTACTTCCCAAGTGAAGGAATCCAAAATTAGCAAACTAACATAGGAATATGAATCATTTAAGATGAAACTCGGCGAGTCAATTACACAGATGTTTACTGGTTTTCTAGATATTATTAATCCTTTGCAATCTCTTGGTAAGGATTACAGTAACCGTGAGAAGAACAGAAAGGTGCTACGGGATCCAACCAAGAATTGGAACCTAAAGGCAACTACAATCATTGAAGGAAACAATCTCACCATAATGACTCTGGAGACACTTATGGACATGCTAATGACCCATGAGTTAGACTTGCATGAATTTGAAGAAGCAACCCCCAAGGAAAAATCTATCACCTTCAAAGTATAAGCCAAAAAAGTTATAAACAATGATTCTAACGAAGAATCAACAAGTGGTGATGAGCAAGCCGTACTAGTATAAAACTTCAGGAAATTCTTAAAGTTCGAGCGATCAAACCGAAAGAAGAAAGACGTCCACGAAAGCAATAAAGAAGAAATAATATGTTTTGGAAGCAAGAAGTCAGGGCATATGAAGAAGGACTGTCCACTGTCAAAGAAAAGCAATCCATATGATAGATCAAGATCAATCAGGAAAGCTATAATAGGTCAAATGTAAGCAAAGACAAGCATATGGCACGAAAGTGATGCCATTGAATCATAGGAAGAGGACAGACCTTGCAGTACTGCTAATGTCTGTCTTATGACATTCGATAAGGTATCATCCAACCCTCTGTATGATGACTTTACTTTCAATAAATTAGAGACTGCCTTTAGCGAACTACTTGAAGAACACAGAAATATGTTAGACAAGTACAAGCAATCTCACAAAAAGGTTAAGGCATGCACAACCGAAGTAGCAAGATTATCTAATCTTTTTAAAGATAATAAAATACATCTACTATCGGTAACACGGATGAGATAGCCAAGCTCAAAGTAGACTATCATGAGGCTATCCTTACAATCAAAAAGAAAGAAAGAGACTATACCAAAATACAAGAGCTTTATGACATAGAGAAGAATAGATACTTAGTCACATAGCAAAGACTCGTTGATATGACTGCCAAATATGAGAAGTCTTGTGCGGTCTCTAAAAAGTTAGAGATGAAGTTAGGCAAACAAGACATTCATGTGACACGGCCTAAGTTTAGTCCTAATGCTAAGCATATAACTAAGAGGACAAAACCACAGAAAGCACACAAGCAACAATTTAATCATAATTATGCTTTCACTTATAGGTTTTCAAAGAAGACATAAATATATGTCAACACAGAAATAAAGAGCACTTTTCAAAACTTACTTGAACGTACTATGGTACTTACGGGCAAATATCACAATATTGTCTAGCAAGAAAACTTGTTGACAATGAGACACTTGTTTGGATGCCTAAAACTAATCAAAATAGACCCTTCAAGAAATGGGTACCAAAGGATTCATCTACTTGTCCTTTAGGTGGACCCTCAATTCTCTCATGCTAGAAGCAAGTAGATCCTCGATAGCGGATGTTCGCGGCACATGACTGGTGATGCATCTTTGTTTGTTATTCTATTGATGAAGAAATAAGGATACATTTTCTTCAAAAATAACTTGAGAGGTGATATAATTGGAAATGGCACTGTTGGTATGTCTCCTTACCCAGTAATAAAAGACATTTGTCTAGTTACGGAGTTGAAACATAACCTACTGAGCATAAGTCGCTTGGCAGATAATGGTTCTTGTATCAACTTTGTAAAAGACAAATGCTCTATATATGAAATATTATCTGGTAATCCTGTATATGAATGGATTAAGAAAGACAACATTTATGTTTTCTTTTTATAAAGTACTAACAATGCAGGAAGGTGTCTAGTATCAAATCAAGATAAAAGTTGGCTATGACACAAGAGGCTAGGACATGCCAATATGGATACTATCTCACGGCTATGCACCAAAAAGTTGGTAAAAGGACTCCCCGAAATCACATTCAAAGGAGATATGGCATGTGCTGACTGTAAAAAGAACAATACAACTAGGTTATTTTTTAAATCCATCAGCACTGTAAGTACTTCTACACCCTTGCAGTTAATTCTATGGATTTATTTAGTCCTAGTAGAGTTGATAGTCTTGGCAGTAAGTTCTACGCTTTTGTGATTGTTTATGATTTCTCTCGTTATACATGGGTTTACTTTTTATCAAATAAAAGTGATACTATTTTTGAATTTTTGATATTTTGTAAAAATGCACAAAATAAAAAAAGGTTTCAAGATTACTCGTATCAGAAGTAATCATTGGTGGCGAATTCGTAAATGCTAATTTTAAAAAGTTTTATGATGATATTGGATATTATGATAAAGTTTCTTGTAGGAGTCCCTAGTAAAATAATATTATGGAGCGGAAGAATCGTACTCTAAGCGAGATGGCTAGAGTCATGCTAAATCAGGATAACCTTTCTAAATATTTTTGGGTAGAAGCTGTTAATACAGCCTATCAAACTTTAAATTGGGTGTTAATTCGACCTATCTCGAAGAAAACACCATATTAGCTATGGTTTGGAAGAATTCTAAATATTTCTTATTTTAAAGTTTTTGGATGTCACTGCTTTATCCTGACACCAAGGATAACTTGGGTAAGTTCGACTCTAAAGCAGATGAAGGAATATTTTTCGGGTATGCTGCTAAGAGTACGGGATATAGAGTTTTTAATAAAAAAATCTTTGATTGTTGAAGAATCTATTAACGTTACCTTTGATAAGCTCAATTGTCACAGATCTAGCGACAGTTATGATGAAGATGCACAGATTAAATCTAAATCATCTAAAGATATTGCTACCAAGGAGAGCCCTGTGGAAGATATAACAGAAATGTTCAAATCTTAGGAATTCTTGTCAGGTCATCTAGAGACGCTCATCATCGGTGATGTATCAAAAGGTGTAAGTACACATTCTTCTACTAAAGACACTGATATAACAGCTAATGTAGCTTTTATATCTCAAGTAGAACCTAAGACAGCAGATGCTTTTAATGATGAATTTTAGATTGATGTCATATGAGAGGAACTTAATCAATTTGAGAGAAACCTATTTTGGAAACTTGTTCCTGAACCTATTCGTCAATCGATAATTGGTACCAATGGGTGTTCCGAAATAAATTAAGTGAGGATGGGCAAGTTCTACGCAACAAAGCACGTCTAGTGGAACAAGGATATAATCAAGAGGAAGGTATTGATTATAACGAGACATATGCTCCTGTTGTAAGACTAGAAGCTATCCGCATGTTTTGTGCATTTGCATGTTCAATTTCAAACTATTTCAAATGGACGTAAAAAGTATATTTTTAAATGAATTTTTGAAAGAAGAAGTTTTTGTGAAACAACCCCCAGTTTTGACGATTTTGAAAAACCCGATCACGTCTTCAAGCTTATGAAAGCACTCTATAGACTCAAACAAGCACCTCGTGCTTGGTATGAACGCCGAAGTACCTTTCCACTTTAAAATAGTTTTCCAAAAGGAAGAGTTGATACTACTTTATTTATCAAATCTTCAGAAGATGTTATTCTTCTTGTGTAAATTTATTAGATGACATAATATTCGGTTCTACTAATAAAAAACTCTGTCAAGAATTTTCTAAGTGTATGCAGAGTGAGTTTGAAATGAGTATGATGGTAGAGCTAAACTACTTCCCAGGACTTCAGATCAAACAACACTCAAAGGGAATATTCATCAACCAAGCCAAGTATACGAAGGATGTACTGAAGAATTATTACTTCGACAACGTAAAGCCTATCGAAACTCCAATGGCTACATCAATCCGGCTTGACAATAATGAAAGTGGCAAACCAGTCGACCAACGTAAGTATCGAGGCATGAATGGTAGTTTATTACATTTAACTGCTAGTCGCCCTGATATCATGTTTAACATTTGCATCTGTGCTAGATATCAAGCTAATCCTAAGAAATCATACTTATGCACCGTTAAGCGTATCTTTCTATACCTTAAGGAAACTTCTACAGTCGGCTTGTGGTATCCCAAAACCACATCTTTCGACCTAATCAGTTATTTAGATACGAATTTTACAGGATGCAAAGTAAACTATAAAAGTACCAGCGGTACATATTATTTCCTAGGAAAAGCTTTAGCCTCCTGGTTTTGCAAGAAGCAAAATTCGGTAGCGCTATCAACGACTGAGGTTGAGTATATCGCTCCAGGATACTATTATGCTCAAATTTGTTGATGAAGCAAATCCTAGAAGACTATAATCTGTACTATTCTAAGATTCCCATATATTGTGATAACAGTAGCACGATTAATTGAACTAAGAACCCCATTTGTCACTCACGCACAAAGCACATAGAGATACATCATCACTTTTTATGTGATCACCAACAATACAGGGATATTTGCTTAGAATTCATTGACACAAATCATAAAGTAGCAGATATTTTTATAAAACCGCTGGTTGAAGGCCGTTTCATTTATCTGTGACGTAAACTAGGCATACTTGAATTTTTAGATTCATAATGCATTATGTTTAATAAAGATTCTTATAACTTAAGATTTTGATATTTATTAATTGAATTCATTTTGGTTACAAGCGGAAAGGGTCCTTCTGTTAAAAAGATGTAAAAGTCTAAGCAACATTGTGCCAAGTGTCTTCGAACTACCTCTTGCTAGGATTCGGCCCCTACAGTTAACCCAAAGTAATGAATAATATTAAATTAACTAATTAAAAGTTGTTAAGTCTATTTATCATTCACTAGGCATAAATAAATTAGAAATACAAGTGGCCGAACTCTGACAACTCGGACCGAGTTCGATTGACGTCGGTTCATTTTTCCAGAACAACATAGTCGGCCCTAGCTTCCTATATAACTCCATCTCATCTTTCATTTTTTTCACACCCGAACGAAAATCCTCTAAAAACCCTAGTTTTTAACTATTCCAAGCTCACTTCCTCCTTCATCCTTAGATCTACGAAGCTCAAGAAGGTGTCTTTCTCCATCCTTTCTCTATTCTCTTGAGGTATTTCTTTCTCTTTCTCATTTTCATCTATGGCTTCCAAACTCCATAAGAGAAAGAAAGTAGCTTCCGTAGCGTTCATCTTCGACCTCTGAATATGAATCAGTCAACGTGTTCAGTCCTGCTCGCCCTACTGGCGAAGAGGAATTTGACTCGTCTTTATTTCCTTGTTTGGAAATAACGGACTCTTGGTTTGACACTTATTGCTATCGAGAAATTTGCCCCGGGCGATACGTCAATTTTACTATTTTCTCGGAGCACACCTCCACTTTTGATAGACTTAGCCTCTGAGATTTCTTTAAAACCTCTAGTGACATCTATGATAATGTCGTACATTTGTTTTACTGCAACATGCAAGTCAAACCCGATGACAGTATCTACTCCTGTGTCGTCGGATATGAAATTGAAACCAACTCGACTTATCTCAGTGAGTATTTCCATATGTCCGATATCAGCGAGGCGTTAGTTGACATTCATAAATCCAATTTTCTGAAGACATGATCCTTGACTTCCTTAAGGTTGCAATGTGTCATCCTAACCCTGTTCTTCGCGGTGGTAGGTTATACGCAAAGCATCTTAATCAGAACTTCTATGAGTTATATCATTTTATCTATTCTGCCTTGCTTCCTAAAAAGGGATCTATCGATGAGATTACCTTTCTTGAAATGTCTGCCATGTACCACATTCACTTTGGTGTTCCTTTCTCTGTTCCTAAGACCTTCATGGCTTGGATGATTGGTTATAAGCAAGTGGGACGTAACCTTCTGTACTTCATGCATCTATAGCTATGTTTAGAAGATTTGAGATCAACCTTGCCTTGTGCCATATTTCCTTCTCATCTTCTGAGTTGACTAGATCTAGGAAATATCCTCTACCTCCACTTCCTCTTAGTACTGCTCCTACTGAGTCTCAGGCTGACCCAGATGCTCATGCTTCTGCAGCTTCTGCTCCAGGATTTGATCTGCAGTTTTATCAGCTATTTAATAATTTTGTCACTCTTTCTAGACAACGTCATCAAAGTTATATTGATGATGAGTTTCGTCATACCTCACATGCTCAGGTATTGAGGAATGACATTGCTGATCTGCACTGGAGTCTGGCGCATCACCCTACTACTCCTATTATGATGATCCATTATCCTGGCTTCGATGGACTGAGGTTTGATGATCCGACTACCTACGGATACTTTGATCCGACTACTGCTTACTTCGATCCTCAGCCACCTGCTCCAACCGATGATGATGATGCTCAGATGTGATACAATCTTTCAGTTTAGACTTTTGGAGATTTATTTTGCGAGTGATGATCTATGTAGTTGCACTTTGTAGCAGTCCAAACTTTTACAGTTGGACTTTTTATTAGTATTATTTAGCAGTCATAAACTCTTTTAGTTTATGCACTTATGTTGTTCTTTCTTTTAGTTCTATTTTATGTTATGTGAGTTTTTCAGTTTATTCCACTACTACTGCTTGTTCTAATATGTTGTGACGTGTATTGTGGATATTACTCTTTTTTTTATCTTTTCTTGTCTGTGTTAAATTGTTGGCTTCACACATTGCGGAAGAGCTACTCATTTTGCGTACATGACAAAGAAGGAGAAGAGCAATACCAAAATCAACGAACAAGTCAGGTATTTTATTTCAAAGTTACATTTTAGTTATATTTTGGTATAAACTCAAGTTTGTCAATTATCAAAATGGAGGAGATTGTTGCCCATTGCCTAAATGGTCACACCTGATTTTAATAATCAACGACAACTTAAGTCGATACGCAAAATATATGATTGTTACTAAAGTTACAGGTTGCTGAAATCAATATAAAAGAACGTACTACGCCTACATCATGCTTCAACAAAGAGCATTCAAGTCATCATCCAAATAAATTACATCGGGATCCAAATCGAGTCTTTTTATACTTCTTATGTATTTTACTTTTATTGAGTCTAGGAAATATAAATGTAAGATCGATTAGAATATTACTGGCTTAGGTTGTTTCTAGTCCACTATCCAAAAAGTCTACCTACTTATTTCAAAACTACATATCCAAATAGCCCAAAAACCATATACAATTTTGACCCCAAAAATCCTATTTTGATTAGACAGAATTCGGATAGAACTCCGGCCGAGTTCGGTCTAAGAATTTTGAATATCTGTTGCCTCCAAATCTGCATCCAACATTCGTTTGCGAGATATTAGCATCCGACCTCAGCCCGAATTCTGTCCGAGTTCGGTCTGAAATAATACAGTAAATAGAGAAGAATTTTTGCATTCTAATCACTCAATCACTGTTCTCTCGATCTATTTCTAAGTGTCTTTCCAGTGATCTAAAAGCTTTCACATTTTACCTATACTACTCTTAGCCAAAGCCAGTAAAAATTCTGTTCGATTTAGAGGCTTTGGTTTATAGAGTTGTAAAGAGGTTGCAAGTCAGAAAACTTCTCAGTTTTCAGAGTCGGTCGTGCGCTCGTCACCAAGCACGGTGTTGTGAAGTCGGTCATGCACTTGTCGCCAAGTACGGTGCTGTAAAGAGACGTCAAGCTCTTATTTAGCTTACAAATAGTGAATTAACAGCGGGCAAGAGTACTCACAACTGGACTAGTCCTCTTAGAGGAAACTAGTATATATCACGATGTTCACTGAGTTTGATCTTCTATCTCCTGATTACTTCATTACTTTACTGTCCCTTATATCTGCAATAGTTCATAATTTATTAATTTTTAAGTGGTGAATATTTTTGCTGCACAAACACACTCTATTCATCCCTCCTCTACAGGTGCTCAACGGTCATACACTGCGCACAGAGGCGGAGCGGAGATGAGCTTCGATGGCATGGCGCTCTGGATCAGGAGTGCGGTGGTATGGTGGTCGACGTGGTGGAGTCGGCGGACAGTTGGGGGTCGATAGGTTCGTGCTTCTCTCTCTCATTCTCTCTGTGTATGGTGTATTAGAAATTATGGGTGGTGGTGTCGTTAGAAAATGGCTGTCAAAAGGATGTCAGTGGCTAGAGATAGGGTGTCGGGCCTGGTATTCTCTTCTTTATTTATTTATTTCTTTTTTTTATGGTGGTTGTGCCAGTCATGGTCGACAATGCGTGGGGGTGATGGAGGTGGTGTATCGTGACTACGGTAGCAGTGGTGAATGGTGGCAGACAATGGAGTGGTGGTAATGTTGCTGGTGGTTGAAAAATTACGGCCAGGCTAGGCAGGGACCAATGGTGGTAGCTGTGGTAAATTTCGGCAGGGGGTCGGTTCCATGATGATGGTGATGCTGGTGGCAATGGCAGTATTGGTGGTGATGGCGACGACGGTGTCGGCCACTTTGATGGTTGCGAATGACGTTTGCCAGGAAGGAATGGCCGGGAGCTGTGGGTATTGGCAATATAGGTGGTGGTGTCGGCTATGGGGGTCGCTGGCCGGAGCTCTGGCAATGTTCGAAAAGAATGGGGAGTTGATGACTGGGGGTTGTGATGGCAGCAATGTGGGCTGGAGGCTACTAGGGAAATTTTGGAAAATTTTTTACGTTATAACTCATTAGGAAGTGTTCATATATATAGGGGAGTGGGGAAAACCATAAAAATGTAAATGTAATAGTATTAGGAGAAAATAGTGGTAAAATACTAACATACTAACCCCACACTAACCATTAACAGTTTGTTATCTACTAGCAATTTATAAACATAACTTCTCTAATATTTCTCTATATAAAATAATTACTTACAACCTATATTTTTCCAAGTAATTGATTAGAAAATCTATTACGATAAAAATCTCACATATAATTGTTTTACAAATCAATAGCCCAACAAAATGTCGTTAGCGAATTACGATCGAAAATATATCGTATTCAAGATTTTCAAAGATTCATAAAATTCAGAGAATTAAAAAATATAATTTTTTTGAAAAATCCAAGAAATTAGTTAACAAAGGTTACAAATCTACCCTTCTTAAAGAAATTTTGTCCTCAAAATTAAGATTGATGGAGGGATCAAAACATGATAAAGAGTTTAGTCTGTGCCTTAGGCACGATCAAAGAACGACGACTTGGCACGACTAATGATAATCAATTCAAAATTATTTATGCACGACTAGTAATTTTGGCACAATGGATTCGTGATATGAACAGAACTATATATGCATGATTTACAAATAACTTAAGTCATTGAGGCACGATCTCAATCACAGCTAGGGGAATCGAAGATAGAAACAAAATTCGAGAATGGAATGATCAATAGTTTAGGTTTTCATGGAAATCAGGCTCAAAGTCGCACATGCACGATTAAGATGAAAAACTTAGTTATGACCAAGGATACAATTTGGGCACAATCAAGTTTGAAGTTAAGGTCTTATAGGCACTTTCTAAAATCTAATGAGCATGATTAATTGAGTCATGAAATACGGTCTGAGCTTGGTCGTGATTTGAAAATTTGGAAGTGATCTAAGTTCACTTAGCACAATCTAGGATAAGATTATGAAAACCAAAACTTAGGCATGTTTTAAGAATGGAACCTAAGCACGAGTATCTATAAAATCGAATTTCTGGCACTAATAGAAAATTATTTAGACAAAATCAAAGTCTAAATTCTGGCACGACTAATCAATCATATAGTCGTGACCGAGGATCAAGGTTTTAGGCACAATTTAGAATAATTTCAAGTTATTTAAGCGTGAAGTCGTGACTAGGTAAATCAAAATTGTTCAATTACGATAAGGTTAGAATCAGGTCTAAGTATAGAATGATCAATATGATCAAGGATACGATAAGGCTGGATTCAAGGTCATATAGGCACATTCAAATACATGAACGTGGGGATTGGGCATTATTAGGAATACCAAATGTTTGACACGGTCAGTAACCAAGGATCAAACCACCTGGTCACGAGTGAAATCAAGGTTCGGACGTACTGAAGAATTTTGGAATGACTCAATCGCTTAGACACGATTTAGGATGGGGCGACATAAATTTTTAACATAGTCACGATTTTGAATGAAACCTAAGCATGAGTGACTAGGGAATCAAGATTTAGGTACGATAGAAAATTTATTTCGACATAGTCATGATTAGAGATCAAAAGTTTTAGGCACGATTTGCAGGTTAAGATTAACACGTACAGTCACGATTATTAGAATCATAATCATGAAAATCAAAGTCGTATAGTCATGCCAAGTCATCTAGGGATGACTAATCATGAAAATTTAAGATATAATTAGGAAATCAAATAATGGTAAAAAAGTTAAGGCACAAGTGTTAAAATTCAAACATGACCATAATCGAAATTCGACACGACATGGGTAAGGTCAGTCTAACCTTGGTCAAACAAAATTTAGACATGATGGAATATAATCGTAGTCCAAGCATGAGCTACATATCGATAGAGATACATGTCATGATTGAATTTAAGTCAATTGAGTACGATCAAGGATTAAGAATATTGGTACGATAAAGGAGATGACCAAAGTCGATGGTCGCGATCAAAGGGAATTAGAATTTAGCGATATTGAAATTTAAATAATGATTCAAGGATAGGGAAAAATCAAATAACTTCTATTAGGATAGGACATCAAAGATAGGATTGCAAAGGAAGTCAAATCATCTCACTTTACTACTACCGAGTTTATCTGATCATCATTTGCCAATTATATCTTTATCTCATAAGCCCAGACATACCACTACCAAATCATGATCTTAAAATTTAAAAATCAACCCCTATGTGACTACTACCAAAAATCATAATCTTCAGTCGTCAAGATTAAACTGTTCTATAGATACTATAGGCTTGACCTTAGTTCAAAAGGCACCAATCCGCGTTGGCACTAATCCATGAAACATGCTCTTGTTAGAACCCCTCGATATTTTTTTTAATCCATTACCAACTTAATCTAAATTCCTCCACTTTGTCTTTATCTGGGATCCGAAATTTCCTAAATCATGGTTAAAAAATAAATCCTTGAACTTGTTCCAATATCACCTTCGTAATATTCAAATATAATGCCACCCTACCATATAAATTCTCTATTATTCTAAATATCAACCTTCATATTTTTTTCAACTTCTATACCTTCAAATATTATTCTTCTTAAACTTAAGAATTTCCATTTTCCTATAACTCAAAAAGTTTGTGTACTTCCGGTTCCAAATCATTCTCTTACCAATCTTTTTTCAATTTCATGTCATCTCTGCATGTAGTCATAAGCTTCCTTCTATGTATTTGAATTGCTAATTTGAGTATCTTGTCTTAACTCCCTAAGGTAATATCCCAAGAATCAGTAACGACAAAACATCCAAATTCACAAAATCAAATGTCCTCGAATATCCTCATTAGCTCTAAAAGTACAACTATAAAATATTGCAGTTCTCACCATTTATGTATATTCTAATCTTCTTCTTACTCGAAATTCTCCTACGTTCTTTCCAAAATAATCCATATTCGAAATATTCCTCCAAGTGTAATTGTTTCCAAATAATAATATTGGTCTTTTCTTGTTTCTAATCTCGGTTATATAATTGTCCTACTAATTCTATCTCAATGTCCAAAAATTTTTATTCCAACCAAGACTACCATATGATGGCAATTATGCCCTTTCCGAGCTGGATGATTATGATACTTCCTCAGCCTTTCTTAAGTAAAAGAATACGATAATTCAAAAGGTTTCAAAGTGTAGCTAATCGGTTTAGATGTAAGATAGTTGATCGATGTAAATAGGACATAGTTGATTAAGACGAAGAAATAATGGTAAGATAAAGAAATGATGGTAGAAATTGTTCTTGCTCAACTAGTCATAATGGAGTGAACCAAGTTAAGATATGATCTTACAACCATACACGTCTTCCTGAAATCATGTTGCCAGAATTTTGCTACGCCAGTATGCATAGATGCAATAAACGATAGAGTCCATAACCAAGGTAATACCCTATAATCATGTTTCTAGAATTCTTATCAAGCCAACCGGTATGGCTTCGAGAAACTTTAAAATCCATAACTAAGACAAGTATATCCCAAATCAGGATCTATGTTTTTGTCATACCATCTAGTATGGCTACGATAAATTCTAAACTCCAAAACAAAAGCAGACATTTACCTTTCTCAATGTCCTCATCAAATATGTTATCAGAATAAACGTTAATTCAATACATAAAATATATTTCGATACAAAATCAAAGTCAACAACGAACATCAAAATTCAATCAGCGAACAAAAAAGAGTAGACAGAAACAAGTGGAAACAGATTTTGAGATAGAGTTTAGAAAAAGGTTCCAGGAGTTGTTGCAAAGGTACTATCTTAGTTAAAATTCGAAACTCCCTGAATACGGCCTAAAATCATTCTCAACCTTCATACATATAAGATTGGCTAATCATTCTTTCCTAAATAGTATATAAGTTCACTACTACTTCTAGTTCTCTCTCGGGTCCATAAAACTCGTCCTAATGCAAGATTGGTTTGATAAAAGATATATATTCAAAATTAGGACGAGCAAAAGATAGTAAAAAATAGAATCAAAAGAGTTCCGAAGTAAGATTCTCAGGGTCATCCCTGGAATCCATCAAGAGTTCCTAATATGTTATTGAGCACCAAATATTCTAAAATTTTCTATGATTTAATCCTAATCCTAGGGCAGGCTCGCAATAGTACGACTAATCCTAAGTACTACTATGACTTCGCAATAGTTACGAAGAATGACTTGCATCGGCCACCATAAAAAGTGTCATGACCCGTACCCGAATATTCGGGCACGAGTACGTGGGCCACGTCCAGCCTATGCCGCAATATCGACGGTAGAACGCTGTCAAGTACCCAAAAAATATATAGAACATTTAAATGATCCATAATCATAATGTACTCCAATCACATCACAAACAACTAAGAAAGATATGAAATAGGAAGATATCAATAACTCTGAAACAACTAAAGTCGACAAATGAATATACATATCCAGAAAGTATCAGAGACAAATTCGATAACGAAGCATAAATCAAAATACAATCTGAATAAAAGATAATGGCCTAGAGCTCTCCAGTGGTCAATTCACTATCTAAAGTGCATCAAGATTTGTTATCATGAAGTCTAGGGTGTGGGCATAATATTATCTAAAAATAGTTATCCAATCAGGATTGGAGCAAAGCACATAACTCTAAAAGCAGTTCCAATGCATGGTAGGATATATAGAACTAGCAATAAATAGAATACATGACATGCTGGAAAGAAATGTAGGAAAATAAAGAAATAACATCATGAAGATATAAGAAAAATTGAGTACGTGAATAATATAGAGAACATGTTTAAACTATAATAAATATACGTGATTTAGAGCACAAGGCAGTTATGCGATTGGTTTAGGTTGGATATGAGTAATCTACGGTAACTCTATTATATGTGAGGGTATATCGACATATACATGAGTATACTAGAGGGATTTAGTCACATTACCACTTCTAATCTCTCCTACCCAATAAATACATAAGGATCCGATTATGTTACATTACGTACATGATTGTTAGCTTGAACATGAAGCACATGTGAGCACATGAGAATACATGAGAGAACATGATAGTACATAAATAATACGAATACAAGGAGTACACGATGTACATGATAAAGTACATGAACATGAAATACCGACGTACCCGGTAAGGGGATAATATTGTATGACAAGATCCATATAGTACCAATCCGTGTTAACAATGTGTCAGCATCAAGTAAAATAGTCTAGAGCAGGCAATATAGATACAATCATAATGTAAACAATTAGAGAAATTACTCGCTTGGATTTGATTGGAGTCGATGTGCGCGATACGAACGTACCGACACGAGATTGGTATGATGCTATGCTCCACAAGATGGTCTCAAATGACGGCACATGAGGTTCTATTGAGTTCAGAATAGCCCAAATAGTCTAGTTTGGTTTATAAAGGCCCAAAATCAGTGTTCGGTATGATATTATAATCAATAAATAGAAAACGACTAAAATAGTCGTGATTTGTGATTTTTAAGGGAAACGTCACTAAAATAATATGACTATTTTGAAATTCATTTGAAATTCTTTAAAACTATAATTCATTAATCAAACTTTTTTTTTGATAATACCCTAAAAACCTAGAAATTATTTTAGGGCTTTAAACCCTTAATTCTCAATTATAAATATAAGCGAAAACTATATTTAGAAAAAGATAGCTGGAAAATACTATATAGATGGGGTGTCAAATCCAATTTGAAACTAAAATGTAGGCATGGAGCCTAATACTACAATTTAGTTGCAATATAGTTTAGAAAGCTAATATAAATATATTTTATATCAAAACATTATTAAAGAAATAATAATATCTAAAAATACTTTTATATATTGGTAGAATTTTTAAATTAACTAATATTTTTATTAATAATAATAATGATAATATAATGCATATACATACACATATATATATACATTTAAATATTATATTATATATGTCAAAAAATATATAAAATATACGTATATGTATACTATTCCAGATTATATATATATATATATATATATATATATATATATATATATATATATATATATTTCACATACATACATTTATACAAAAAATATATATAAATACATTTATACATATATACAACAATACATATTTGCAATTACATTTATACTTATATATAATGTACATGGGCTGGAAAGCCCAACCTTTAAATATTTAAAATTTAACATTTTGAAAATAAAAGGACTTTAAGCCCAGTCCAAACAATTCTCAGCCCAACTCTACTCTATCCTAATTAACAACCATTATATCAAAAAATAATTAATGTCAGCAGAGGCTGCTGAATAAAGTTTAAACCCAAAATTAAAAAAAAAAGGAAATCTCGGCTCAAAAGAATATTGGAGAGAGAGCTCAAATCCTAATTCACTCCCAACTAATTCGAAAAGGGAAAGGGATGAGGAATGAAAAGGGCTCACAGTGAGTCTAGCGACGATGAAGCGCCTGGGCAGAGGCAACGGAGGGCATTGAGGTGGCGTATCTCAAGAGGCTCGATCGGCGGACGCGGCTTGGGAAGGGTGCGCTCTAGCGGATGTAGGCACCGGATTATGGCGTTGGGTCATCACCAGACGGAGCTGCACAAGCTGCGAACAAAGATGGAGCTGCGCGAGCTGCGCACAGAGGCAGAGCGGAGACGAGCTTCGGCGATATGGCGCACCGGATTTGGAGCACGGCGGGATGGTAGTGGATGCGGGGGACGTGGCGGAGTCGGCGGACGATTGGGGGTCGATAGGTTCGTCCTTCTCTCTCCCCTTCTCTTTATGTATGGTGTCTGGGGAACTATGGGTGGTGGTGCCAATCAAAAATGGTGGTTGGGAGGGTGTCCGTGGCCAGAGACAGGGTATTGGGTAGTGGTTTTGCTGGTCATGGTTGGCGGTACATGGTGGTGACGGAGGTGGTGTATAGTGACTTCGATGGCGGTGGTGAATGGTGGAAGACAATGGAGTGGTGGTAATATTTCTGGTGGTCAAAAATTGTAGCCGGGCTAGACGAGGGCCAATGGTGGTGGCTATGGTAAATGTCGACTGGGGTCAGTTCCATGATGATGGTGGTTCTAATGGCAATAGCAACATTGGTGGTGATGGCAACGGTTGTGCCAGCCAGTTTGATGGTGGCGGATGGCATTGGCCAGGAAGGAATGACAGGGAGCTGTGGGTATTGGCAATGTAGGTGGTGGTGTCGACTATGGGGGTGGCTGGCCAGAGCTTTGGCAATGGCCGGAGAGAATGGGGAGTCGATGGCCGGGATATTGTAATGGCAGCAATGTAGGCTGGATGCTACTAAGAATGGAGAGTCGATGGTCGGGATGTTCCAATACCTCTTCCTCAACATCTTCCAATTCTTTATCAATGTTAACCTCCATAACGTCATCTACTGGAACCTCCATATCTTCTAAATTCTCTTTCTCAACACCAGCCAAACTTATATATGTTGGTTGAGGCTTGACCACCTCTTCCTCTTGGTAGGCTACATCCCCAATATTATATGTATTTTTTGCTTTGGTTTTGCATACAGCCCACCAATCCAGGGTACTACGCCATCGGCTAGGATAACTCGTATAATACACTTGAACGGTTTGACTAGCCAACACAAATGGCTCAAAACCTCCATATCTTTTTCCATGTTTTATATCAACAAAGCCAAATTGTTTGTCAATCTTCCATCCTTGCTTGGGTGTTGTGTCGAACCAATGACATTTAAAAAGCACAATCTTCGTATCAACAGAATATTCAATCTCTATGTTATCTTTTAGAACACCGTAGTAGTGGAATTTGGGATCGGCATCGTAGACTGAGGCTCTCACACAAACTCCAAATTTTTTGGTATAATTAGCCTCCTCATCGACAAATGAATGATTGATAGGCTTATCAGTAATTCTAAAGTTAAATCCATTTATTGTACATCCACTCCAACACTTTGCCTTCTTGCTCGGTCCAATAAAAATTGCTCTTAGCCCTTTATTCTGCAACTGTGTACCAGGACGGAAGACCTAGTGTGGGTAGTATCAGAAAAGTCATTAGACAAAGTGTGGGTAGTAACATATCGAATTTAGAATGGCTAATGATTATAATCCTTACATAATTTCGGAAGCACGATGAAAACTTCATATCGACCTCTCTAGCAAGATCGTCATCATCAATATCAGGTCTTTCCATTCTAATCTCAGCTCTAAAAGTACTGTAATAATAGGGAGAAATATTAGCACACTTCTAAATAACGAATTTAGAATGACTAAATGGTGTCACTTACTTTTCAATATCTTCCATCTCTTGGATACCGCTATTGAGGAATATATACCGATATGCGGCTTCAAACTCGTCGTCATTCAACCACCATAATTTAGTCGCACTTGTCGGCTTGCCCCCCACATTGAAGATTGTATGGATCCCTTCGTTCGGTGCATTGATATCACCTTCATCATTCCTTAGTGCTCTATTCCGATTTGTTCGGACATGAGTATCGAAGTAGATCGAGCAGAAGTTAGAAACCTCCTCAATGATGTACGCTTCGCATATTGAAGCTTCTACACGAGCCTTATTGCCCACTTTCTACTTCAGGTGACCTAGATATCTATAATAAATATATTGAATATTAGAATTATTTAAATAAAAAAAATTATAAATTAGAAGATTATTTTATACCTCTTAAATGGGTACATCCATCGATAATGGACGGAAGTACAGACATGTGCTTCGTATGCAAGATGAATCGGTAAATGTTCCATACTATCAAAGAAGCCGGAAGGGAACACCCTTTCTAACTTGCAAAACGTCACTACAACTTTCTCCTCAAGTTCTAGCATATGTTGCACCGTCATCTTACTTGAACACAAATCTCTAAAGAAGATAAAAAACTCGGCCAGCAGAGTCCACACATGAGAAGGTAGCATCTCTCTAAAAGTGATAGGAAGTAATCGCTCCATGAAAATGTGACAATCAAGACTCTTCATCCCTATCAACCTGCGTTCATTGAGATCGACACATCTCACCAGATTCGATATGTAACTGTCAAAAAATCTCAACTTTGAAATCCATTTACATATTATCAGTTTATCATCTCTACTCAATGTAAATGGTGCTGGAGGCTTCACCCAGTTACCATTGGACCTTTGCGACAGATGCAACTCTGGACGCTTGCAAATAATTTCTAAGTCCTTTCTTGCTTTAATATTGTCTTTCGTTTTTCCCTTAATATCTATTACATTATTAAATATGTTGTCAAATATTTTTTTTTTCAATATGCATGACATCAAGATTGTGATATTGTCCGAAGCCTTCAATGTGATGGCCCGATCCCAGATTTTCCATGACAGTCGATAAATCTCGAACCTCTTTCCAAACTATATCTTTCGTTAATCACAACGGGGGAAGAGATACTTCCAGTTTACCAGCCCTGAAGTCATCTTTGTTCCTTCTCTACGAATGTGACGAAGGAAGAAACTGGCGGTCATAATAAAAAAACATGCCTTTCCTTCATTCTGAAGGCGGAATGCCTTACTCTTCCCCATGTATATTGGATATGACATAATACTATGAGTACTCCACCCCGACAATATCCCATAGGCTAAAAAATCGTTGATGGTCTACATGAGCATCGCCCTCATCTGAAAGTTCTGCTCCACCGATATATCAAACGTCTGGATGCCAAGCTGTCATAATTGTTTCAACTCATCCACCAACGGTTGCAAGTAGATATCGATATTCTTCTTTGGATTTCTTGGACCAGGTATGATAAGTGTGAGGAACATGTAAAGAGTTTTCAGGCACATCCACGATGGTAGATTGTATGGGGTCAAAATCATCGGCCAACAAGAGTATTGCGTCCCCGACTGTCCGAATGGAGTGATTCCATCAGAACATAAAGCCAATCAAACATTCCTAGGCTCCGCAGCAAAATCAGGATGACATCGATAAAAATGCTTCCATACTTCTCCATCGGCAGGATGAGATAATTCTCCTTCATCTATCTTCCGTTCTTTGTTATGCCATGTCATGTGTTGTACAGTATTTGCAGACATATACATCCTCTGCAGCCTCTTTGTGATGGCAAGAACTGTATGTACTTGTACGGGCGCATCCGCGTTCGGGCAATTGATTTTCCTTTATCCCGGATTGGCTTGTACCGGTCCTCGTCACAGAAAATGTATTTATCTTTATCGCTATTCTTCTTGTAGTATAACATGCAACCATTTCGACAACAGTCTATCTTCTGGCAGCCCAATCCGAGTTTTTGCATTATCATCTTTGACTTATAGAAGCTTTCAGGTAAATTATTTGATCATTTAGGTAACAACTCTCTTACAAGCTGAATTATTATTCAGTCATAGCATTCTTGCGGTAAGTTAAAATCAGATTTAAGGTTCAACAGCCACATCACCATCGACAATACCGAATAAGAATCATAACCCGGATGTAACGAAGTATCAGCATGCTTGAACATATCGTAGAACTCCTTTGCATCAGGATTCATATACTTACGTGCCACAGCAAAATCTAATACCATCTCACGTGCCAAGTTTGTTGGTCACCGATATTCAAAATGATCTCCGAGAGTAGAATCTCTTACCTCGGTATTGAAGAAGGACTGAGATTACGAAGCCGAAGATTCTCCTTGATTAATCCACATATTGTAGTTCGGCATGAAACCCTTCTTGTAAAGGTGCTCCTTGATTCCATCCATGAAATCGGTATGGCTACTTGCATATATGAGAAATTGCTCGACGCCCGCCTTGAAATCGTCCGTCAAGCCAATCATACTCTCATGTTGCCGATTGTACATCCACGAACGGTCAAGTAAGTATCGACTCATTGTTCTAATCCACGTGAATGATTCTGCACCAAGAATTAAGATGCTATATATCACTTGGTATCATAAAACAAACCCAGTATAACTTGGTATGACGTACCCCTTACGTACATTCACTCATGAAACAAACCTAGTATAATTAGGTATCCCGTTAATACATAAGTATCAAATTGATACTCAAGTATATATCGCATTTATCAATCAATTACCTTAGTAATCTAAAACTACTACACCTATTTATTTCGTATCCATGTCCCGTCAAATTTCTAAAACTATTATACCGATAAATTTCTATTTATCTACTATACCCACTACTATACTAATAAATTTCAAATACGAAATTAAAATTGAAACCCTAGAACATCTTGAGAAAACATAAACAAAGCATAAATAAAAATAAATACAAATTAGGGTTTCGGGTTTCGGACCTTGAAGAGGTTGGTCACAGAGAGGATCTCAGAGAAGGGGGACGTCGGAGGGGGGCACCGGAGGGGGGGACGCTGGAGGGGGTGGTCGTCGGAGGGGGGGGTCGTTGGAGGGGGGCATAACGGAGAAGGAGAAGAGGGAGGGTGTACGGGGTTTCGAAGGAGGAGAAGAGGGGGGACGGAGAGGGGGAGCACGCCGGAGGGAGGTGGTCGCCAGAGGTGGGGGCTCGACGGAGGAGGAGAAGAGGGGGTGGTTAGGGAGTTCGATCGGAGGAGGAGAAGAGGGAGGGGGCCGGAGTGGAAAGGGCGTCGGAGGGGGCTGCCGGAGGGGGTCACCGGAGGGGGCCGCAGTGGGGGGGGAGGGGGGCGGATCGCCGGTCGGGGGGGGAAGGGGAGGAGATAGAAGGATTTTGAGAGTGAGGGAGAGATTGGAAATTTTTCAAAATTTAAGTAACTTTTGAATTTTTACCGCAAATTAGCTACAGAAATTTTCTGTCGCTACGCCGTCGCTACATGGAAATGTTACTAAGTAGTCGCTCGTTAGTCGCTACCTTTATGAAAAAAATTTAGAATGAAAATTAATCCTTCCATTTCGACTTTTACTGCAGCTTAGTGACATAATATATCTGTTGCTAGTCAGTCGGTTGACATTTTTCGTCGCTAAATAGTTGCTGATCCGTCGCTAAACTTATAAAAAATTTAAGTGAAAAAATTCGTCGCCTGTAAGTCGCTTGTCGGTCGCTAATTGGCGACTGATTACGTCATCGCTAATTTTCAGTCGCTATTTTTCTGTATTTTGGTAGTGTGTGTTGGCAAGTATGAACCAATGTCTTTTGGAGGATGGTGGGCTAATTGGCCCAATGATATCCATTCTCCATGCTTCAAATGGCCAGGCGGCCGTCGTAGGGTGTAGGATATTCGAAGGCTGATGGATGAAGTCAGCATGCAACTAACATACTGGGCACTTCTTTGCGTAATCCATGGCATCTGCCATCATAGTGGGCCAGTAATAGCCCATGCGACGCAATCGGTCTTGCAACTTAGGGCCAAGCTGATGGGTTCCACAAGTGCCATCGTGCGCCTCTATGAGTACTTCTTGTGCTTCTGTCTTGGATAAACATCTTAAGAGAAGGCCGTCATATGAACAACAATACAACATCTTGGTAGGTGTGTTATAGAATAACCGGAGAGAGCATCCCTTGACAGAAGTAGCCTCCTTCGGGGCTTCGGGTAGGTTCCCATAGACTGCATAGTCTATGTACGAAAACCGCCAATCCCGAACGTCCACATTAGTGTCTTTTTGTTTTGAGTAACTTAGACACGTATGTAGATTGTTCTTGGGGCAAACTAGCTCCCGGCCCGTTATCGTGATGGTATATTGGGTTCCCATAGGAGCTGCCAGAGAAGCGGCAAGGCCAGCTAGTACGTCGGCCTCCAAGTTCTGTAACCGAGGTACACGTTCTATAAAGAACCCTATGAAGGTAGAGATGATATTGATTTTCGCTTGGTGGTATGGAACGAGATATTCATGCCGGACTTCATATTGTCCCCGAACCTGGTTGATAATCAATTTTGAGTCGCCATAAGCTTCGATGTAGTCAACCCCCAACTGTTTAGCGAGCTGGAGTCCGATGATGAGAGCATTATACTCGACGATGTTATTGCTGTATGATTCTATGAGAGAATATGCCCGGTTGATGACCAAGTCGTCAGGAGTGATGAGGACCACTCCGACCCTTGCGATGATTTTACCTTTGGGCCCTGTTCTTGAAGCACCGTCAAAGAACATACACCAAACCGATTTATCTGAAATGGTATTGGACTCTAGAACATCATCTGGGATGTCATCATAGAGCTTTGATGTCTCTGGCACGGGATACGCTGTTAAAAAGTCGGCCAATGGTTGGCCTTTGACTGCCTTTTATGGGACGAACACCATATCATAAGGAGTTAAAAGTATCGCCCAAGTGGCTAGCCGTGAGTTTAAGGCCCCTTGCTTGATCATGATGACCATGAGGGGGTTGACTCGGGAGATGATGTGGATCGTCTGTCCGGCCACGTAATGATGCGTCTTCTGGATGGCGAAGAGCAGGGCAAGACACTCCTTTTCGATAGGATTATACTGATGCTCAGCTCCAATCGTGGTCCTGCTAAGGTAGTAGATTGCCTGTTCGTGGCCTTCATTGCTCTTCTGGGTTAGCAAAGCACAAGAAAATGGTCCATATCTTGGACATATAGCAGGAAGGATCTCCCCACGACTGGTGCTACTAGTACTGGAGAAAAAGTGAGGTACTATTTGATATCGTCGAACGCATGCTGGCATTCTTTTGTCTTGACGAAAGAAACCCCTTTCTTTATCAGTTTGGTGAAAGGTTGACATCTACCAGAGAGATTTTCTATGAATCTTCTGATATATGCTAAGCGCGTTTGCAGGCCTCGGAGCTCGTGTAGGTTCTTCAGAGGAGCCATGTCCAAGATCGCCTTAGTCTTCTTAGGGTCAATATGAATGCCCTTGGCTGTGGCGATAAAGCCTAAGGATTTGCCATTGGAAACTCCTAGAAACGACTTTGTTGGCTCATCTTCAGTTGATGTGCTCGTATTAAGTCGAACACTATTATCAAGTCTTCCAAGTGATTGGATTTCTTTTTTTGCTTTTGATTGCAATGTCATCAATGTAACATTCTACCATCTTTCAAAGGTGCTTGTGAAATATTATGCTCATTGCCCGCTGGTATGTTGCTCCCGTATTCTTTAACCCGAAGGTCATAAGTGTGTAATTGTGTGTCCCTTTTGGAGTCCGAAATGAAGTATGCTTTTCGTCTTCAGGAAATATCTTGATTTGGTTGTGTTAGCCCACTGGTCATGGTCAAACCTGATTTTAATAATGATCAAACTCTGTCTCGATATAAGGGCTACTCAAGTTTATTTGGACTCTTGGACACTGCCAGAGAACTGCTACCCATTTTGTTCAAGATCGAAGCTGTGTTTGCCACTCGAGTCTGTATTTCCTTTATGCAATATAATTTTTACATTTCTTGAGTCTAAGATTACATTGTACACCGAGTCATACTGGCAAATAGGCTACCCTAAAAATGTTTTCAAAATATTCCATATTTTGAACAACAGCCCCCTATTTACAAAAAGCTCATAACTGCTTAAAACAGTTTCAAAAATTCCAAAAAATATTTTTTTCAAAAACCTAACAAAACCGTGACAGAACTCGGCCCGAGTTTGGCCAGAGTTTGGTTAGTGAACGTTGCTTTTTAAACTTGGTCCTCCTGCAGTTACGGATCTTGGCGAGATTTTCTCCTAGAGTTCTGCCCGAATTCTACCTGAATTCTGACATTGTTTTGCCTTTGGAAAAACTATAAATAGAGAAGGATTTCAATCATTTCAATTCACTAATTCACTTTCATCTTTTCTCTCTAAATTTTACTGCTTTCTTCCAAAGTGTTTTAGGCTTTAATTTTCAAATCCTAAGACAGTTATAATCCTTTAGTCGATTTGCCAGTGTGTTAGGGTCTAGAAGCTTCAGAGCGATTGTAATCATAGGCTCGATTAAAGAAAAAGATACTTCACAACTGAAGTTGGTCGAGTCCTTCGTATTAAAGATAGCGTTTGTAGAAGTTGCAAGGACTTCGTACAAGAAATTTGCGATATTTTCTAATAGTGGATTCAACTGGAAGCTAGAGTTCTTTCGACTGGAATAGTCCTCACAAGAGAAAAACCAGTATACATCGCCGTCTTTGCGTTTGCTTTCTGATCTCTACTTTTACATTTATTTACTTGTGATATATCTCTGTGTTCTTGCTGCTAACTTTTAAATTAGCAATATTCTGCTGCCGACTCTATTCACCCCTCTAGAGTATTGCACTTTACATATCAGAGCGAGTTATACAGGTAAAGCAAGGTAACATTGCAGTTATATTTTTTTATTATTCTTAGCTTTTACATAGATCACAATACAACACATGGCAACTGTGAAGTTTACAAGTGAAGGCCATGCCACAAACAGACCTCCTCTGTTTGACGTACAAATTACACCTATTGGAAATCTCTTGACTTTGTTCCTACTATTCTTCTTGAAATCTCTTGACTTTGACTTATGGTCTATAGTTATTGATGGCTACAAAAAGCATCCTTGTATTCTTGTTGAAGATGTTTTGGTTGAAAAACCCCATTATAAATATACTGAGAATGAAAAAAAAGGCCAATCTTGACGCACGTGCTATTAACGATTTACTTTATGCTTTAGACATGACTAAATTTAACAGGATGTCTACTTACACAACAACAAATGAAGGGTGGAAACTTTTCGAAGTAACTCACGAAAGAACAACTCAAGTTACTGAGTCAAAGATCAACAGACTTACGTAGGAGTATGAGGCGTTCAAGATGAAGCCAAATAAATATGTCACCCAGATGTTTACGAGATTCCTGGATATTGTAAATCCTCTGTCATCATTAGAAAAGGAGTACAGTAACCTTGAGAAGGTTCGTAAACTGCTGCGAGCTCTCACAAAGAACTAGATTCCAAAGGCTACAGTAATCATTGAAGGGAACGACCTTACAACCATGTCTATTGAAACATTCATGGGTAAGCTACTCACTCACGAGCTAGAAGTTCAAGACTTTGAAGATGCTACACCAAATGAGAAGTTAGAGAAGTCGATCGCTTTCAAATCTCAACATAGAAGAACTGTCGAAGAGAATTCCGTCGACGCTGACACTGACACTAAAGATCAAGCCCTTATGGTGAGAAAATTTAAGAAGTTCATAAGATTCAGTAGAAGAACGATAGACTACAATAGCAACATAAATAACAACAACAACAATAACAACGAAGAAGATCTTATCTGCTATGGCGGTAAAAAGAAAGGACACATGAAGAAGGATTGGGATTGTCCAACAACATCATCATCAACCAAGAAGAGCAACAAATATGACAAAGACTACCTAAAGAAAACTACATCCCGAAGATATGCCAATACAAGCATATGGCATAAAAGTGAAGCCAGCGACTCAGAAGACAAGCAATCAGATAATGCTGCAAATGTATGTTTGATGGCTTACGATCAGGTAACCACTAACCCCATGTTTGATACTTATGATGATTTTACCTTTGAGCAACTAGGAGAAGCCTTTACTGACCTCTTAAGGGATTACAAAAGACTTCGTATTAAATACCAGACCTCTAAGAAGGTACTCAAACAGTATAAAGGTGATATAGGAAGACTTATCGACATACTAGATGACGTTAAGAAGTAGTAATAGTTCTAGTGAGGTAGGTGAGCTTTCTTATGTTAAGCTGTTATTTTACGAGACCCAAAGACTATCTGAAGAGAAGGACAAGACCATTACCCAATTAGAGGAAGACTTACTTAAAGAGAAGAAAAGTCTCCAACAAGCTATTGTTAGAAATGATGCACTCACTGCTAAATATAGCTTGTTACATGACACCTCCAAAAAGTTGGAAATTAGGTTAAATAAACAGCCTGAAGTTACTGGTTCCTACTCTAACGCATGTCACTTACCGAATTATCGAAACACGGTCAAATCCAACACTATCAAACCTAACCAAACCAAACCTTTGCCTAAAAAGATAAATAGGCATGCATTCTTTTACACTAGAAAGCCTAGACCTACCAACAATGCATAGCACACTATATTCAACACTCAACATGCTAGATGTCACTATTATAGCAACGTTGGTTATATTTTTTCTGTACGTAGATTTAGAAAGCTTATTGATTTGAAGATTTGTGCATGGATACCAAAAACTAACATTCCAGGATCCTATAAAAAATGGGTACCAAAGTTTTTATCTTCAAATTCTTTTGTAGGTGAAACGCCCTTCACATGCTAGAAGCAAATGGATCCTCGACAGCGGTTGCTCACGGCACATGACCGGTGATGCTTCATTGTTCGCAACATTATCGACGAAGAAAGAAGGATACGTTTCCTTCTGTAATAATTTAAAATGGTACATAATTGGTATTGAAAATATTGGTAAGGTCCTCTACCCTGTGATTAAAGATGTCTGTCTAGTTACCGAGTTAAAACATAATCTACTTAGCATAAGCCATTTACCTTACCATGGTAATGGTATTAACTTCGTCAAAGACAAATGTACTATAGTTGATAGCGCAACTGGTAGTACTATCTTTGAAGGTATCAGGGAAGACAATATATATGTTTTCTATTTGTTAGAAGATGCTAACAAAGCAGGTAGATGCTTGACTGCCAAAAGTGATGAGAGTCAACTATGCACATGAGACTCGATCATGTAAACATGGACACAATTTTAAGATTATCCACAAAAAAGCTGGAACGAGGCTTACCGGACATTTCTTTCAAGAAGGATACGATATATAGTGAATATGAAAAGAACAAAGCTACCCAATCCATTTTTAAGTCCAAGAACGCTG
The DNA here is from genome assembly GCA_029216955.1 of Iris pallida. Classification (NCBI taxonomy): domain Eukaryota; kingdom Viridiplantae; phylum Streptophyta; class Magnoliopsida; order Asparagales; family Iridaceae; genus Iris; species Iris pallida. The sequence goes on along the minus strand of JANAVB010016197.1, from coordinate 58,364,932 downwards.
TAAGTACTACTAGACCTCTATAATTACTGCATATGGATTTATTTGGACCATATAGAATTGCTAGTCTAGGTGGTAAGTTATATGCTTTTGTGATAGTAGATGATTTCTCTAGATACACGTGGGTATATTTTTCTTGCACTCAAGAATGATGCATTATCAGAATTCGTCACCTTTTGCATGAAAGTTCAAAATAAAAAAGGTTTCATGATTACTCGTATTTATAGTGATCATGGCGGCAAATTTGAAAATGCAGAGTTCAAGCAATTTTATGACACACACAGTAATTTGCATATGTTCTCTTGTCCTAGGACACCGCAACAAAATGGAGTTGTGGAACGTAAGAATAGGACTATCCAAAATGGCTAGAGTTATGTTAAACCAGTTTAGTCTACCTAAATACATATGGGCTGAAGTTGTCAATATAGCGTGCTATGTTCTCAATATGATTCTAATTCGACCTATATCAAAGAAGACTCCCTATGTTATGGTTTGATAGAACTTCCTCTGTTTCTTATTTTAAAATATTTGGTTGTAAATTCTTTATTCTTAATACTAAAGACAATCTGAGTAAATTTGACAAAAAAGCCGAAGAAGGTATCTTTTTAGGTTATGCGACGAAGAGCAAAGGTTACAGAGTCTTCAACAAGAGAACCATGATCATCGAAGAATCAATAAATGTTAAATTTGACGAACTTAATCAACACTCAATCGATGATGATGAAGACATAAATACACCAAGTACAGCTCCTGCAGAACCTTCACACAAAGCACCAGCTGATTCTCCAAGCAAATCACGTACAGAACCAAAAGTCAACCAACAATACAGAGGATATGCCAAAAGAAATAAGACTTTTGGCAGTCCATCCAAAGGACTTAGTAATTGGTGAGATTACCAGGGTTGTAAGTAATCGTTCCTCTATTAAAGATATAGCTTCCTGTTTTGCTTTTATTTTACAGCTTGAAACCAAAAATATTGAAGAAGCATGTTGTGATAATTTTGGTTAGATGCTATACAAGAGGAATTGAACCAATTTGAACAGAATCAAGTTTGGGAACTTGTTCCCAAGCCCATTTATCATCCGGTCATTGGCACCCACTGGGTATTCCGAAATAAACCGAATGAGAATGGTTTTGTGACTCGTAATAAGGCTCGACTCTTAGCTCAAGGATACAATCAAGAAGAAGGTCTCGACTACGATGAGACTTATGCCCTAGTTACGAGATTAGAATCTATTCGCATGTTATGTGCATTTGCATATTTTCATAAGTTTAAATTATTTCATAAAGATGTCAAAAGTGTATTTTTGAATGGTTCTATAAAAGAAGAAGTTTATGTAGCTCAACCTCCAGGTTTTACTGATTTCAAAAATCCTGATTATGTTTTCAAGTTGAAGAAATCCTTATATGGTTTAAAACAAGACCTTCGTGCTTGGTACGATCGTCTAAGCTCTTTTCTACTTGACAATGGTTTTACAAAAGGGAAGGTTGATACTATATTGTTTATAAAAATCCTTTAATTGCAATCTTCTTTTAGTTCAAATTCATGTAGATGATATTATTTTTGGATCTACTGATGAATTTCTCTGTCAAGACTTTTTAAAGTATATACAGAATGAGTTTGTGATGAGCATGATGTAAGAACTAAAATTCTTTCTTGGACTGTAAATCAAAAAACAACAATGGGATGTTCATTAATCAAGCCAAGTATACAAAAGACTTATTAAAGAAGTTCGATCTGGAAGGCACTCCGATGGCAACTTCGACTAAGCTTGATATTGATGAACAAGGTAAATCGGTCGACATATGTAAGTATCAAGGTAAGATTGGTAGTTTACTTAACTGCTAGTCGTCCTGAAATAATATTTATTGTTTGCTTGTGTGGCTAACCATAAGGAATCACATCTGTGTGCGGTTAAGCGTATCTTCCTATACCTTAAAGGCACTTCTTATGTCGGCTTATGGTATCCAAAATCTACGTCATTTGATCTAACCGGTTATTCAGATGCTGATTTTGCTAGATGCAAAGTAGATAAAAAAAAAGTACCAGCGGTACATATCATTTCCTAGGCAAAGCTCTAGTCTCTTGGTTTAGCAAGAGCGAAAATTATGTCTTATTATCAATGATTGAGGCTGAGTATATCACCGCAGGACATTGTTGTGCACAAATTTTGTGGATGAAGCAAACCTTAGAAGACTTTGGTTTACTATACACACACATACCCATTTTCTGTGACAACACTAGTACTATCAATTTGACTAAAAATCCTATATGTCATTCTCGTACTAAGCATATCGAGGTTCGACATCATTTTCTTAGAGATCCTATACACACACATACCCATTTTCTGTGACAACACTAAGCATATCGAGGTTAGACATACAGAATCAATTAGCTGATATCTTTACAAAACCTTTAGTACAAGATCGCTTCAATTATTTACGTCTAGAATTAGGAATTTTAGATATCAATATATTAACTAATTTTGTTTTATCAATTATTTTTTAAATACTCAAAAACTGTTTTTGAGACAAGCCTATAAAAGGTCTGTCTGTCACCACGACTACGGTCGAAGCGAAGCGGTATTTAATTGTTCCCCAGTGAACTCCCGTTAGCTGGAACAATATCCCTACAGCTAATCTGAAACAGTCGCTGTGTATCGAAATTTAATTTGTAAAATAATATTAATTATATTAATTGAAATTTAAAAATTACTAAAATTGGTATTAAATAATTGAAAGGGGACGATGAAAAGAATGTGGCCTGCAATTTTTTTTCAAAATTCATCAAAAGAATCCTAGGCAAACTCAGCCAGAGTTCTGTTGGTGGTATATACTTTTAAGTTAGAACCCGAGGCCCTCTTCTCTTCATCTCTTCCAAAATCCTCTTTCAAACAGCAACTGGCGCCCGAGCCCTCTCCAAACCCTAGAAACTCTTCAACCCATTGCTTCCATTCTACTTGGAGATTTCAATACAAAATTTGGATTCGTGCAAAGAATCTCAATCTCTACCACATACTCAATTCTTGGAAGGTATAACACTCTCCTTCTGTCTTTTTCAGTTCATTAGTTTTAATTCAATTTTGGAAGAAAATGCCTAAGGAATTCACTCCATCCAAGAGAAAGAAGACAAATGCCAGTGAAAAGGCATCGTCTTTGAATCCACCAGAGGATTCCCTCTTTTCCTCGGTACAATTGGCCGACGGTGCATTCATGAGTTTTTCTTTGAAACTCATGACCACTCATTGTTATGGCACGCTGACTTTGTCATACGTAACCTATGTACTAGAGCCCCGATTAAGTGGACTATGTTTCCTGACCACTGTCCATTATTTGAGACATTAGGGTTACACCGACTTGTTACCCTCAAATACCCTATAGCTACAAATACCCTTCGACTATTCTACTGCAACTTTGTTTTAGACACTTTCTCTGTTAGAACTCGTGTCGATGGTATCAACATCGAGTTCGATGATACCATCTTAGCGAAAATCCTTGGAATTCCTAACGAAGGTGCCCGCTTTCTGATATTACTGAGTTCGATTTCCCCGATGGCATGACTCTTATTAGTTTTAAGAATGACCTTTCTGCACCTGCCAGTGTTCGTTCTAGAAAGTTCAAGGCTACAAACTTGAACTTATTTAACTATGAGTTGTATTGCATCATCTATTCCGCTATTCTTCCTAAATCAATTTTAAAAGATGATGTTACAAATCTTGAACAGTCTGTCCTCTATCATCAAGGGTATTCTATCTTCGATTCCCAAGACTATCATTCAGATGATGGGATGTTGTCACAGAAATGATCGAAATCTCTCTTATTCGATGTTCATCCCATACATCTTTCACTGTTTTGATGTTGATCTTTCTACTTGTGCTCTGGACTCTGAGCCCAAGTTTCTTCAGCTGTCACGGCGTAGTGCGGTCGCTCCTCCTGTACCTTCTACTACCCCTGCTCTACCTCCTCAGGCTTACCCAATGTCTTTTGAGGATATTCATCAGCATCTCTATGATCTACGATCATTTATCACTGACACATCCAGGGAACGTGAGTTCCGTGATATGAGTTTGTTCCAGGCACTCACCATCTTTTTTGTCGATCTCTGTTTCACCCAGACTGAACATTTTGCCAGTTCTCTTTCCAGTGATCCAGCTGTCTCTGGCTACCGCTATGAGGATAAGACAATACACACTCTTTTTTAGCTCGATAACGCATATAACTAGTACCGTGGTTCCGGTGCTACTCCACACCATTCTAGAGCTGGCACTTCTGGAGCTGGTCCATCCGGACATGGTGGCCGTGCTGGCACCGCTGGTGATAATGATGATGATTTATGGGATTTATGATCTAGACGTATTGTATTTTGTCTAGATGTGACTTTTTGGACTTTGTTATATTTATTTTTACTTGGAAATGCTCCAAAATTCTAAGATATCATTAGTACTCTATCTTTTAGTTTATTTTGCACTAAGATTGGGATTGACTGAGTTGATGTATGGTGAACATCCTTTTATGCTTTTCTTGGCATATTTTATTTTAGTTTAGCATTTATTTCTTGTTATAGCACTATCTCTTTATGCTTCAATATAAAATGTCTGTGAAATATTTATTTTTCTATATATTATATTTGTATTTCTTCAGTGATTGTTCCTTATATATAAATTAAGGGAGAGCTTTCTCTATTGGCAATTATTTTGCTAAGTGAAAACGGGGGCAAAATAGGATCTAACATCTTTGGGAAGATACATGATACAATTTTGATTATCTTTTAAATCTTATTGATCAAGATGTTATATCAGTCAAGGTTTTTCAATTATCAAAATGGGAGAGATTGTTGGCCCACTGGTCATGGTCAATCCTAATTTTAATAATTGATCAAACTCTGTCTCGAAGTAAGGGCTACTCAAGTTTATTTGGACTCTTGGACACTGCCAGAGAACTGCTACCCATTCTGTTTAAGATCGAAGCTATATTTGCCGCTTGAGTCTGTATTTGTTTATGCAATGTAATTTTCATATTACTTGAGTCTAGGAATAGATTGCACACCGAGTCGTACTAGGAAATAGGCTATCCTAAAAATGTTTTCAAAATATCCCATATTTTGAAAGATAGCCTCCTATTTACAAAGTGCTCCTAACTGCTTAAAACAATTTCAAAAATCCCAAAAATTATTTTTGCAAAAACCTAACAAAATCCTGACAGAACTCGGCTCGAGTTCGAACAAAGTTCGGTTAGTGAACGTTGCTTTTTGAACTTGGTCCTCCTGCAGTTACTGATCTTGTCGAGATTTTCCCATAGAGTTCTGCCCGAATTTTGTCCGAACTCTGACAGAGTTCTGCCTTTAGAAAAGCTATAAATAAAGAGCGATTGTAATAAGAGGTATTGATTAAAGCAAAACACTTCATAACTGAAGTTGGTCGAGTACTTCATATCAAGGCGCCAATTTGTAAAAGTTGTAATGACTTCGTATAAAAACTTGTGGTATTTTCCAATAGTGGATTCAGCTGGAAGCTAGAGTTCTTCCGACTGGAATAGTCCTCACAAGAGAAAAACCAGTATACATCGTTGTCTTTGTGTTTGCTTTCTGATCTCTACTTTTACGTTTATTTACTTGTGATATATCTCTGTGATCTTGCTGCTAACTTTTAAATTAGCAATATTCTGCTGCCTACTCTATTCACCCCTCTAGAGTATTGTGTTTTACGATTCGTTTCTACAGGTTGTAGCCTGAGAAACCATCCCTAAAGGATACGTTCGAAGTCACAAGTGTTTTCGATCAATACATCGGTGATCGGGACAGGAAACTTGTCTTTTGGGCAGGCCAAGTTGAGATCTCTGAAATCTATGCAGACCCAAATTTTTTTGTTCTTCTTAGTGACTGGGACAATATCGGCCACCCAATCTGGGTGTTTTTCTTCGCGAATGAAGCCACTCTCTAAGAGTTTATCGACTTCTTTTTCGATAGCATCCATGATGTTAGGGTGAAAATGCCAATGTTGCTGTTTGACATGCTGGATGACTTCGTCTTCAGTCGGCGGTTTGTGCTGTTTGAAGCGTCATTCCCATTGGGATCCTAAGCGTTGAGCCCAGGGTTCATCCTCGAAATATTCAAGTATTTGGTCTTCATCCTCGATTGAAGGATCTGCAGAGACCATATTAACAGACAATATCTTCGTGAAGGCTTGGCCGATACTGGTATCAGAGTCCTAGGTTAAGGAATCGGAGGAATGTGAATGAACATGTCCTTCGGCTCTGAGCTTTTCGAAGTTGTTGTGGGTGTAACATTACCCAACATCCGACGAGTGCGCTGGTAGTAGTTTAGGAACTTTCCCTTTGGAGCACGAAGTCGCAAGGGAATGTATCATCCTGTAACACCCAGTTTTCTGAAATTGGGGTATTTTTGAAAATTTATTATTTTTATTATTTATTAGTGGTATTTTAGTCATGATAGGATTTTTGGTGATTTTTAGTTAATTAAAACTATTTTCAAAGTCACGACTTATGACTTTGTGACTTTACTAGTATAACCCTAGTGTAAACCCTAGAGATTTCATAACCTAGAGACTAACCATGATCATGTGAGCCTAGCCATAGGTTTAGAACATCAAATTAGGGCTTTTTAGCCTAAAGGGTATTTTGGTAATTTTCTAGGATTTATTTGGAATTATTTTGTTTTATGTGATTTATTATTATTTAATTAGTTGATTAGCGTCATGTTAGCTCCTAACCTAGTTTAGCACTAATCTAGAGGTTAGCCACTAACCTAGAAGACTAATGTTAGATGTTAGCTTTATGTATAAATATCTAGTTTGATAAATATCTAGATATTACTTTTTAGATATTTTAGAAAAACCTAAATATCTATTCCCTTAGTCAAAGACTTAGGGGCTAAGCTAGCAAGGTGGAAAGAGCCCTAAATATCTACCCCCTACCCCTCCCCCCCCCCCCCATGGCAGCCAACCCATGCCCCCATCCTATATGCACACCCCCTTCATTCATGCCTCCTTTTCATTTCACAAAAACCTAGTTTTCTACACAATTTCACACCTTCACCATTTAACCAAATTAGCTCCAAATTGAGCCTAGTTTCTTGCATTGGAACCCCCTACCATTGAGGATGCTAAGGGAGGCTAGCTAGCAAGGTTGAAGATCATTTTGGCCATCTCAAGTGAAGAGGACACCCCCCCCCCCCCAAAACCTTATTTTCATTGAGTTTTTACTCAATAGGTAAACACTCACAAAACCTATTAAGATTGTCTTTTCTCTCCATAGTTGTATGCATCTAGGTACCATGGAACTGTAGGCTAAGTTTGGTAGGAATTAGATTGGGTTTGGTGTCCGTATCGGACACGTATCTAGGTTTTAATATAAGTATTTGATGAATTGTCTCTGTGAATTAAATGTTATTATTTTCAAAAACTAATTGAACAAATTTTTAGCCCTATAGGTGTAGATCACAGAACCCTATGACTGAGCACAAATTCGAGTCGTGTTCGTGTCCAAAATGGACACGAACTTACTGCACGATACACACACACAGTGCCCTGCTACCACGCTGCTCGTGCTCACTGTACAGAGCACGTGGACACGCCAAAATTGGTAGACACGAGGGGGCAATATCTGCGAACATGCCCCCAAAATCTCACGACTTGTCGTGTCGTGTCGAGTGAGAAATCTCACTCGTACTGGACACGCACTGCACTGCACACGTACAATTTTTCTCACTGACACGCGACTCGTGTCGTACGGACACGAGTCGTGGACACCTCGTGGTGACACGAGTGTGTAGACCAACAGGTGGGCTACACGTGGACATGACCACGAGGCCCCACGTGGCTCGTGTCGTGTCCACGAGGCACGTGCACCGCTGCACGATGCAGTACAAACAGCGTGTATCAGTCGAGAATACTCGACTGATATGGGGCTCGTGTCGACACATGGTGACACGTGGACACGACTCAGGTAGCTAGACACCTAGCTTGACCCTAGGTGAACCTGGGGACACGAGCACGACACCTCACGTGTCCTGTGTCGTGAGCACGAGACACGTGAATACGTGCACGAGACAGTACACTTCACAGTGCACTGTACTTACCCGATTAGGGTTTTCGACACTTTGACATGCCGTGTCGTGTCGTGGTGGACTCCCAGTGACACACACGACACGTACACATGAGGGGACACAATTACCAACCACTGGTTTCGAACCTTAGTGGGGTTTTGGACACAAAATCGAGTTTACCTAATTTTCCTATACACAGTCCATATTTTCCAGTTTTGGGTTAATTTCCCAATTTTTAATTTCAAATTTCAAAACATATTTTGTTATGATTTATATATGTATATGTGTATTTTCAGTGTATGAATAAGTAGTATATATGTATGTGTGTGGGTGAGTTTTTAGGGAGTATACATGTATATACAAGTGTATATACATGTATGTGTATATGTAGGTATGTGTGTGCACTGTGTGGTGTTTGGGGATCAATTCCTGGTTCCAGAAACTGGAACACACCCCCTCCCCTTTCCTGTGTGTCCAGTCTCTCCCTCTCTCTCACTGTTCTCTTTCTCACTCTCTCTCTAATTCTCTCTCTCACTTTCTTCCCTCTCTATATATATATATGTAATATATATATATAAGTTTTGTATATATATATATGTATATATATATATATGATATATATATATTTGTGTTAGATACATAGTGTCATTATATATATAAATGTGAGTGTGATTGTATTATATATAGTATTCACATATTGATATATAGTTATTGGTATATATAGTTAGGCTATATATAGTTAGGCTATATAGATAGGCTATATATATAGTTAGGCTATATATATATATATATATATATATATATATATATATATATATATATATATATATATATATATATATATATATATTTAGCCTATATATTGATAATATATATAGATATGTTAAGTTGCATGAATATATATGTATCATATATAGTTGGGTATATATATGGTATTATATATAGATGTATATGCCAGTGCCCTAGATATGTTAGCCTATGGCCTATGGCTAGTAAGTCTTGATTTGACCAATAAGCCTAGTGGACCTAGGTTGACTAGAGTGTTTGACCATATGTTGACCATTAGTCAAGATTAACCTAATTACCTTGTTGATTAGTCTATGATTGACCAAAACCCTAGTTAGACTAAGGCTTGACCCTATATGGACCCAAGTAACCAGAGTTGACTAGTTTGACCATATTAACTAGTATTTAACTACTAGACCTAGGTCGACCAAAATGTTGACCATAGTTGACCAAAGTCAACTATAGGTCAGACCTTGACCTAATTAATCTAGAAAGGACTTAGAAGGACTTAATGACTAAGGTTTGACTAAACCCTAGATTATTAACTAATTGGTTAGGTTTGACCTATATGTGAGTGCCCTAAGTATATAAGGGTATTTGTGTGACTTGGGTTATATGAATAGTTACCTGTCAATTAAGATATGTATGGGGTTAAGTGAGATACTTAGAGTTGAGTCATGACTTGAGATGGAATATGGGATTAGCTTGAATATAGGATTAAGGTTGGTATTATATATATATGTATTTATATGTGGTATACTTGTATAAGTATTGGTTATACCTTAACCTTGTGGTGTAGTACCTTAGATAGTCTAGATTGACCTAGCTTGACCATATTGACTAGTATTTGACTAGTCTGACCATTGTTAACCAAAACCCTGGATAACTTGACTAGTTTGGCTAGAATATTAACCAAGAGTTGACTTTAACCTAGATTAGATTGGTTTGACCTTGTTTGACCTTATTTGACTTAGTATGACTTCCTGTGACCTAGTTTGACTTTAGAGTTGACCAAGAGTTGACTTTTGACCAGATTGACCTAGAATCATGTAGTATGCATTATATACTCTATTTTTATCATTGTGGATACATTGTGACTTGTATTGCTCTGATTAGGAGCCATACACCTCCCCTCAGGCAGTATATCCTCTTCGGACATTCAGTTATCAGACGAGGACATTTTCTGACCGTTTCATACTTGTTCAGGCTTTACTTCTCGCTCTAGATTACTTTACTTGATGCTGTCACGTTGGTAACACGGATTGGTACTATATGGATCTTTACATGAGATATTATCCCCCTCGGGAGCATCGGGTACTTCATGTTACGTGTGTTTTACTTTCATCATGTACTCCTGTGCTTCCATCATGCATGTATACTCATGTGATCATGTACTCTCATGTTCACTGAGCCCTCATGTATAACTTCACGTATACTCATTTATGAGCCTCATGTGAAGTAATCATGTATAATAATGTAACTTGTCTAGATCCTTGTGTATTGATTGAGGAAACGGGAGAGTAGAAGTAGACATGTGAATAATTCTAAAGTAGTATAATCATGTACAAACTCAGTACTATAATCATGTATAAATTCTAGCCATTCACATACCTATCTTGTACTCTACATCACTAGACACTTACAGTTCTCCATATACAGTAGATATTTCCTTTACAAGCTATCTGTTTTACAGCGTATATTTCCTTTTAGCACTTCCTGTATTTTACTCTATTGCCTGTATCGTATTTTCTAACCTGATATGAACTGTGTGAGATGTATTGTGCTTGTTCCTGTCCTGACTAGACCTGTTGAAAATATTACAGAGGATGAGGATGAGGCCCTGGTGTCTACATATTATGGAGCAGGACTAGATGATACTTATGTTGTGGACCCTCAGCAGGATCCACCTGCAGCTGATGATGTTGCCCTAGTAGTCTAGGCTAGTTTAGCTAGACAGTCTTTTCTGTATTATCATTTTGTCTCACATCTGAGTTGTATTTTGAGATGTTGAGATATATAGACTCTTAGACTTATTGTATTATGAGTTGACATTCTGGATGTTATGTATCCTAGACACTTAGACTTATTTCATCTATTCTACTGTTCTCTTTGAGTTACTGTCTATCTATCTATCTTTTATTCTTCTACCTAGATGTGATTGAGATGTATATTTGTTATGTCACCTCCATTCGGAGAGTATATACTGTACAGGTACCTTTATATTGTTAGATGATTGACTTAGGACAGCGTTCTACCGCCGACACTACGGCGTAGGCAGGACGTACCCACTTTTCGTACCCTTACTCTAGGGTGCGGGTCGTGACACGTTTTTAGTGGTGGCCCATGTAGGTCGAGTTTATGTAGTGATATTCGAACTAGAGTATCACTACAGCCTGTGATAGGATTGGAGGAATAGGCTTAGTAAGAGAGGATACTCAATCACTGTTAGGATACTTTGAGAGATTCCTGGGATGACCCTTGAGAATCTTATTTGAAATTCAATTTAAACTCCTTTTCCCTTAATTGAATTTGATTTTGGAGGATTCACTGTAGAACTTTGAATCCTAGTGTTAGTTGATGATTTTGAAATTTTTGTAGTTGTTGATTTTAATTTCTTTGTGTTAGATTAATATCTTTTATTTTAAGGCACTCAATCACATTTATGAGAAAATTCTTATCTATTTCTTGCCATCTAATTCTCTTGCTAATTGCTTACCCTTGAAATGAACTGTCCCCTCTTTTCTGCATCTTGCTTAAACTTTTTCTACCAAACTATGTGACTGTATCCCAAACCTGACTTACTCGACATTTCCTCAAATCAAGACTTTATTGAGACCTTCTAACCTTGACCTTTGATTGATCGAACCCTAACTATATTCATCTAGTAGCCTATCTTTCCCTAGGACTGTGTTCCTAAATTATTTACTAGATTCCTAATTAATTTTATTCTATGGGTTAATTTGATCTTCTTTATTTTTGCATCAATTGTCACGTCTTGAACTCCCACTTTCTATTCTAGATCATTAGACGTCCTTTACCGTGACTTAGATATTCAGAGTATAATACTAGCTGTTACCTCCCAACAAACTTCACATGTAAGACCAAGACTAGTCTACCTTCATATAGGTATTCCATGTCCTACTAAAACCCATCTCCTTGTACTCTATTTTCTTGATATGATTTTTTGGTCAAATGGCTAAACTATAACCTCTACCATGATACTAAATTGATTCTTATTTCAATTAGAGATCCATCTTGGCACAATTCTTTCGACCTGGCATGTGATGGTGTTCTGCTTGAATCCTTAAATACTTAACCTTGTACCTTACCTTGAATGCTTGACCCGATTGGTTAAGGATCTTGGACTATGTATTTTCTTCATCATTTCCACCCTTACTTATATCTTATGCTATAAATTTATCCTTAAGTTTTACAAGCTTATCCTTTTCGAGCTTGATCATGATATATTTATTGGATGTACACCGACTAACATATTATCTAATCAGAACCGGCGCATGATGGTCTGATCAACCTATTGCGTTTTGGTTCGCTTTTTCATATATTAATCTACGTGGATGGAGACAGTTAAACTTGCCCTAGAATCTTGTCCACAACAGCCTTGACAATTCTCCTTGGAATTATTTTTAATCGCCTATGAACCTCGTATTCGTATCCAGTTGAATTAAAATTTATCATGACCTGGATCTTCATCATTGGATGCTCGTGCTCATACTTAATTTCATTGATTTCCCATCTTGCCCAAATCTCGATTTATCCTGAAATTGATCAACTTAGATCGTGTCAAGACTAAAATCTATTTGTGATTATTGTGCCTAAATTTTCAATTTTCTTTTACCACTTTATAGAATAGTAACTTTTAATGATTTCTCACTTACTTGTTAATGACCCATTTTCATATAGGATGGTAGACGACCCTATAGCCTTGATGATTGTCGTTCCCTTACCTTCCCAATTAGGACACCTTAGATTGCTTGTACGTTTTGATACCATAGGACAGTCTTGATCTAGAATGACTAGTGCACCTAGATGAGACCACAGACTGTCCCATTTAACCTATCCCCTTGGTACCACTATTGCATCATAATTTCTGGTTCAATTTAGGCCATAGACTTTTCCCACTCTAAATTATGATCATCGTAGGCACATTACCGTGACTTTTAAATTTGGAGCACAAGACTAGTTGTTTCTCAAAACTAATTTCACATACATGACCTAGACATGACACTCTACACACATGACATTAGTGTCCCACTCAGGCATACCATCGTGTGCTTCATTTACTTAGTACGATTTTCTTGACCCGAGGCACCATCCTGATTTACCCCATAGAGTTACTTTTGATTTCGATTTGAATTAAGGTCACCTTATGACCTAAAACTGCCAACCAATTTTTGGACATGACCCAGTATAGGTCTACTACCCATATTTTGCTTGTTGACCTTGCATGTTGCTAGGTAGTAGCTTCGTCCCTGATTGTTGGAGGTTTGACCTAGGAGGAGTACGACCATCTAAATTTCGAGGACGAAATTATTTTAAGGTGGGTAGACTTGTAACACCCAGTTTTCTGAAATTGGGGTATTTTTGAAAATTTATTATTTTTATTATTTATTAGTGGTATTTTAGTCATGATAGGATTTTTGGTGATTTTTAGTTAATTAAAACTATTTTCAAAGTCACGACTTATGACTTTGTGACTTTACTAGTATAACCCTAGTGTAAACCCTAGAGATTTCATAACCTAGAGACTAACCATGATCATGTGAGCCTAGCCATAGGTTTAGAACATCAAATTAGGGCTTTTTAGCCTAAAGGGTATTTTGGTAATTTTCTAGGATTTATTTGGAATTATTTGGATTTATGTGATTTATTATTATTTAATTAGTTGATTAGCGTCATGTTAGCTCCTAACCTAGTTTAGCACTAATCTAGAGGTTAGCCACTAACCTAGAAGACTAATGTTAGATGTTAGCTTTATGTATAAATATCTAGTTTGATAAATATCTAGATATTACTTTTTAGATATTTTAGAAAAACCTAAATATCTATTCCCTTAGTCAAAGACTTAGGGGCTAAGCTAGCAAGGTGGAAAGGGCCCTAAATATCTACCCCCTACCCCCCCCCCCATGGCAGCCAACCCATGCCCCCATCCTATATGCACACCTCCCTTCATTCATGCCTCCTTTTCATTTCACAAAAATTTAGTTTTCTACACAATTTCACACCTTCACCATTTAACCAAATTAGCTCCAAATTCTTGCATTGGAACCCCCTACCATTGAGGATGCTAAGGGAGGCTAGCTAGCAAGGTTGAAGATCATTTTGGCCATCTCAAGTGAAGAGGACACCCCCCCCCAAAACCTTATTTTCATTGAGTTTTTACTCAATAGGTAAACACTCACAAAACCTATTAAGATTGTGTTTTCTCTCCATAGTTGCATGCATCTAGGTACCATGGAACTGTAGGCTAAGTTTGGTAGGAATTAGATTGGGTTTGGTGTCCGTATCGGACACGTATCTAGGTTTTAATAAAAGTGTTTGATGAATTGTCTCTGTGAATTAAATGTTATTATTTTTGAAAACTAATTGAACAAATTTTTAGCCCTATAGGTGTAGATCACAGAACCCTATGACTGAGCACAAATCCGAGTCATGTTCGTGTCCAAAACGGACACGAACTCACTGCACGATACACACACACAGTTCCCTGCATCCACGCTGCTCGTGCTCACTGCACAGAGCACGTGGACACGCCAAAATTGGTGGACATGAGGGGGCAACGTCTGCGAACATGCCCCCAAAATCTCATGACTTGTCATGTCGTGTCGAGTGAGAAATCTCACTCGTACTGGACACGCACTGCACTGCACACGCACGATTTTTCTCACTGACACGCGACTCGTGTCGCACGGACACGAGTCGTGGATACCTCGTGGTGACACGAGTGTGTAGCCCAATACGTGGGCTACACGTGGACATGACCACGAGGCCCCACGTGGCTCGTGTCGTGTCTACGAGACGTGTGCACCGCTGCACGACGCAGTGCAAACAGCGTGTATCAGTTGAGAAAACTCGACTGATACGGGGCTCGTGTCGACACATGGTGACACATGGACACGACTCAGGTAGCTAGACACCTAGCCTGACCCTAGGTAAACCTAGGGACACGAGCACGACACCTCACGTGTCCTGTGTCGTGAGCACGAGACACGTGAACACGTGCACGAGACAGTGCACTTCACAGTGCACTGTACTTACCCGATTAGGGTTTTTGACACTTTGACATGCCGTGTCGTGTCGTGGTGGACTCCCAGTGATACACACGACACGTACACATGAGGGGACACAATTACCAACCCCTGGTTTCGAACCTTAGTGGGGTTTTGGACACGAAATCGAGTTTACCTAATTTTCCTATACACAGTCCATATTTTCCAGTTTTGGGATAATTTCCCAGTTTTTAATTTCGAATTTCAAAACATATTTTGTTATGATTTATATATGTATATGTGTATTTTCAGTGTATGAATACGTAGTATATATGTATGTGTGTGTGTGGGTGAGTTTTTAGGGTGTATACATGTATATACATGTGTATATACATGTATGTGTATATGTAGGTGTGTGTGTGCACTGTGTGGTGTTTGGGGATCAATTCCTGGTTCCAGAAACTGGAACACACCCCCTCCCCTTTCCTGTGTGTCCAGTCTCTCCCTCTCTCTCACTGTTCTCTTTCTCACTCTCTCTCTAATTCTCTCTCTCACTTTCTTCCCTCTCTATATATATGTAATATATATATAAGTTTTGTATATATATATATATATATATATGTATATATATATATATGATATATATATATATATTTGTGTTAGATACATAGTGTCATTATATATATATATAAATGTGAGTGTGATTGTATTATATATAGTATTCACATATTGATATATAGTTATTGGTATATATAGTTAGGCTATATATAGTTAGGCTATATAGATAGGCTATATATATAGTTAGGCTATATATATATATTTAGCCTATATATTGATAATATATATAGATATGTTAAGTTGCATGAATATATATGTATCATATATAGTTGGGTATATATATGGTATTATATATAGATGTATATGCTAGTGCCCTAGATATGTTAGCCTATGGCCTATGGCTAGTAAGTCTTGATTTGACCAATAAACCTAGTGGACCTAGGTTGACTAGAGTGTTTGACCATATGTTGACCATTAGTCAAGATTAACCTAATTACCTTGTTGATTAGTCTATGATTGACCAAAACCCTAGTTAGACTAAGGCTTGACCCTATATGGACCCAAGTAACCAGAGTTGACTAGTTTGACCATATTAACTAGTATTTAACTACTAGACCTAGGTTGACCAAAATGTTGACCATAGTTGACCAAAGTCAACTATAGGTCAGACCTTGACCTAATTAACCTAGAAAGGACTTAGAAGGACTTAATGACTAAGGTTTGACTAAACCCCAGATTATTAACTAATTGGTTAGGTTTGACCTATATGTGAGTGCCCTAAGTATATAAGGGTATTTGTGTGACTTGGGTTATATGAATAGTTACCTGTCAATTAAGATATGTATGGGGTTAAGTGAGATACTTAGAGTTGAGTCATGACTTGAGATGGAATATAGAATTAGCTTGAATATAGGATTAAGGTTGGTATTATATATATATGTATTTATATGTGGTATACTTGTATAGGTATTGGTTATACCTTAACCTTGTGGTGTAGTACCTTAGATAGTCTAGATTGACCTAGCTTGACCATATTGACTAGTATTTGACTAGTCTGACCATTGTTAACCAAAACCCTGGATAACTTGACAAGTTTGGCTAGAATGTTGACCAAGAGTTGACTTTAACCTAGATTAGACTGGTTTGACCTTGTTTGACCTTATTTGACTTAGTATGACTTCCTGTGACCTAGTTTGACTTTAGAGTTGACCAGAGTTGACCAAGAGTTGACTTTTGACCAGATTGACCTAAAATCATGTAGTATGCATTGTATACTCTATTTTTATCATTGTGGATACATTGTGACTTGTATTGCTCTGATTAGGAGCCATACACCTCTCCTCAGGCAGTATATCCTCTTCAGACATTCAGTTATCAGGCGAGTACATTCTCTGACCGTTTCATACTTGTTCAGGCTTTACTTCTCGCTCTAGATTACTTTACTTGATGCTGTCACGTTGGTAACACGAATTGGTACTATATGGATCTTTACATGAGATGTTATCCCCCTCGGGAGCATCGGGTACTTCATGTTACGTGTGTTTCACTTTCATCATGTACTCCTGTGCTTCCATCATGCATGTATACTCATGTGATCATGTACTCTCATGTTCATAGAGCCCTCATGTATAACTTCACGTATACTCATTTATGAGCCTCATGTGAAGTAATCATGTATAATAACATAACTTGTCTAGATCCTTGTGTATTGATTGGGGAAACGGAGGAGTAGAAGTAGACATGTAAATAATTCCAAAGTAGTGTAATCATGTACAAACTCAGTAGTGTAATCATGTATAAATTCTAACCATTCACATGCCTATCTTGTACTCTACATCACTAGCCACTTACAGTTCTCCATATACAGTAGATATTTCCTTTACAAGCTATCTCTTTTACAGCGTATATTTCCTTTCAGCACTTCCTGTATTTTACTCTATTGCCTGTATCGTATTTTCTAACCTGATATGAACTGTGTGAGATGTATTGTGCTCGTTCCTGTCCTGACTAGACCTGTTAAAAATATTACAGAGGATGTGGATGAGGCCCTGGTGTCTACATATTATGGAGCAGGACTAGATGATACTTATGTTGTGGACCCTCAGCAGGATCCACCTGCAGCTGAGGATGTTGCCCCAGTAGTCTAGGCTAGTTTAGCTAGACAGTCTTTTCTGTATATCATTTTGTCTCACATCTGAGTTGTATTTTGAGATGTTGAGATATATAGACTCTTAGACTTATTGTATTATGAGTTGACATTCTGGATGTTATGTATCCTAGACACTTAGACTTATTTCATCTATTCTACTGTTCTCTTTGAGTTACTGTCTATCTATCTATCTTTCATTCTTCTACCTAGATGTGATTGAGATGTATATTTGTTATGTCACCTCCATTCGGAGAGTATATACTGTACAGGTACCTTTATATTGTTAGATGATTGACTTAGGACAGCGTTCTACCGCCGACACTGCGGCGTAGGCTGGACGTACCCACTTTTCGTGCCCTTACTC
The DNA here is from genome assembly GCA_029216955.1 of Iris pallida. Taxonomy (NCBI): domain Eukaryota; kingdom Viridiplantae; phylum Streptophyta; class Magnoliopsida; order Asparagales; family Iridaceae; genus Iris; species Iris pallida. Next base: position 58,346,789 of record JANAVB010016197.1, on the reverse strand, counting down.
TAGGGTGCGGGTCGTGACACATCCTTTGCCATAGTTCAGCCCTCTGTCACTGTTCAGGTCGTAACCCATTTTTTGATGAGGTTTTTGTCTTGAGTAGTGTAACGGTAGAGTTACATCTTGCTGTTATCGGGTTATGGTTCTGCAGGTGCTAGTTGTTGAGGATGCTCCAATCGACTGAAGATGATGGGTTCCTCCTCCTTCTTCCTTGCACAAACTACGACGTAGGCATTTTGAGAAGGGACAACTTGGCTTGCGAGGCTGGCGGTTATCACTTGTGTTTGCAATATATATAGAGCGTTGTCTAAGAAATACCTAGTATTCTAATGCGCACAAGAGTAATTCAAAGACAACTTCCTATTAATGAAATGTAAAACTTTATCCCGAGGGATTACATCATCTAAAGAATGCGCTACGATATTGGCGCATATATAGTCTCCCAACTCTTTATCCGTGAGCACCAGGGCTGTTACAGGAGAAGGTGGAGGACGTTTCCCCTTCAGCTTGACTACAAGGGGGATGCAGTCGGAAGTTTGTGAGACCTCAGAGTTGACCTCAGAGCCTTCCAGGGAAGCTTTATTTGCATAGGCTCCTGGCTATCCTCTGACATGCTCGAGAATGATCTAGTCGGAGCATTGCCTCAAAGCTTGATGACGAGAGGGGCTGATGTCTGGAGAGATTTCTTCCTCAATTGAACCCTCGATGGTTCTTCAACGATAACTGTGCTTCTGCCTCGTCGTCGGCATCATTGGCATCGTCATCCTATAGGACTGGTTTGTACAGATCAGCATCCGTATAGTATGCTTCGAGTGCCCGGAAGGGATCGATGTGAGCGAACTCGGTCTTGATAGTCCTATCGCTGGCAACATGCTTCATGCACTGATGGAGAGTGGAGGGCATGATCATGTATTCATGTATCCATGGTCATCTTAATAGCATGTTGTAGTTTATATCGGCGTCAATGACGTAGCAAGTAACGTCAGCCTGAAGAGCACCTATTTGCCATTTCAGGTAGATCTTGCCTAGGGGTTCACTTTTTCCAACGTTGAAATTGCTGATTGTAGTGTTTGATGAAGTTAGCTGATGCATCGGGATCCCCAAAGCTTGGAGTAAACTCCGAGGGATGGTGCTGAGCGAAGATCCATGGTCGATATGGATGCGATCGACTTTAATGGCACCAACGTACCTTGTATAGTACAGGGGTAGGTTATGCCAATTATTCTTCAGTAGCATGTTCTGCTGAGTGAAGGTGATGTTAAAGATCACCTCAACCACACCATAATAATGTGGACACTCAGCTAGGTTCTCCCTGGACGGTTGCATCTGAGTGAGGAAGGAGCACTACAAAAAAAGTTAGCTTTTGGGATGATACTATAAGGAATACTAGTCTAAAACGTCCTAAATAATTAGCTTTGGGCATGGCTATATTTTTGGTAACAAAAATAGAGTTGTTTGGGACAGATTGAAAAAATGGATCTCTTATTTGGGACTATTAAAAAAATTTGTCCCAAATAATTCATACTACCATCCCAAATAATTCGGCGGGAATGCCAAATATTTGACTGCTTTTTACCAAAATTTTAGGAAAACATTTTTTCTCTCTCATATTCCCTCCTACCCGTTGGATCTTCCAATGTAAATCCCTACCGTTCATAAAAAATTCACACACAAAATCCTCACACCCCACAGCTCACTCTCTTTCCCCATTTCTTTCCAATAAAAAACCATTGCATCTTCCCCCACCCACCCACCCCCCATTTCCAATCTCTCTCTCTCCGATTACAGCAACCAAAGAACCATTCAAAACCCCCTTCTTCTCCATCCGAAACCCTAACCGGCCCCCAAATCCTAACCTTAGAAACCCCTACCCTCCGAAAGCCTAGATTAACCCTAACCTAGATTGTGATGTCTCACGATCAAACAGAGAAGCATAGGGACGACACGACACGCTGTCGAAGTTTGGTCTCCGCAGTCGTGCCTCCCCGCCTTCACCGCGAGCGACTTATTTGTCGACAGAGCTTTCATCGTCGGGGTCTTCTCACCATTGAAGGTTTTGCCCAAATTTTTTATATTATTTTTGTAATATATTTTTGGCTAATTTTTGCAATGATTTATAATCATCATTGTTCTAATTTTATTGATATATGGAAAGCCCTAATTTTTGTCATAATTTAAACAAATTACATGCTGGGGAAGATCGAGGAGCATGTGTTTTGGTTTTGTTTTGCATAGCGACAGGGAGGGAACTGAGAAAAGGGTTGACAATAGCATTAATGGAAGATTAGCTCATAGATAACCAGGTCTCGTAGTTCAGGAAGGCATTTAATAGTTTGTTCTGCAAAGAAGGAGACGATCAACGATCAGATAGTCTATTCTTTCTCCCGTCATATCCAACTTTGTTACAACCGGATTAGCTGATTCTTCATCATTTTTGGTTTGGTTTAATATTCCTTCCTTCCTACTGTGATGTGATTATAATTTTGCTTGATAATGCTTGCATTGGTGATTCTTTTCTCTTTGAAATTTGATAAAAAAGTTACTAACCAAATCGATGATGAGAAGGATTCACACAATTGTTAATTATGGACAAAAAGTCTTTTTGTGATTGTTATTAATGTTAGATCTTGAGAAGGATTGCACCCATTCTGTCAATATGATTAAGCTGAAGATCCAAATGAAGATACCATTTTTTATCTCATCATAGGAAGCATACGTTTGCTAGGCACAAACTATAGACAAAATTCTTGAACCAAAATGTCTTTTACCTATATAAATGTGTTTGCTTGATAATGCTTATTGAATGAGATTTTTCTGTAGATGAATGATCACATCCGTAAATTGATGATATTGCTAATTATCTTCCTAGACATAGAGAAGAATACAAGGGTCTCCTGGATTTTCTTTTGTATCCTTTACTGGATGCATATATCTTGTATATGTTACATTTTTTAGCTTGGTATATGTTCTTACATATTTTTTTAGTTGTTGTTGGTGTTATTTGCATAATTTGATTGCATGATATCTGATACTTTCGTAGAATGTTAAGGTTGATTGAAGAAAAATTATACACAGAGTGAAAGGGTGGTAACTGTCAAGACATGCATAGCTCGTTAAAATTATTGGTTATATCCTTCTCTTGTTTCCTTTATATTGCGTATGAACCATCACTTATAGTTTTACTTAGTATCTCATGAACACGATTCCTAATCTTATACCATTAATTATATGAAACCTCTTTTGGATCTGGTTTGGTATATTGGTTGGAACTTTAATTTTTGCATCACATTCCTTTCTGATAATAAAAAATGTATGCATTCCTTGTGATAATAAAATTTGAGTTACGGAGGACTTCTGTTTAGTATATGTCTAGTGACCTTGGAAAGTAAACAACTGGTTGCTGATTTATTATTTTAGTTTTTCCATGTCCATTTTCACTATCCTGTTCCTCCTTTTCTATTTTCCTTGTAAAATGTAACATGTTTTGTATCTTTCAATAGTTCATGCCTTTAAAAATAAAAAACATACAGTTTCAATTATAGTAAAGAAAATAGGTGCATGCAGATTATTGAGAAGGGCTTGTAGACAAGTTTAATTTGGTCCCTATATCGTTATTCTTTTTAATGTTATTGATGTTATTGCTCGTCGCTTGAAAGGGCATGTAGATGATTTCATCTTGATGTTGCTAAGGAAAGATACTCGTAAGACTGGAATTGGTGTATGGAAGACGAACACTCAACATTATCATTTTAATGTAAATTGGTGAATGAAAGACGAACACATTTTGTGAGCTCATTAGTCTATTGATCCTATGAAAAAATCAATCATATATGCAAAATATTTTCTCATCTTTATATTCATCCCATTTAATATTTATCTAACTGAATACTCGTTCTTTACCTATTTCGTGTTTCCATTTTGGAAAAGTGCTAGTATATTGATCACATTTTGTGAGCTCATTAGTCTATTGATTCCATTAGTCTATTGATCCTATGAAAAAATTGATCATATATGCAAAATATTCGCTTATCTTTAGCAATTTATATTAAAATGCTGGTATAAAGGAATAGTGGTATTGTTTTTAAAGGACACCTAGACAGTTCTGGTGATGCTAACGTGGTACTTGCAAACACATCATTCAGTGTTGGTCATCTTACGAATGATGTAAATCCTAGTTTGAGTCAATATAATATCCAACTATGTAAGCTTTGGACTTTTTTGGTTGTTTATGTTATTTTAATAAGACCGAGAGTCTTAAGACTTTCATGTCGGCTTAGATTCTATTCAGTCCCTATTAAAGTTTAAAACTTAATCGGTTGTAGCTTACTTTATACCCTTTACTAATCTTATGTACTTATGGCCTATAGATCCAATGCTCACTTTTCTATTAACTTCAGGTGGTTGTAGACTTCTGTACATGTACTTATATTTTGTGCATATACTTATACTTTTAAAAAAATACACTTATGTGGTGTGAATTTCCCCCATTATTCATCATGACATTGTAAAAAAAATTTCGATCAATCTGCAAAGGTTGCAATATTTTGCTTTTGCCTCTTTAGGTGTGCTTATTTACCCTTTGTAATTTTGGTAGGAGGAACATGCATTCTTCGTTTACTTGAAGAAACAAGTGAAACTCTCCATCATTCATGTTTTTAAGTGTTTGCAAACTTTTAAATCTTGAACATTACTAGAATAAATAAAGAGCATTGAGCTGAGTGCTCTGATTTGACGACTGATTTATCAACATGTGATAATTATCTCTCTAATGTTTTGGATTTTGTTATTTGCCTTATGAATTTCTAATGACTGGTCGTAGGTTATGGCAACAGTTTCCCTGTAGTTTCTATGAGAAACCACAGGTTTTTCTTTGGTTTCCTTGACAATCTTAAATATATGTAGAATGTTCTGTTTTTTTCTTTTTCTTTGGAGATGTAGGCCATTGGTTTTGTAATTTGCGGATTCTGATTCTCTGAATCTATTTTTTCCCAAATGCAATGAGACTTCAATGTTCAATATTGTTAATATATTTAGCATTATTATTCAGCCATAGTGTTTGAAGAAACATACTTAATTTATTATAATTTGGTTACTCTGCATGATTTCTTATATATATGCCTATTTTGGAATATTCGAGCAGTTACTGCAGCTTGGATTAAAGGGGGAGGTATTCTTTGAGTGTTTATAAGTGAATTTCCTGTATGAAAATTGAGTTTATAAGTGTTTGCAGATGTGTGAAGCTCTTGTCAATTCATTGAGTTTATAGAGAGGTCGCTATCTTGGAATGGATTTTCTATCGAGCGATTGATAGGGAGTTATGTACAGCCTATGTTGCAGGGACAGAAATGGAAGACGTCCATGATACAAACACCACTACACAGTTTGGTGCGTCCTAGTGTATTTTAGAGTATTTGTGTTGTGTCTAATATACGTCTGACACAATGCTATATGGATATGATAATGGTTTTTTGAGAGTGTGCTTCCTAGTATCCAACAGTCAACTTCTATATTCCCCGTAACTTTATATGACCATTTATTATGAGAAAAGTCTAATGGCTTTGAATTCATTAGTTGTTATCTAAACTAATTACTCTCTCTGGACTTTGGAACAGGAACAGAAATAGCACAGTTGGTTTGTGGAGGCTGCCACACTCTTTTAAAATGCATATCTAATCATTTTGGGTTCATTTTGTGATTGATGGAAGATAACGCTAAATGATGTAAAGCATTTTGGATAAATTTTGTAAATGATGGAAGATATGATTAAATGATATAATCTTTTTAATATACGTTTAATGATGCAAAGATCTTTTAGTTCATTTTGTAGACGCTCAATGATGTAAAGTAGTTTGGGTTTATTTTGTAAACGATTATATATATGTTTAATGATGTTTTACAAATACTAATTTTTTTTTGCTAATGCCATAGTACAATATGTAATTGAACTTATAAAGTTATAAGTGGATTTTGTTTTTTTTATGTATTTTAATTGTATATTTTATAGGGCGCATGGAAATAATAAATTTATAATAATTAGCACTATTGTTACTACTTTTTGGGATGAATATGTAATTGTCCTAAAAAATAAACTAATCCTTTTGTGACTCCATCTATAATTTTTAGGAAGGTTTTTATTCGTCACAAATACTTATATTTTGGGACGGTTTAATAATATGTCATAAAAATATAATAATTCAGACACTTTTGTGACAATTAGTTTTTTTGACTCTAAAACCTAATTAGGACGGCTTTTACCGTCCTAAACTTTTTGTCATGCCACCCTAATAGCATTGTTTCAATCCATCCCAAAATTTATCCCAAGTAATAATTAGGACGGTTTAGACACTTTTAACACGGATTTTAGCTGTCCCAAAAAGTCACTTTTTTGTAGTGGAGTCAGCGTTCTGTAAAGCTTCGCTGAGGGCGTCTCGAGTCTCTTTAGAGTGACGAAGAAGCTCGAAGAGTGACAGTCGAGCCGGAGTGTTGGCCAGCTGTGCCAATATGTCAAAATTGTAGGGCTTTATTAGCCCTACTTTCGAGTCTTTTCTCAGGGCTTTGTCAAAGCGAACCTTCTTCTGTTTCTATTTATCTGCAGCAGGCGCTTGAGACAGGCCTGCTTTCGATGCATCGGGGTTGTTGGCCACAACGGGCGGAGGTATCTCTTCATCTGGAGCTTATTTTTCTTCTTACTGATGAGCCGAGCGAGTGGTAACCAGGGTGTCATCAGTTGTCGTAGCAATCATGTGACACGACCTGACCTTCTTTTCCTTGATAGAGCATGCTGCAGGCGTCATCACGTCTGGAGCAAGATCGGAATGGATCTACATAACTTTGCCTCGCAGCATTGTCAATGGAATGAGCCCCTGAGCATTGTCATGAGCTGGTGGAAGACTAACTACTTCCATTGTCGCCCTTGGAATGCGGACTATGTCATCTTGTGCCTCCATGGTTGGAAGACTTCTAAATTGGAGAGTAACCATGTTGGAAGTTACAGTCTTCTCCTCATAGTCAAGTGAGATGACTTTGGCGTCGATGAGATGCTGGATCTGTCTTTTCAACATATAGAAATCATGTGTCACATGGTGGACGTACTGATGATAGTGGCAATACTTCGGGTTGTCCACTTTTTCCAGTTCATTGAGGCATTTTGACGGTAGGAGTAAAAGCTTGCCGCTCTTCGTTAACATATCGAAGAGTTCTAGCATATCATCATCATTGAAGAAGTACGTCTCCTTCGGCCTCTGCGCTTCCTTAGGCTTCGGGTTCACTGATGCCGAACCTTTAGAAATATTAACGGTCATGGCTTGTTTTCCATTTTTGAGGTTGCTGCTTGACGAGCACCTCCCTTTGTCTTTGAGATAAGGAAACTTTAGTCCCAGGAGCTGCGCGTCTTGGACATTTCTTTGTGTCACATGCACCTCTGTAATGAAAGGCGTTCATTCTGTGCAAGGAGCACTGTACCACAACTTGATTGCAGGAAGCATGGTTTTACGACACGAGTCTATGAGCATGGGCTTGGGTATACCAGGAGGTAACATTAGAGCTGCCTGGCAGAAGCGTTTAATGTATGCGTGTGCAGGCTCTTTCTCCTTCTGGACGATATCCATGAGAGTTGACATCGTCATGTCTATTCCTCCTTCGTAGAATCTATTTAAGAATAGAGTCTTCAAGCCTTTGAATGATGTAATACAATTGTCCGAAAGACTATGGAACCATTCATAGGCTACCCCATGCAGGACCCCTATGAATAGGTTGGTGAGGAGAGCTTCGTCCTTCGACAGATGTCCTGTTACTGAGGCAAAGTACCATAAGTATCATCGGGGAGGCTCCTAACCATCGAAGGGCGTGAGCGTCTGCAAATTGTATTTGGGAGGATAGACCATTTTATCCCATTAGACAGGATATGGTTGTTGAATTCCCATCTTTTGGAGTGTTGCTCGCTTTTCTTTAGCATCATAGCGAGCGTATAACTCCTAGAGAGCCTGCTGCATCTCAGTTGACATCGTAGGTCCTGTTGTCGATGGAGTAGACGACGACGGTGCTAGAGAAAGCGCATTGGATCCACTGTTAGCTGCTGGGTCAGGAGCAGGAGTGGAGGCAACGAGAGTCAACTACTCCTTGATCTCTAGGACGACAGAAGCTAAAGACTGCATAGTAGTATTCAACGAATTTAGGCTCATCTCGAGAGCTTCAATAAGTTTCAGCTGACTAGAGCCTTCGCTGTTTTTTGCTTTGTCTTCGTCGGCCATGAACACGGACATCATGTGTGGATGAGTTGAAAGGGTAGTGGATCTCTCACTTTCCGGCTGATGCCTGAGTCCCGTCATCTTTAGGATAGACTGGAAGGTTGCAATCATCCTCAGACTCATTATAGTTGCTACCCCCAGTTTGTTGGCTAGCTGCGCCCGCGGAGGCATCTGTGTCATACAATCCTTCGTTGGATTGGAATACAGTATTTTTATGGATGGTGGAGGACTGGCCACCCCCAGTATCTGATGTAGCATCTCCTTGCGACAAGAAGCCAGACTTAGCGTGTGTGTGTTGGAACACACTTGTGCTGGGCACTTTCATCTTGCTACTCCCATGCCTCCTCTTTGGCTTGTTAGCCGAGGTGGAAGAATTTTTGGATAGCTTCTTAAGAGATGGAGAACCTCGTGTCCTATTGTATGGAGCAACACTGAGTTCCACTTCTTTCTCACTTATCGACCCCCGATCGAGTCCCTGATGTACAGCCGCCATTGGTCGCAGTCTTTTAAAGACGGACTATCTCCTCGGTGGCGATGTGGCTGTTGGGTAACTGCAACGGTTGATGGTGATCTCGGTACAAGTATGCCTTGGTTTAGGCATTCCTTGTACCGCAGGCTCCTCTTCTGCTTTACGCTTGTAGGAAAGAATTGGGGTCTTCATTTCTGCACTCCATTGCATGCGTAGGGAAGCTGGGCACAGAAGTAAGGATACGAAGATAGCCTCCCTCCTCCGAGTTCCTACATGTGAAGTACGCTCAGGTCCTGATCAGAAAGTTGTTGATGAGGTAGATTCCTTCCATACTTACAGGAACATAGTTCACGTAAATCTTTCTTAGTAGAGTATACCCCCTGGCTCAAGTTGTGTATATGAGTGCTCAAGCGACAGCGGGGTTCTACCGGTCGAGGCATTGAGGCACTCAGACCAGTTTTGTATAGCTTTCCATTGGCTGTGCACGTGACTGTCAACGCGGGCCTTTGGTCGACTATTGGCATAGCACGTTGGTTGCATAAGGCACGTGCTGCCTTGGATTTCTTTCTACTACCCCGAGAGGGTATATAGTATTCAGAATCCAATGTAGTGGTTGACATAGCACTTTGGCCGCATATGGCATGTGCTACCTTGTATCTCTTTAAGTTACCTCCAAGAGGTGCGTAACGTTCAGAGTCCAATATAGCCTTACCCAATATGCAGACAATTCTGACAAAGAAAGATCTTCTCGTCGGCATCGCTCCCTCCATAAGCGGTTGAGCTACTGCGCTTCCTTCGGCGTTGTGCCTTTGTTAGGCCTGCCACAGGAGAGACGCACTCTTTGCCGTACTTTTTCGGAGTGGGAATCGAGCAAGGAGACATGGCAAAAGTAGCAGAAATCTTCTTTGGGGCTTTGTCGGCTGGGGGTTCTGGAGTGCAGTCCCCTCTATCGTGCTGCTCGTCGCAGTCGCCTTCGACACCCAGGTGCGTCGAGTCTTCTTCGATTTTATGAACCGCTTCGAAGGACTCAACTTCTCCTTAGAAAGGAGATCTTCAAAAGCTTATTGGTCAAAACGTACGACCAACGTCTTCTTGGAAGATCCCAGCAAGTTGTCGTCAGACTACCTTCTCGTTGGCGGAGAAAGAAGTCCCCAGCAGAGTTGTCATCTTGTTCGCCATGACAAAAGGTTATACGAACTTATTGTATTTTAAACGTAAAAAGAGTACAATCGATTCCTAAACAGGAGATCTAAGTACAAATTTTTTAGGAAAGTGTGGCAGTGGAGATCGACCACTACAGCGGCTCTTTTACTCCATTGACGATCTGACGACGAGTTAAACTTGCTTTGGCTTTCTAGTACTGGTGATTGAAACTCTAGGGTTACCAATCAAGAGGATGACAAAGTTGAAGATTTCGAAGCCTCTTTATCGAAGAAAAACTCCTTCTATTTGTAGGAAAGGGGCACATATATGATGTACATTAGGATTTAAGATATGAAAGAATCTGCTATCATTGCATGGTGAGGGCTACTACTTAGCTGACACCTGGCAGACGTTGAGACTCGCCTCTATCGAGATCTCGAGTGGTTATCAACATAACCGTAGAAAAAGACACGTGGCACGTATCTAATGCTCGAAGTCTTCTATTCAGATTAAGCTGAGTAGATCTTGGATTCCATCACATAGTCAGATTTTGTCTTATTTTAGGAGGCCATTAGTTTAAACAAACTGATTGGATTTGGCCTTTATCCAAAAGAACAAACTTTTGTCCTTATCCGTGATTTTAAACCAACTGATAAGATATTACTCTTATCAACAGAATCAACCTCTATCTTATTTGTAAGAGCGGTGGTTAAACAAACCGATTAGGTGAGACCATGATATCTGTGCTTTTGGCGATGCTTTAATGCTGCTGCGCTTCTAGGTGACGAGTAGACCGTTCTTCTGTAGACGACGGAGCCTATGTCCTTTTGGGCGACAAGTAAGCTGTGTTTTGAAGATGACGGAGCCTCTTGTGCTTCTATGCGGCAAGTAGACTTGTGTTTTAATGACGACGGAGCCTCTGTTCTTCTGGGCGACGAGTAGGCTTGTGTTTCGAAGACGACGGAGCCTCCGTGCTTCTGGACGACGAGTGGGCTATGTTTCAAAGACAACGGAGCCTCTGTGCTTTTGGGCAATGAGTAGGCCACGTTTGGAGCCTCTGCACTTTTGGGGCAACGAGTAGGCTTTGCCTTAGGTAAGGGTGTCACCAACGTATCAGATAAAGGGGGCCGTTGAATGGGCAGAGCTTTTGGGTTGAAGTGAAGCCTCTACGCTTTTGAGGCGAGGGCGTCGTATGGAGAAATTGGCTATCTGTACTTTCGAGTCAAAAAGGGGGCACATGTACTTGGCGATGCTTCTGAGTCGAAGGAGCTAGTTATGTCGAAGTCCTTTTTATGATCATTTAATGATTGTTCTCCTTGATGGCTGAGTCATTCGCCCTCCTTTTTAATTATCGTCATTACTTGGGGGAATTCTAGAAGTTAGTGGCCTAGGACTCAGTGGAATGAACCTATTAAATGAGATTCGTTGTGCTGAGTTCTAGGTTCATCACATTGATCTAGGCACTTTGACCGTTGGTCACGTGGCATGTTGGTTGGACCACACTTACCCTATATATAAAGGGGAGTTTTTCTGAAGCATCATCTTCCTCTCAAAATGTTATAGTTGATCCTAACTTAGCTTCGAACGGCCATCGGTCTTGCAAAAGTTGGCTGATGGTTGTGGATCCCTTGACTCAAAGAGGTGATGTCTTTATATAAGAACACCTAACTGATCTTGAGAAGTACCCGAATGTTCACATAAGAAGTTTGAACCTGGACGACGTCTTGGAGGTCTTGGAGGTCCAAACTATGGGGTTAGGATCGGTTTCCCCACCCGATGATCCCTCTGTTGTGCTCTGCCCCGTTCATCAGCGGCTGTGTGCCTTCCTTATGCTCGAAGAGCCGCAGAAGCTGATACGCTTTTGAAAAGAGCCAGCCGTCGTGCTGTGGACTGAGTTCTCGTTCGGGCCAATAACTGCTTTATTAGCCATATTGTAGTTCCTCTGTGTCTGGTTATGAAGTAGTTTGCTCTGGCGAGGCTGCACGTCTGAAGGGGCTGCGCATCTGGAGCCATGTGGGAGCAGACTTTGATAGCGACTGTATTCACATCTTCTACCCACAATCCTCTGAGGCATTTTCTGTGTTTGTCCATGACGATCACACAATGAAGATTAACCCCTTTGTAGATTTGTAGGAGTTTTTAGTTCTTTTCATGTAATCATGTAGAGTTTGTAATAGATCTTTGTAGCCATGATTTTAATAAAAAGATCTCTTTGTGATCATTTCTATTTTGTGATTTTGTCTTTTCTTCTGCGTATTTGGTGCCTGCACTTTATGAAGCTGGGTGGGTAGCGGGAACACCTACTTGCGCTTTTGACAATATCTGCGCATTTTTATGCTTCTATACTTACGTCGGCTTACAAGGAGTATCTGCTGCTTTTGGGGGTCCTCATCCACCTATTTTCGAGGATTTCTCCAGTTATTTCTGACATTTTTCAGCCTCCACCACCACGTCCTGCTCTGGTGGACGTTGCGTAACTGTTTGCACTTTTTAGATAGATGATGGACGCTCAGTGCCTCCAGCCAGCTGATATGAGGCAGGATATTAAGAATGCTCACCAGGTGGCCATGGCAGCAGTTGAGAGAGTGGCTGCTAAGCCACAGGGAGGATAGAAAGGACTTGTCCAGCACCAGAGGCCAGGAAACATCAACGACTATCAGAAGATGCGGCCGAAGGACTTCAAGGTCACAGAGGGTATCTTGTATGCGGACGATTGGATTGAGCACATTGAGGGGATCTACCGTCTGGTGCAGATTTCGAATAGTCTGTAGGTTGAGGCGACGAGCAGTTAGGTGTTCGATCTTGCCTTGACATGGTACCATACCGATCCGAGGGTCAGAGTTGAAGGAGACTTGGGAGGCGTTCAAAAAGCTTTTCAAGGAGATGTTCTTCCCGGATGTGGCTTTCAGTGCCTTGGAGAGTCAATTAGAGAGCCTCGTCCAAGGGAACATGACAGTAGAGGAGTTTGCTGAAGAGTTCTGTCATCTGGGCAGATTCGTGAAAGGGTTGAGTGATGTGGCGAAGGCTAGGAAGTTTCACAAGGGCTTGATCAAGGAGGTCAAGTCACTGACCAAGAGCGACCGCGATGCTACTTTTGAGCAGATCTTTGCTGGCGCTCTGGCAGCTGAGGATGACTTGGAGCTCAAGTCCAAGAGAGGAAGGCATGCTTCAGGCGGTACGAGCGGTAGTACAAAGCATCCCTTTATGCAAAAGGCAGTGCTCCAGCCCCAGCAGTTGTGGGCACCGGCTAGAGCCCCTGTTCAGCAAGTACAACATCAGCCTCGGGGGCAGGACCAAAGGGTGCCCACTTGTGCCTACTGTAGGAAGCCGGGACACACTTGGGACGTTTGTAGAAGGAGGTTGAAGGTGTGTTTGTTCTATGGATCCACTGCTCACCAGATAAAGGATTGCCCTACCGCACCTCTATTTGGTGGAGCACAGGGTTGAGAGAGGGAGCTAGGCCACCTGTGGCAGAGCATCATGCCCCGTACCATTAGAGGGATATACCTCAGAGGGACAGGGCTTTTACGCTGACAGTCGAGGAGGCCGACACTACGGGTGATGGGCTAGCAGGTATGTCTTTTCTTGTCCTTCTTTCCCATCTTGTTGTGTGATTCTATTAGTACTTGCAATGATAATTATGTTGTGCTAGATAGTGTAGTGACCCTGTTTGAGACTGTAAAATCACGACCAATAAGACCATGATCTTGCATGTTAGTAGATAGAATTTTCGTAACTTTGAATGTTGGGGGTTTGACTTAGGAGTATAGCCAACTTTAAACTTCGAGGACAAAATTTTTTTAGGGGGGGAAGATTTGTCGCTACCATATTCTAGAGTGAGGGTATTTTTGGCTTTTTATAAATTTTGATTAATTTAAATATCATTAATTAATTATATTATGTTAGTATCATAATTGGTAAACCTTAGAACCACATTGCTTAGGTATTAGACATGACCAAGAAAGCTACTTATTGAGATTAGACAACTTTAGTTAGACTCTAATCTAGCTAGAATGTCATTTAGAATCTATTAATTGACTTGAACCATAAGCTATAATGGGCCTTTCCGTAAAAGGCTTGAAATGACTAGTTAGGAAGGCTTTTGAGACATTGCACCCTAACCAAGCCCTAGCCAACATCATGGCCGGATACTAGGGTTCCCTCTCCTTTGCTATTAGTAGTAAACTATTCTCCTTCCTCCCCTTTCATTAGAAATCCTAACCCTAATTTGTGTTCTTCTCCAAATTTTCTCCATCTCCCAAATTGAGTCCAAATTCACTCAAAGAGCCAGACTATAAGTCTTCCCCTGGGGTCCCTTCTGCTGCTGCAGATGTTGCCCAAACCTCTGCTGCTGAGTCGGAAGCGGCCCTCTAGATATCTTGGCTACTGGGCAGTCCCGAAGCTGATGGGTGGCAGACCCACAAGCTAAACACTGCCCCAACCTCTTTCTACAGATGGCAGCGTCATGGCCTACCCTCTTACAAAATAGACACAAAGCTCCCTTCTGCTACTGCCGGGGTCCCAGGGCTCTAACTGGCAGGGTTGGGTGATGTGATGTAGGGGGACGATATGTCTGCTGGTGCGGCGTCGGTGCTCTCTGCTGGAATGCCTGACGCTTGGACGGTCCCTCGAGGTGTACAGAAGCCGGCCTCTTGCAAGACAAAAGATGCTCCTCTATGCTCCGGGCCAACTCTAGGCTCTGTTAGTAGTCAGTCATACCGTTCTCCACTATAAGAATGCCAATGTCTGGAACTAGACCATGGCAAAAGGTATACGTCATCTCCTCAGGGTCTGCAACTAGACTAGGAGCAGAACGGCTCAGGTGACTAAACTTTGCCGTATACTCGTCAACAGAATGGTTCTCCTGCTGGATGTTCTGGAATCGTAGCCCCATGGCTACCCTAGCGGTGGTCGAGAAAAATTTCTTCTTGAACTGGGTCTTGAACTGATCCCAAGTGGCCCTCCCTCTCGCGAATAGCGGCTCATTCCGGAACCAAACTCCTGCCAAGTCTGTCAGCAGAAGTCCTACTGCCTCGGCCTGGAGGTCATTCGGCAACCTAGCTCCAAGGAGCTTCCTCTCTACCGAGTCTAGCCAGTCATCTGCTACAACTATGCCCTCAGTCCCTAAGAACCCTTGGGGTTCAGTCTAATGGAGTCCTTGATTGTCCCTGCTCTCGGCCGTGGCTCTACAGGTGGTGGGACTACGATACGTTCCTCAGAACGCTCCATGCTCTGGCGGAGTAGGGTGGTCTGCTCCTGATGGGTTGTTAGGAACCCCTGGATCAGAGTGAGCAGTTGGTTTCCGTCGAGTGTGACGGAAGCCTGTGTAGGTATAGTGATAAGTGGTGGTGGAAGTATCGGGTCCTGCTGGGACTATGATGTGGAAGGTGTTGGAGGCATTTGAGTTGGTGGATTTGTGGAGTGGGGGAGTATAGTAGGTGGAGTTGTATCGGTCAACTGGTCAGCTGACTGGATAGGGAGTGTGCCATTCTCAGGTGTGACATACTGGGATGAGCGAGTAAGCACCATCTAAATAAATAAAAATGACTTATAAGGACTCTTTAAAGTAAACAGTCATAAATAACAAGAAAATCCAATTGTAGTAGCAAACATGTGATGCGTTTCCTATGTTGCAACCTAGTAATCCTCTAGGTGTTCTAAGCGTCATTCCTAATGTTGTCTAATTACCTTAAGTTCCTAATTGCAGGCAAGCTTGGTAGAATAATGTTACCAAATAATTTAGTCAGGACCTGTGTGGGCCACCACTAAAAATATGTCACGATCTGCTACCCAAATTGTTGGGCCGGGCCGAATCATGTCTAGCCTACGCTTGAGATAAAGCGCAGTAAGCTGTTCTAGAGATAACAAGATAAGACTAAATGTGCTGACAGTTCTATAAGTAATAAAGAGTCGTAAATGCTCCAAACACAAAAGTCATCTCATATAATAGTAAGTCCAAGTCCAAGTCCGAAATGTAAAGCTGGATACAGGTCCAGTCACAAAATACATAGTTTAATACATGACTACTCTCAAAAGTCCAAAGTAAATAGACAACTAGACGAGTTTCCCCGCAGGTACATCCTCGTAATATAAAGCCTGGTCCTCGGCAGTAACTCCATAATAAGAATCACAGAGCAACTCCTCCTCAGTAAGTATACCTACAACGTTATCCTGTCTGGACGGAAGCAAGTACTGAATCTAACAAACATATAATACTGATCATGTGATGAAAAGAAATAATATATCATGTTTGTTCAGTTTTAGATACATTTTATCATGGCAATAGTTATTTGTTTTAAAGTTTAAAAATGTAGTAGGTGAGTGATCAGTCAATAGGTAATCAGAATGTACAGTGGTACATATCAATTTTCTGAAGAGTACATACGTACCCTTAACGGCATCGGTGTATGTCCATACACAAATGCGGGACCAGACATACGACAAAGTTACATATAGAATGTAACAGTGCTCGGTAAATACATACGGAGAAGGAGGGCATGATCACGTATACTACTAACAGTTTCCCTTTAACCCGTTGTTAAACATGTGAGAGATATGAAAACTGTCCTAAGCATGGTAGAGACTGAAAGTAATACAACATGTGAAGTTTTAACTTGCTACCCCAAGGATTAGCATTTAACATGGTTGAAAATCACAGTTTATGGTTATAACAGTATGTAAAGTTTGTAGAAGTACTTGCCTTTAGCAAAGCAAAGCAGCGATAAAAATGCTATAGATGCTTGGTAACTCGTCACTGTAGAAATAAATACATAAACTTAGTTTTTACTAAGTTAAACACTAAAACACTAGTGGTACAACACAACTTTCTGACTGGACACCTAGCCAAATGGTGACTTTAGCATAGGAGACCAATATAGGGTGACACAATACCTAAACTAACTTTCTAAGGTTTTTATACTAGTGCGGGGTGAGGTCCAATACGACTATAACTCAAAACAACACAAAAAGTTACAAGTTGTAATTATTCAATAAATAAATCAAACTGTACACTATGTTCCAACAATTTTTGAGATAGACAAAAAGCTCAATTTTACATAAAATAAAGTACCAAAGTGATCCTTGTTAATTATAGAAATTTATACTAATTCTTCTGGGATTTATAAACCCACATAAATAATTATTAAAAATCAGCAAACATAAATATACTGAAAATGAGTTATGTTTTCCTATTTTTATAAAATACCAAAAGCATTTTGTCTAAATTAACATAGTATTTAAATACAATTTTTCCCAGATTTTTACAGCACTTAAAATATATATTAAAATTCAAAAACAGCAAGAACAGTTTCTGGAAATTAATTAATTAATTATTTACTATTTTGTCCATGTATTCAAAATTGAACCGAAGTCCAGATACAGGACCCAGAGCCATGAATCAAGTCCAATATGACTTTACAGACTCTTAATGTATTAGAAACAATTGGGCCCAAAATCTATGCTAGGTTTGGACATCATTGGTCATAACAATTAAAATACAAGAATTTAAAATAATATATATTTAGAGGGGTAAAATATACGAGTCACAAAATATTAATAAAATACTTGTGAAATTTTACAGATAATATTTTTACAGGGTAGAATACATATATAAATTACAACACAATATATATACTAATATATTTTAACAACAATATATATATTATATATATATATAA